>OX235270.1:149851707-149913127 GCA_944472135.2 Trichobilharzia regenti | reverse complement strand
AACACTTGTAGTTCTGATTGCGTTGACTTACAACTAGCCTTTCTAAAAGCCACGCTCACGACAGACGGTCATCCGAACCGATTTATTGACAAGAACATGAAAGACAAGTAGTCCAAACTGGTCACCGACTCACTTCCAAAGAAAGCCTTATTCATGAATCCGGAATTCAAAGATGATCAAGGTATGCTTCAGATATGCTGAAAAACCGTTTGTCAAAATCAGTCGGTAAGACGTTCTTTGCAGAAAAACTATAAATGACGTTCACCAGCTGCAAGTTGTTCTCCATCTGTGTAAAAGATAAGCGTCGTCGTCTTCCCGCCTCCATGTGCATCTGTTAGTTCACCTGATCCTTTTATGGAGCAAGGGACATTGGCCATAGCCAGCGAACGCCTTCCACACGGAAACGAGTACATATTCTTGAGTGGTTTTACAAGACAGAAAGGAAGGGTGTACGGAGCTCTATTCTAGAACAACACTTGCTCAACTCCTGTCACTCTTCCAGCCCCGACCATGGTTTGAATCATCATCATCATCGTCATCATCATGTATCGAATTCATGACAACTTGCTGCATTTCCTTCGTCTCAAGCTTCTAAAGACAGCGTGGGCCATGGCCAGTCATGAATTAAAGCCAACCAGAATTTTGTGTAGAAAAGAAGTATGTGCAATGCCTACTTCTGCCTTGGCCATAGACGATAGACATTTGTTTATTTACTTTGTTCATTCACACTTTTCATTTACTTTCCCTCATTACTACGAATAATATTACTATTATTATATTATTATTATTAAAGTAGAAGTAGTAGTAGTATCCTCACAGTGAATTGTTTCCAATTTTCCCATTTGTTAATCAAATTCAAAATGTGCATACCAGTATTCAATTGTATCTAGTCAAATCACACACCATGAAATGTAACGCTGGGTTTGAAGCATAGTGGTGAGTGGTGCGTACTGCTGAGGTGTCAGTCGGAAACTAGGACAACGGAAACAGCCGTCCAGTAGTCACTGCAGCTTTTCCAATGCTCCTCCAACCGATCGAATCCAACCAACCAATCCAACACTTGAAAATTCTTTAAATGACATTATTTGTGTCTCCACTCGACATTGTTCTATTTTAATATTTACAAACCTTTGACTGACATATTTTATTCTACTCTCTTTATTTCGTGTATTCACGCCTTCGCCTTCGCCTCAATTCGCTAACTGGACTAAATTCTCATAAAAGAACTACACATACATATATATATATATAAATATAAATACGGTTCTACAGCTCGATAACAACATTCCTTGAAAAGAGTCTCTTCGCTAAATATTGTCTTCATAATGGTACAATGTTACAAGGGGAATTGTAAAATTATTAGTTATTAAGTAAACAAAGGTGTTTAGCAATTACAGAAAACACGATAAATGCAAAGCAAGTAATACACTCACTGTTATTGTTGATCACAGACGCTGAGCGAGTCGACTCCATTTTGTTTTTATGTCAGTGATGATGGTGGCTTTCAATCAGTGACAATGTAATCCGTGAGAGTGAAGCTTTGAAAAAATTATTGAAGGCAAACTGTGTATTCTTTCTGTGTGGCCTGAACGATACGTTCACCACGTCACAATTCTCTAAACTGAATACAAGTATCCCAATCAAGTGGTGAATTTAATCAGACTGAGTACAAATCATTGAAATTCTGAAGTCGTGCCTCCATTGGAGAAAGACAACGAAACAAGAAATCAATAACTTCCAAGCAATCTGTTTGGTCGATTCAATTTTGTTATTTCCTATGTTTAGTGATTAGTGATTATCGCTCAGCCCCCTCGCCCCCCGCCCCCGCCCCCTCACCACTGCATGTTAATCTTCATAGCTTTGAATTTGAATTTAAATTTGAATGTCTAAATGTCGGTTCGGTCGTTGGTCAACAGATTAATTATTTCACCAAAGTGCATTTGAAAGAATGAGTCAAGAATGTATGAGTGATGCTCCCCACCTGAGAAAGTTGACAATCAATCAGTGAAATAAATGATGATTATGATGATGATTAGCAGCTATCTCAGGAAATAATTGATAGTAAATAAGAGGTCGAAGAATTGAAAGTGAGTCTGAAAAATAAAAACGAACAAAACAAATAAAATCTCCTTCTACACAGCTTCTCACTGCAGCAAATCAACAAAATTGAGTTGACGCACTCAGACAGTTAAAAGGTGCTGTGTAAGGCGTTTCTGAGACCAGGGATTAAATTTCTCCCTAAGAATATTTTCAATATTAATATTAATAATAATAATAATAGTAATGATATTAATAATGATAATAATAGGTTAGTTAGTCCTGCAAAATGCGTGTACACACAATATACACAATATTGGCTGGATTATTCCCTTGTGATCTGGAACGAAGTGAATTCGATGCATTTCGACGAATAGAGAGGAAATTCAGATAGCCGAGTGGTTTAGCAATTCTGACGTTCAGTTCTTCAGCTTCAGCTTTAGCTTCAGCCTCGTGAAGAAGCTGTAGGCGAAATCATTTCAACGGGTTGTATGACCAGAAGAAATAATGTGATCCACAAATCAAGTGTTGAATGTGCATTATTCTCCCTCCTTCTAATATCATGAAAGTGCTATCACGCTAACACTTCAAATATATTTATATTCTTGTTTCGAAAGATCTCTGTAGTCTACTCACAAATTATGATTGTACAATGACTGAAGAAGAAGAAGAAGCGAACAACAGAAAGACAATTAATCAATAATCAATAATTAATGAGTAAAACAGTATGAAAGAGGAAAGGAGAAGAATCCTGTGATATTCACTGATCGACAGACTGACTGACTGACTGACTGGTTTACAGGTGCAAATGTCGAATGACCGTAATTAACTCATCGAAGTAGTTCTATTCACATCGAGTCATCTATTCATCGAGTCATCACAGGATGAATGATGCAGATGAGCAGACTGACTATATTGTAGATGCTATAGGTAGACAGAGAAGGTGGAAATGGATCAATTTGTCTGACAGATTTGAGCATGTGTCCAGTTCGAATAAGACTTGAAAATGCGTCTGTGTGTGTTGTAAACACGTTGTTCTACAGTGTAACACTGACTGGAATTTACGACTGTCGAATTGCACATCCGAGTGTCTCAGAAGCTCTATATTTATTGAAATCAGTCCGACATCCCCGTTGACTGATTCCATGGGAATCTGAATACGCGGTCTCTGTTGACAAATCATTTTTCAGTAGAGCTGGTTTAGAGATGGGACGGAGGATTTCTTCAGATTAATTGGATACTAGGTGTTCGATAGTATGTGAACATGAAATTGAGGCATCACTTCTTGTCCTTTCTCGTAGATATCAATCTACGTAGATCTACAATCTAATTAAAGTGTGGTTCTCATTGGTTAGGAGATTGTGTGGATGACGCTTTGATATTCAAAATACTGACTGAATACTGACTGTATCGCTGTCGAATTGGAAGGGTGAGAGGCTAAGTAAATTAAGTGACAAATGACTCCCTGTGGGATTGATTATATTATGCGTTCCAAACCCCATCCGAAGGCTGGATTGTAAAGCTTTCTATTCTTGAGTGTCTGATCGAATCCTGTTGATCAGACGTGTACAATACTCAGAATTATAAGTGACACCATACTGTTGTGCATTATGGATCGTCAATATTTTATGATCTAATGTGAAGCTTCAGTCGGCTGGAATCTCGGATGGAGTCATCCTCTGTGAGACTATTGAGGGTTATTGGCTGTGATGAGGGAAACCCTCTCCGGGAGTGAAACGGAGCCAGCTAAAGCAGAAGCTCGAAGGTAGGAAATACAGCAGAGATATTCATCTGAAGTTATATATTCCATACGCACACACACACACACACACACAGATCAAATTATAGTAGTGGTATTAGAATTGATGTCCTCACGAGGAATATATTGCATAGTCTCTTTGTCTACTCAAATAGGCACTCAGTAGTTGGATTGTGCTCCATGCAGTTATTGGCACGATATATCAGCTAGCACGTCAGGTATGGACATAATTTGTGAGAGAAAACCGAGAAATCTCCATTGTCTCTTTGGTATTCAGTATCAATAACTTAAAACAACTTCATCCTGTCATGACAACCTGCATTAATATTCATATGATACATTGGCGTTTTCTAATATTTAGGTGGATATATCGGAGATATATTAGGATGGAATACATTGTTATTTATAACCCTCACTGAAGTATCTTACCATTATGTTTGAGAGAACACTTCCTTTCGACAACTTATTCTCCTTCTTTGGGCTCTGCAGTTGTCAGTTTCTAGGAGAATGTTCCACCTAACCTACAACCTCAAGGAGTTAAAAGATTTGATAGCGTGAAATATTCCCATATTATGAATTAAAAGTCAATCTGAACGAAGAATATTCTTTTCAATAATTTCTCTTCAGCTTCTTACAATTATAAGATATAATATTTGTGGTCGTTACAATAAAGGCCAGTTATGCTTCGGATACATTTTTAACGTAGAATAACAGATTATCAGCTATGCGGTGTCAAAATAAATAGTCATATTTGTGTGACAAACGTGCTAGGCTGAAATCGATTAGAAATATTTAGGTGAAATGGGAGACAATGGTGGTGATTAATCATAATGGAATTGTAGAGTGTGGGGTAGGAAAATTGACAAATCAGTTCAAGGTTATAAAAGGTGCCAGGTGAGTGAGTGGCTAGTACAAAGTGGTCTGAGTTAAACAGGAGATATTAAGACTGGAATGAGAGGTTCATAGTGAGATAACGAATATGTTAAATGAAACAGGTGGAGGCATATATTGAGAAAACAGATAATATCACTAATAATAAGTCCGTATAAATGAAAATTCGATAGTATTGAGGGAATGTTTGCATAAAGGGCATAAATTATGACGAATAATAATAATAACTGTAATAACAATATTTGTAATAATAAGCAAATTAAAAAGAAAAAAACCAAGAGGCTTAAGGGGAAGGAGCACTCTTGGTGAGAAGAAAAATCTTCAATCCAAGGTTGGCCACGGTAGGAACAGCGTCTGGACGTGTTCCTTTTGGATACACAGTTCCGGTTTAGTCGATCTTATTGCAACAGCTTCAGCTATGTGTAGGAGACGTAAGCGAACTGTACGTGATAACGACTTCGGGATTCGGTATATAACCCTGAAAGCTGTGTTGACATCGATGCGATGTCCAGTGTCGACCAGGTGTGACAGGATCGAGCTTTTTATGCACTTAATTTCCCCCCATGCTGAACCAAGCTGGTAAGTGTTCTCGAACCCGTAGATGAACCTGCCTAATCGTGCGCCCTATATAACTTGAACCACAGGAACAGTTGAAATGGTATACGCATGAAGAAGAGCTAAGGTTAGGTAAGACATCTTTGAGTTACTGGGTGAACATTGGACGGCTAGTGAAGATAGACACAGACGTGCAGAGTAGAAAGTTTTCTTGATCGCCCTGGTTAAACGTTGGGATAGAATCTCCGCAGCGGTATCTCCCTTGAATTGGAGACGTAAAATCAAAGGCTTTTTCTCCACAGTTGTCAGTTCATGTTTACGACTATTATAACCTATTTTGGCTTTAATGAACTTCTCTGGATATCCGTTCTCGCTTAGAATGTCTCGGATGACCTGGAGTTCTTTCTCTACGCACTTTTCAGAACAAATAGACCTTGCTCCAAATGCTAAGCACCTGATTAGATTACGTTTGTATTTCATCGATACGAAGCTAAGGAAATGTGTATACTGGGCTTTGGTCTCACACAAATATGACTATTTATTTTGACACCACATAGCTGATAATCTGTTATTCTACGTTAAAAAATGTATCCGAAGCATAACTGGCCTTTATTGTAACGACCACAAATATTATATCTTATAATTGTAAGAAGCTGAAGAGAAATTATTGAAAAGAATATTCTTCGTTCAGATTGTCTTTTAATTCGAGGAGTTAAGACAATCTTAAATCACTCAACCTCGCCTTGTACTACTTCGCTAACTCTCGAATCCTAATTGCACTCCATTGGTATTTCCTGAGCTACTTAAAACGGACTGTGTCATATTTCGAAGAGCATTACAGGTTGGGTCAGTAAGGCGACTAGTGTGCAATGAAATCAGCTTGTTACTACAGTAGTCGATAGACACCTGAAATCATGTGGGAAATACTCCAAATCCATTTTGTCTGACTGTCTACACCCTCACGCCTTCTATTCACAACTCTCCCCTTCCTTGCATCTCATCAGCTAGAAGTCTGTCTAGGAGTCATCCTAAGAGATAACATGCTCTCTGTCGTACAAGGAAGTACAGAAACTCAACGATAGAATATATTTGGCCTGCTCGCCTCTCAACAGAAATTCGTCAACAATTCAAATCATCCATTCTTGACAGTTATTATGTGTTTATAAATACCAAATGAAACTAAAGGATCACCTTAATCAAGAAAACATTTTTGACAGCTGAACGTCCTTTATTTTCTCTTTGCATGGATCGCATTCACAGAATGCTTTGTGTCACCTTAATAACCAAACCTTCGTACTTTTTTGCTTAACAAATGCTTAACAAAATCGGAAAGAGACGCTTTAATTAGTCTAAAACAGGATAAAAATATTGTCATCGCAAAAGCTGACAAAGGAAACGCCACTGTAGTTTTGAATAAATCTGAATATATCAAAAAAGTTACTGAACATATTCAAACGGGTCCATATGAATAAATTAAGAAGCCTGTAGATACAATAATGAATAAGGTTAAGCAGAACTAATACGCAGAATGAAGCCGTAACTGGGTGAGTCTAAATGGTTTACTTTAATGCCTAAAACTAATAATACTAGTAGTGTAACAACAGAAGACAAGGGCCAGGCAACAGATCGTTTTATTATGAAAATCAACACGTATTTATACATCTTTCAACTACATTATTATAGACAAGCGCAGTCATCTGATTGGTTGTTTAGGTAGACAAACGCAGGCTTCTGATTGGTTGTTTCGGGATTCCTTGACAAATAGAGTTCTCTCTGCGAATCATATTCTGCCACGTTAACTTTGCTGTGATTGGTTGTTGACTCAGGCTTGTTCACGGCCCATATTAGTGACCTAGACCTTAACGTAGATTAGTGCCAACCAATCGGCTAGCAGCCTGCTCTCACCACACTCGTCCCCCCGTCAAATACGTGCGACTGAAGTCGGCTTGATCTACTTGGTGCAGGCGTCATCGTTGGCTTGTCTCGCTGTATCCATTTCTGGAGCTCGCTGACGTTCACGCGCCTCTCATTGTTCGCCATTGCGACTGTGTCTGCGTAACCCCATCTCGAAGTGACCATATATGGTCCTTCCCACTTTGGAAACTGTTTGCCTGACCCTGTCGAACATTCGTCCATACTTCGGCTCACACTTTCATATGCTGCTTTCACCCGACCTCCCAGCAGCGTCCCAAGTAGCAGCTCCATCGCTGACAGATCTTGAACGCCACTCAACTGCGCAGAAGCCTTGAAGTCCTGCCCGAAGATCCATATGTCTCCATCAAAAACTGCAGGGTATAGGCTTTTCATTTGTCGGTAGGCAGCGACACCAAATGTAACAACAGAAGACAAGGGCCAGGCAACAGATCGTTTTATTATGAAAATCAACACGTATTTATACATCTTTCAACTACATTATTATAGACAAGCGCAGTCATCTGATTGGTTGTTTAGGTAGACAAACGCAGGCTTCTGATTGGTTGTTTCGGGATTCCTTGACAAATAGAGTTCTCTCTGCGAATCATATTCTGCCACGTTAACTTTGCTGTGATTGGTTGTTGACTCAGGCTTGTTCACGGCCCATATTAGTGACCTAGACCTTAACGTAGATTAGTGCCAACCAATCGGCTAGCAGCCTGCTCTCACCACAGTAGGATATATGGTACAATTAAAATACATAAGTCAGGTTACCCCATACGACCAACAGTAGATTTCAGAAATACCCCTACTTATGAATTATCAAAGCACTTAGCTCTAATGTTATGCCCCATTAGAACTCGTTGAAACTCTAAACCAGCTGACTAATTCATATGAGATGAAAATTAAACTAAACGACATTCAACTAGAGAATGATGAAGAAATGGTTTGTTTTGATATAACTACTCTTGATGTGAAGAACCCGACATGGATGTTATTTCCATTTTGCTTGATTACTTACTGTCAGCTGATTTACACACTAACCTGCATATTACATACACACACACACACAACTGGGGTAGAGGAAAAAGTGAAACCACACAGACAACAACACAAGACACCTTAGGAAACATCAACAAACATGACTACAGCAGCAACAACAACAAAAATGACGATAACGAAGATGAGGATGATGACGACGAAAAGAAACGAAAAGAAAAGCAGTTCCAATTCATCGAATCACAGCTTACACTCTATTTGTCTTTAGTTTATTTACTTTATTTTTCTCAATATTTGCGAATTTGTGAATAAAAATCTGTCACATCTGATAGTAGAATAAAAAAACAGCAGCACCAATCACACCAGCCGCCACCACGACAACCGCCGTCGTCGCCAGCACAAGCAGCAGCCAAGCTAGAGGTAGTAGTAAAATGTACGGAGAAAATCCCTTATAGATAAGATTTTATTTTGATAAATCACACAGTGTTGTACAGTTATATGAACTGATGACGTTTAGAGCACAAACTATTGCTCATAATCATATCAATATCATATCATATCAACTTGACATGATTATGAGCAATAGTTTGTGCTCTAAATGTCATCAGTTCATATAAATGTACAACACTGTGTGATTTATCAAAATAATATCTTATCCATAATGGAGTTATACGCTACCACAGTGCCCAAGTTTTATACTTATATCAATTGTACGGAGAAAATGTTTCTCTAGCAGGTGTGACAACCTGTCACACACAACCTGTTACTACTCACTAAACCCTAGTAATATCATTGCTCTAGCTGTCAACTGTATTTATTCCCAAAGGAACGGAAAAAGAAAACAGACTTCGTAACAGAATGTTTATTTGCAATTGTGTACACCTAATGTGAAAATCGTCATTTATACAGATCGATCGATCGATCGATCTACCGTGTCGTGCTGCCATCCTTTCATCCACCCTTCCTTCGTATCGTGTTTCTCTGTCTTCGTTTCGTGTCTCCATGTTTCATTTCACCTCAACACTCGTTCATTTGCTCTCCTTGACGTCAAATCCCTTTACCTCTCCGCTACTCGATAATTTTGTGACGATGAACGCCTGTTTACATACTACTTGCAAATCATGTCAGTAGCGCACCTCACTCACTCTACCAATTCCCTCTTCAAACATGAAAAGTAAATAGGAATTGACACGATTTATTCTAGTTGAAACTACTGTTTCGCTTCCATGTGACAAGAGAAAAACTAATAAACCCCAAAGAAGGAGAATAAGTTGTCGAAAGGAAGTGTTCTCTCAAACATAATGGTAAGATACTTCAGTGAGGGTTATAAATAACAATGTATTCCATCCTAATATATCTCCGATATATCCACCTAAATATTAGAAAACGCCAATGTATCATATGAATATTAATGCAGGTTGTCATGACAGGATGAAGTTGTTTTAAGTTATTGATACTGAATACCAAAGAGACAATGGAGATTTCTCGGTTTTCTCTCACAAATTATGTCCATACCTGACGTGCTAGCTGATATATCGTGCCAATAACTGCATGGAGCACAATCCAACTACTGAGTGCCTATTTGAGTAGACAAAGAGACTATGCAATATATTCCTCGTGAGGACATCAATTCTAATACCACTACTATAATTTGATCTGTGTGTGTGTGTGTGGTATGGAATATATAACTTCAGATGAATATCTCTGCTGTATTTCCTACCTTCGAGCTTCTGCTTTAGCTGGCTCCGTTTCACTCCCGGAGAGGGTTTCCCTCATCACAGCCAATAACCCTCAATAGTCTCACAGAGGATGACTCCATCCGAGATTCCAGCCGACTGAAGCTTCACATTAGATCATAAAATATTGACGATCCATAATGCACAACAGTATGGTGTCACTTATAATTCTGAGTATTGTACACGTCTGATCAACAGGATTCGATCAGACACTCAAGAATAGAAAGCTTTACAATCCAGCCTTCGGATGGGGTTTGGAACGCATAATATAATCAATCCCACAGGGAGTCATTTGTCACTTAATTTACTTAGCCTCTCACCCTTCCAATTCGACAGCGATACAGTCAGTATTCAGTCAGTATTTTGAATATCAAAGCGTCATCCACACAATCTCCTAACCAATGAGAACCACACTTTAATTAGATTGTAGATCTACGTAGATTGATATCTACGAGAAAGGACAAGAAGTGATGCCTCAATTTCATGTTCACATACTATCGAACACCTAGTATCCAATTAATCTGAAGAAATCCTCCGTCCCATCTCTAAACCAGCTCTACTGAAAAATGATTTGTCAACAGAGACCGCGTATTCAGATTCCCATGGAATCAGTCAACGGGGATGTCGGACTGATTTCAATAAATATAGAGCTTCTGAGACACTCGGATGTGCAATTCGACAGTCGTAAATTCCAGTCAGTGTTACACTGTAGAACAACGTGTTTACAACACACACAGACGCATTTTCAAGTCTTATTCGAACTGGACACATGCTCAAATCTGTCAGACAAATTGATCCATTTCCACCTTCTCTGTCTACCTATAGCATCTACAATATAGTCAGTCTGCTCATCTGCATCATTCATCCTGTGATGACTCGATGAATAGATGACTCGATGTGAATAGAACTACTTCGATGAGTTAATTACGGTCATTCGACATTTGCACCTGTAAACCAGTCAGTCAGTCAGTCAGTCTGTCGATCAGTGAATATCACAGGATTCTTCTCCTTTCCTCTTTCATACTGTTTTACTCATTAATTATTGATTATTGATTAATTGTCTTTCTGTTGTTCGCTTCTTCTTCTTCTTCAGTCATTGTACAATCATAATTTGTGAGTAGACTACAGAGATCTTTCGAAACAAGAATATAAATATATTTGAAGTGTTAGCGTGATAGCACTTTCATGATATTAGAAGGAGGGAGAATAATGCACATTCAACACTTGATTTGTGGATCACATTATTTCTTCTGGTCATACAACCCGTTGAAATGATTTCGCCTACAGCTTCTTCACGAGGCTGAAGCTAAAGCTGAAGCTGAAGAACTGAACGTCAGAATTGCTAAACCACTCGGCTATCTGAATTTCCTCTCTATTCGTCGAAATGCATCGAATTCACTTCGTTCCAGATCACAAGGGAATAATCCAGCCAATATTGTGTATATTGTGTGTACACGCATTTTGCAGGACTAACTAACCTATTATTATCATTATTAATATCATTACTATTATTATTATTATTAATATTAATATTGAAAATATTCTTAGGGAGAAATTTAATCCCTGGTCTCAGAAACGCCTTACACAGCACCTTTTAACTGTCTGAGTGCGTCAACTCAATTTTGTTGATTTGCTGCAGTGAGAAGCTGTGTAGAAGGAGATTTTATTTGTTTTGTTCGTTTTTATTTTTCAGAATCACTTTCAATTCTTCGACCTCTTATTTACTATCAATTATTTCCTGAGATAGCTGCTAATCATCATCATAATCATCATTTATTTCACTGATTGATTGTCAACTTTCTCAGGTGGGGAGCATCACTCATACATTCTTGACTCATTCTTTCAAATGCACTTTGGTGAAATAATTAATCTGTTGACCAACGACCGAACCGACATTTAGACATTCAAATTTAAATTCAAATTCAAAGCTATGAAGATTAACATGCAGTGGTGAGGGGGCGGGGGGCGGGGGGCGAGGGGGCTGAGCGATAATCACTAATCACTAAACATAGGAAATAACAAAATTGAATCGACCAAACAGATTGCTTGGAAGTTATTGATTTCTTGTTTCGTTGTCTTTCTCCAATGGAGGCACGACTTCAGAATTTCAATGATTTGTACTCAGTCTGATTAAATTCACCACTTGATTGGGATACTTGTATTCAGTTTAGAGAATTGTGACGTGGTGAACGTATCGTTCAGGCCACACAGAAAGAATACACAGTTTGCCTTCAATAATTTTTTCAAAGCTTCACTCTCACGGATTACATTGTCACTGATTGAAAGCCACCATCATCACTGACATAAAAACAAAATGGAGTCGACTCGCTCAGCGTCTGTGATCAACAATAACAGTGAGTGTATTACTTGCTTTGCATTTATCGTGTTTTCTGTAATTGCTAAACACCTTTGTTTACTTAATAACTAATAATTTTACAATTCCCCTTGTAACATTGTACCATTATGAAGACAATATTTAGCGAAGAGACTCTTTTCAAGGAATGTTGTTATCGAGCTGTAGAACCGTATTTATATTTATATATATATATATGTATGTGTAGTTCTTTTATGAGAATTTAGTCCAGTTAGCGAATTGAGGCGAAGGCGAAGGCGTGAATACACGAAATAAAGAGAGTAGAATAAAATATGTCAGTCAAAGGTTTGTAAATATTAAAATAGAACAATGTCGAGTGGAGACACAAATAATGTCATTTAAAGAATTTTCAAGTGTTGGATTGGTTGGTTGGATTCGATCGGTTGGAGGAGCATTGGAAAAGCTGCAGTGACTACTGGACGGCTGTTTCCGTTGTCCTAGTTTCCGACTGACACCTCAGCAGTACGCACCACTCACCACTATGCTTCAAACCCAGCGTTACATTTCATGGTGTGTGATTTGACTAGATACAATTGAATACTGGTATGCACATTTTGAATTTGATTAACAAATGGGAAAATTGGAAACAATTCACTGTGAGGATACTACTACTACTTCTACTATTATTAATAATAATAATAATAATAGTAATATTATTCGTAGTAATGAGGGAAAGTAAATGAAAAGAGTAAGTGAATGAACAAAGTAAATAAACAAATGTCTATTCGTCTATGGCCAAGGCAGAAGTAGGCATTGCACATACTTCTTTTCTACACAAAATTCTGGTTGGCTTTAATTCATGACTGGCCATGGCCCACGCTGTCTTTAGAAGCTTGAGACGAAGGAAATGCAGCAAGTTGTCATGAATTCGATACATGATGATGACGATGATGATGATGTTCAAACCATGGTCGAAGCTGGAAGAGTGACAGGAGTTGAGCAAGTGTTGTTCTAGAATAGAGCTCCGTACACCCTTCCTTTCTGTCTTGTAAAACCACTCAAGAGTATGTACTCGTTTCCGTGTGGAAGGCGTTCGCTGGCTATGGCCAATGTCCCTTGCTCCATAAAAGGATCAGGTGAACTAACAGATGCATATGGAGGCGGGAAGACGACGACGCTTATCTTTTACACAGATGGAGAACAACTTGCAGCTGGTGAACGTCATTTATAGTTTTTCTGCAAAGAACGTCTTACCGACTGATTTTGACAAACGGTTTTTCAGCATATCTGAAGCATACCTTGATCATCTTTGAATTCCGGATTCATGAATAAGGCTTTCTTTGGAAGTGAGTCGGTGACCAGTTTGGACTACTTGTCTTTCATGTTCTTGTCAATAAATCGGTTCGGATGACCGTCTGTCGTGAGCGTGGCTTTTAGAAAGGCTAGTTGTAAGTCAACGCAATCAGAACTACAAGTGTTTGTTATTCTGAAACAGAGTGAATGAATTAGCCTCCTTATCCTAGAGATAGACACGCAACTATAAAATCTAGTTACTTGTCCATTCCATGTACGTTTCCAGTGGATGGATGTTTTGAGAGATCAGTCAATGCATCTACAAAGGCACACTATGATTATAATCGCAGATATTTTGATTGCATTTCATACTACTACTATTATTATGATCGTTATTATTATTATTATTACTATTCATGTATTCACGCCTTCGATTCCATTCCCTTCCCTCAGCGGATATAGTTAATAACTGTCCTTTTTCTAGAGACATCCCGTATTGACTTATTTGATGGTGTGCCTGTATACGTTTATTCCTTGAGCCTGTTCACAATACTGAATAGACAGTGGACGAAAACATTTAGAGTTGACACAGTTCCCGGTTATGCACATATACTCATTGTTCGGTTGAACTGGGGCCCCCTCAGTGAGTGTCCAATCCATCTCCACTTTCGCCTGCATATTTTCTGTTGTTGGGCGATTGGTTCTTGTCTTCTTTCTTCCCATAGTTTCTTGTTGGCGATTCATTCCGACCCGGACATCTGATATTCGGTATAGAGCGATGATAGCTGCTGATGTATGTCTGCAACAGGCTGTTGGAAATATTCTTTGTGATCCGCCCGCCAAGTTTCTCATCCGTATACAAGAACTGACTGACTTGACGTTTGTATTGAAAATCCTACCGAATTTTGTTGTTGATGATGGCTGAGTGACGAAGATTTCGAGATTGGTTTCAGGTTGATTGATGCAGGTGTTTCTCGCCCCCTCCCCGATTCTCACTCAATTTGACATCCTCGTCCGTTCCGACTTCCTGTAGTTGAGACAATGCTCCCTAGATCAGTGAATGAAACAATATCTTTCAAATTCCTCCCGTTGATGGTGATTGGCGCTGGATGTTGCTGTTACTGTTGTTATTGGTTGGTTATTTTCATAACCCCTGTCTTGTCTATGTTCACCTGGAGTCCTGTCTTCACCGGCTGCTTCTTCGACCAGTTTGTCGGTCGGTTTTCGCTTGTAAGTCTTCGATTTTGTGTGTGTCACATTAAACATAAATCATCCATGCGCGAAATCCAGGTCTTCTGGGTTCTTCACGTCGGTCCAGGATATCCCTGCCTTCTCGTTTCCCACTGTCTGACGCATAATCCAGTCAGTCCACCACAAGTAGGAATATCACTGGTGAAAGATAACAAGCACCTTTGTCCGACACCTGTGTTCACTCCAAACTCCTCGCTGAGTTTTCCGTTGTGGATGACTTGACATGTGCCGTTGTCGTACAGCTAGCTGTTGAATAAGGTTGATGAATATTTGGGCGCTGCACGCCGTAGTACTCGAGTAGTTTCCAAATTACTTCGCGGTCAACGCTGTCTGTCGAGGCCTTCTCAAAGTCTCTAAATTTGAGGTAGAGGTTTGATTGTCATTCCATGTTTTGTTCTGTGATGATGATGCGTAGAGTTGCAATTTGGTCAGGACATGATTTGCCTTTCCTGAATGCAGCCAGCTTGTTCTGGTCGGAGTTCTGTCTCCAGTGCGTCCTTTATTCTCTCCAGGATGATGCGACTCAGAATTTTACTTGGCGTCGACAGGAGCATGATTCCTCGCCAGTTCTTGCAGAGTGAGGCGTAAGTCGCGCTTCTTTGGTAGTTTCACGAGACATTCTTTCCTCCAGTCAGTAGGCACCCTTCCCTCCTTCCAGACCTTTTGCGATAATGGAGACGGCATATTTGCTGTTGTCTCTAGGTCCGCTTTCAGGGTTTCAGGGGGTATTCTATCTGGTCCAGCTGCTTTTCCAGCTTTCAGAAGCTTGATTGCACTCAAGACTTCAGCTCTCGTTGGAGGATTGGTGTCAACTTGCAGTTGTGTACGCGCTGTTGTTGGTATTTCTGGATGGGTTGGAGGTGGTGGTCGGTTCAAGAGTCCTTTGAAGTGACCCACCCATTGTTTAATCTGTCTTTCTTCCTTTGTAATTGGGTTCCCTTGGCTGTCTTTAATAGGTTTCACTTGTGTTGATCTCTTCCCGGATAGAGACTTGGTTATCTGATATAGTGTCCTCAGGTCCCTTTGCCTGCTGCCTTCTCAGCTTCAGTGGCCAGATTGTCGTAGAATTGTCTTTTGTTCTTCCTAGAACTCTTCTTCACTTCTTTGTCCAGTGCTGTGTAAGTTGAACTCAGCGTCTCCTTCTCTTGTCCGTCCTTGCGTTGAATCATTTTTTCTTTCAACATTCTCCTCTCCTCCACTAGTTTCCAAGTGTCCATTGAGAGCCATTCCTCGTGTTGTCTCTTCTTTCTTCCTAAAACCGTTGAACGCGTTTCGTTGAAAATCACCTTCAGAGAGTTCCAATGGTCTTCCACGCATGATTCTTCCGTGGTGTCACGTAGTGTTTCCTGCTTTGCTCTGACAGTCGCAGTGGAAGTGTCCTTTGTGGTTGTGTTTTTCAGTAATTGAGTGTTGAATTTGTATTGTGGCCTATCCCCAGCTATCCTCGAGGCTTTTAGCTTCACCTTGAAAGTCCCCTGTACTAGATAGTGATCTGAACCCACACCTGCTCCTCTCCTCGACCTTGTGTCCAGTAGGTTCCGTCTTCACTTCTTTGAGATTGAAATGAAGTTTATCTGGCTTTTGGTGTGTCCATCTGGTGAAGTCCATGTCGCTGGCCTTGTGTATATCCTTGTGGTTGAACACACTGCCACCGATCACCACATCATTGAAGGCGAAGAAGTCTGAGAAGAGTTCACCATTGTCGTTCATTTCACCGAGGGCCTCACGACCCATGGTGAGTTCTCTTCCTGTGTTGTCTCCTCCCAGCTTCGCATTCATGTCGCTCATCAGGATTTTGATATCGCCATTTGGGACGTTGTCCATTAGTGTTTGTAGTTGTCTGAAGAACGTCTCCTTCTTCTCTTGTTCTGAGACGTTTGTAGACGCATAGCATTGAATGATTGTAACATTCCTTCCGTTTGAGTTGAACCTGGCTGTCATTATCCTGGCGGAGATCGGTTCCCAAAATAAGGCTATTGTTTTCATTTTTAGTAGTTTTCATATATTTGTACGTTGAAGTTTCTACTAGCACCACGGCCCAACATTCCCTCTTCATCCAGGCTTGAGACCGGCTAGAAAACTAGCGAGCTAGTCATCTGGGCCAGGTTAACCAGAGGACATAGATAACACAATATTCCCAGTTCTCTTCAACTCGTTATGTTGACCTACTGTGATGAGTCACTATGATGGAATTGAATTTGTCACTCCATACGAGGGTTTCTTAATCCTAACCGGTTATTTTCTGATGACGAACGAATTAACAATGTACTTACTCTATTGTCTTTTCATGTAGATGAGAAATGTGACGAGGTATCACTTCGAACCGACTATAAATCAAACCTTTCTGAGATACTCCACGATCAAAATGTTGTTGATTTGGAGAGAAGACTGATCACACGTCCTGCGACCTCAACAATTCGAAGACCATGTCTCTTTGGTACTCAAACACTCAGTCATCAACAATCCGAGGAGGAGAATGGTGACCATGGAAGCGCCTCAGTTATGAGCGATTACAATTGCTGCAGTCTTGAAACTGCAGTCATGAAACCAGAGTATCATTCTGTTGGAGTGAAAGTAGGTGGAACAGCTTCACCTCGTAGTGAAGGTGGACCAACAATTCGATGCAATTCTGTCGACAAGTATGACTGGAATGCAATGATCGCAGAATCACATGTGATTTCTCCCCGGGTGTTCCAGACACTGGACTATCACAGAGCAACAGAAGTGGTTTCAACAGGTGATTTGCTTTTAATACTTGGTTGGTTGGTTGGCTGGTTGTTTGTTTAGTCGGTCTGTTGCTACTTATATATATATATATTTATCAATCATTATCTGTTGGCTTATAAAGATACGTGAATGACAGCTAGAAAGAGTGAGGGAGAGAAAGAGAGTGAATCACTTATTTTTTAGTACACGTGCTAACTAACTATTCCTTGTAGTATACCTTTCTTCACTATGCTTCTCAGTGTATAACTTGGAATGCATGTAAGTGGAAGGAAGGAAGGAAGGAATGAGGGAAGTAGTCCCTTAATGCCATTGGTTATCATTATAATTTACAGTCTGGAGAAACACACTTAATACTGGGGCCGGCTTATCTGAGTGGTCGGCTTCTAATCGTTCACTTGTGTATCACAGATTCTGATTCACCATACTCAGTCTCAGTAGTCAGTGAGTATCGGTTTAACGCATGCATCGTTTTTCGTGACTACTTGAGTTCCGATTGGGGCGTCGAGCTACAAGCTTTGAGATTTGAAGTTTGGGGCGAGTTAGTGGTGTGATATTTCTGCTGAAATATTCTCCCGAATACATCACACATAATAGCTGAAAACGATTCCCATGACAGACGCTTAGTTGACCTGCATAGAGTGGAGAAGATTATTGAGAATTGAGCAAATGCTTTGCGTATCAGTTCATCAGTTGGCATCAGTGCTTACTTTCCCAGCAAATTTCATTACCAACAGTTAGTCTGAAGAGTGAGGAGTAAATAAATATCCTTCGAAAAGTGAATTTGATCGGCCAATGTCCTTGACACTGGTATTTTAGTCAGTCATGTCGCTAGTTCTGCATTTTATACGTCAAACATTTGAAGGTAGAAAGGATTTCATCGAGAAGTGATTGATTGGTTTACATACTACTTGTCAGGAGAATGAATAGTGGAATGAATATAAATTTAATCATTCATTCACCTAACGCGACTATCGATCGTTAGATGATGTATTCAACTGTGAGTGGAACACCGTTGTGTCCACTTCCCCTCTAATAATCAGGAAGAGTAAATGATGATGAGTGCGTAAATGAATGACCATCTGGCGAGTGAACTTCTCGTCAGTCAGCTACCCATGTGTTTATCTAATACGCAAAACTGAGGATTATTATGTTTCACATTGCAGGTGCTACAGACAAGAAAAGTGAAGATGTCTGTTACTGGACAGGAACCTTACCATTTAGAAAAAACATATCAGGAAATATTTCAAGGAAAGTGTTCGTTTACGGGTTGCCATATGGAATAACGGAGTCTGGTATAATGGAGGTGTTTTGTAGATTTGGCCAAATTACCGTCATTTGGCCAAAACCAGATGGTGTTCATTTGAGTAGCGAGTATAACAATAGAGGTAAGTCATTTTACTGGTAAACAGTGAGAAGCCTCGTTTCCGCCTACTTTGTTTCACTTGACTGACATTGAAATTATCTCATATTTTAGGTTATTGTTATCTCGTATTTGAAGATGAGGCATGTGTTCTGGAACTTCTGAGGAACTCTTTCAGAACTCGCAGGATAGATAGTGACTTCTACAGAATTCCATTATACAACTTTCCGTTCAGATATGCGAAGGTGAGGATATATTTTGTCACAGAAATCATGTATTTGCTCTTACCAGTGTTTTGTCTAGTAGTTATGCGTTAATCACAGTGTGACTGACTGACTCACTGACTGACTGAAACTTGAAAGGCAACACTATCCCGCTGAGATAAGACTGTTTGAGGCTTTTGTGGAACTGTCGATACACACTGTCGATGAATCAATCGACTTCCTTGACTTCCTCAGTCCAGTAGGTTATTTGTGATATGCAAATAAATATGCATGTTGCCAACCCATAGGGTTACAAGTGGAAACACTCAGAGGATAAAGATATTTACTTCTTTCATTTTTGTCTGTCCCTGTGTCTGCTGTCTATCTGGTGTGTATCTATCTATCTCTCTGTCTGTGTGACCGTCTGTCTGTCTGCCTATCCATTTATCTGTCTATCTATCTCTCTGTGTTTGGAGACACAGTTGGCATTGTCTACTTTGCACCAATTGGCATTAGTTGACACTCTGTCGAAACATGTCCTCAGACGAATTGAAGAAATGAAATTAGTGAGAGTGCATGCACTTGCCCATTTCAAGAATTTTCAATGTGTGTTTGACTTCAGAGAATTGGCTTCCTTCCACTTGATGTTGTTGAATTATCTGTGAAATAAATTTGGTCAATGCGTTCTTTGTAGGTTCTGGATGTGTACAAAATCAGGCCGGATGGATGAATCAGTATAGCTATATGTATACAATGCACTATAATACCATGTATACAATTGATAAGTGGGATATTTGAGACAAGAAGAAAGAGGAGAATAAGAGGAAGAAGCGCAAAGAATGAATAACTGTCGTGTTAAATTTAACAGATGGCTTCACCACCTGTTATGTTAGACAAGCATTCATAGTATGCGTCAATAACTTTGATGCCAATAAAACAGAATTCGTGACTCACACGATGTGACCAGTTTGGAAGAAATGCTCGGAGGAATTTCACAGTGGAATTAATACTGGCCTTAGAATAAATAACACCGAAGTGGCATGGTAGGAATAGACGAATAGAGTAGGAGTGCGTGTCAAATGAGTCTACAAGTCAGTGGTGTCGAATGAAGGGAGGGAGATGAAGGAGAGTAGGACAGATAATCGGCGGTTTGTTAAAGTGAAAGTTCATGCATGTATCAGTCTGATCATTTGTTAACATTGTCCAGCTGAAAATCTCTTCCCCTTCTCATCACAACCACTCTCAGTTTATCTTTAAGCTGAGCCCTCCACACTGGTTGTCACCGTCGTCTGAAGGATAAACTCGCTCACTTGACGAGTGAGTGAGTGAGTCAGTGAGTGTTTGTGTGTGTGTGTGTGAGGGTGATATCTTTCTGATGGAATTTAAAAATATGTAATATTTTATTGGTAATCAGTGTTCTGCATCATTCTGAATTCCGTCTAATTCTAGGTTGTACCTTGGAGCATAGAAGACACCAACTACTGGGCCAACTGGTAGTTCTGCCAATATGCAGTATGCCATATATGTTGGACAGCTTCATGGTTTGATGACAGCGAAAGGGCTTGCCAACATCATGGATGACCTGTTCGGAAATGTTGTTTCCGCTACCCTCCACACTGATCAATATAAATATCCTACTGGTGAGTTTGTCCAGTTCAGTAGAATGAAGTTTTACCAGTATATGCCTTGGACGAACAGAAGTAGTAAACAAGTGCACACATCGCTGAGTCGACACGATACACCATCTCACACAACATGTGACAATTTTTTTCTTCAAGTACCATTTCTTTCATCGAAATCGAGTGGTACGGAAAATGTGGTGATAAAAATGAATGTGAATGCTGAGCACAGCATAGAGCAGCAAAGAAGTGTCAGTGAAGGCATAGCTCATACACAGCTCAGATTAGCTCCTGGATATTGAACCAACCAACCAACACTGGCTTCTAATCGACTTCCATCAAGTTCGACCTCAGCAGCCATGTAGTATCATTAGACTTCAGACAAAGTTTGGATAACAGTCCTGTCACACATAACACATATTTGTCGAGTTTTCTGTCTTGTGTTTTCTGTTGACTACCAGTGCATGAAAACACTTGTGTAACCCCGAGCATCCTCTCTATACGCATCTATCTCCTTGCATTTCATCTGGAAGAACTAGAAGCAGCTATAGGAGGCTATATGCTAGGACTACCAAATACAAAAAGTCCACAATATCATATCTGGCACAGCTGTTATGTGATGAGAAATCCGTTGGGTATGACACGATAAACTTACTGCAGCACTCCAACAAATAGTCTCATTAGGTTTTCTTTTCCTTTCCTCGTTACTACTACACTGTTGTTCTCATCTACTACCACACATCAACTTTATATTTCAAATCCTGTGTTGCATTGTTTGAAATGAAATACTCTACGTTGTTTGTTTCTTAATTTCTAATATTTATTTATTTTATTTATTTATAACTTACTTATTTTATTTTTATTGATTTATCTTTGATTTTAAAAAATCTTATATAATTCAAGAAGTAATTAGATGCAATATATTGTAATGCACGCTGAAAATTCCATACCTGTACCACAAATACTGTTTGGAATAAAGCTGTCAATATTATTATTATTAAAATCTCTTAAACCTTCCCAGAGTCTAGGCCCTGATGGTATACCTGCCATTGTTCTAAGGAAATGTGCTGATATTTTAAGTAACCCACTGACAAACATTTTCAATGCTTCTTTTTCTAACAATGTTGTACCTTCTCTGTGGAAAGATATTAAAATCATCCCTGTACCCAAGTCTGGTTCTGGAAATAGTACTAAGTTTAGACCTATTGCTATAACCTCTCCTTTCTTGAAACTAATGAAGAAATTATTGTTACAAAAACTCGTTCCCTCCTCAAGCTTCTCAAATGATCCAAAGCAGTTTGCTTACAAACAGGGTAGAAGTATTAATATCAGTAAAACGTTTGAGCATTGTGGATTAGATCAAATAAAGTATAATTATATTTCAATAATTTACACACAATGATAAGTTTTGTTATTGGTAATATTTCGAGCAAGCGAGGCTTCCTGTGGCCGATTGCCTCCAACTATCTAATACCATCAAATCAATGTGCACCGTGATGGCAAGCTACCTAGTGGAATGGTGGCCACATTACAAACCTGACTGACTGACAGAATTCAGTCTGCATCAAAGAAAGGATTTTTTTTTTTTTTTTTTTTTTTTTTTTTTTTTTTTTTTTTTTTTTTTTTTTTTTTTTTTTTTTTTTTTTTTTTTTTTTTTTTTTTTTTTTTTTTTTTTTTTTTTTATCAGTTAGAAAATGTGTATGTATGACTAGTAAAACCCATTCCGCTTTTTTGACAATTCTTTTTTATTTTTGATTACAGCTCGATTCCACACCGTATTTTCGGTAAAGGTATGGAATTTTCAGCATGTGATATCGGTAGCCCAAATTTTGCAGGCCGACCATAGATATCAGGTGTGCGTCGACAGGGGATCAAACATCGAACCATATGCATGACCGGTGAGCGTCATAACCGCTGTGCCACCGACTCACAACAAAAGCCGGGATAGAAATACAACACAAACCTTCATTGATCGGAAATCAATGTGAGAATCTGCTGAACATGAGGTAGGAAACAAGATTCATATTCTAAACACTAATGTCAAGTCAGCTAGTTCCTCTATGTGGTTTACGGACTTGGAGCGTCCGTCATTCATTCTTATAAAAAAACTATGCTTCAATTATAAGGTTCCAAAAATCAAAAATGGAGAAGTGACTGTACTGAATGAAGTTAACACCAGTGAATTATTACACCTGATATCATTGCACAATTGAATCACTTATTTAATCAAATCACCGCTTACTTTACTTTCGCCGCAAACGGACTGATTTGCCGAAGATTCCACGTCTATCATATCAGGAATAATTGGTGGATGGTCCAAATCTACTTCATGTGAACTAATTGAAATCTCACACAGGCCAGTACCATAGTTTGTAGAAAGTCTCTTGTTAGCTACAACCGACTTTAGATCATTAGTTGTGATCGTTGGTGGAACAGTCACAAAGAGATGCAAGGTTAAATTTCTGTGAGAGACAACCACCAATCAGAAGGCTGTGTTTTTCTGCTAAAAATTATCTATAATATGTACATGAAAATCTATAAATATGTGTTGATTTCCTTAATAAATTATCTGTTGCCTGGCCCCCGTCTTCTGTTGCTACAATGTGAGAGTGTCATCATCAAGACGGTGTATATTTTGTCGTTAGAGATTCAGTCAGCAATTATTCTCCTGCATAGCAAGAAACTTCTATCAGATTTTGGCTTATTTTTACAATTGAATAAAGTTCCAAATGAAGCCAGTTGATTTGTTGTCCGTTTGTTTGTCTGTTTGGAATGCATGTTTTTTGTTTTGTTCTCCGTGTGTGTGTCTGTGTGTGTATGTGTGCATTTTGCTCTCTCCCTTTCTTCATTCAATTCATCACATTTTCATTTCAAATATAAAATCCGTTGTTTCAAGTTTGTTTCCATGCTGCTCCTGATCACACTAGTAATCCATTTGGAATAACTATTTGACAATTATGTTCAAATTCTGTGCAATTATTTTGTTATTCCCATGCCTCTTGTAATCTATCTGTATTTTCACCACCTAACTTACATTTCAAGTTGAAAATTATTATTCTTATTTCAATTTGTTTCCATGCTCATTTTGTTCTCACTTGCAATTCGTTGTATCCCTGCGTAATGTTTGTCTCTACGCCTCCTGTAATTCATATCAAGTTGAAAGTAACTGTCACCTATTATTCGCCTTTAAAACTATTATTTCTCCAGTTATCAAATATTAATTTTTTGCATACGTTGTAACTGTTTTCTAATCCTATGTAATCTTGTCTCTAAGCCCCTTGTAATTTGTATTCATACCTTCAAACTTTCATTTCAAGTAGAAAAATACTACCTCCTTCGTTACTATGTGGAATTAATTAAACAAATAATAATTGTATTCAAGTGTAAACTAATGTATATAAATGCGACTGTACAACTTTTTCGAATGAAATCGCCGAAAAGACCGTCATCTTTGCTGAACTTCTTGTTCTTTTCTCTCTAAGTAGGATTTAGCTAGATGAATAATAACTCTGTACTGTTCGATATGCTAAAGTCACCTTATCTAGCCAGTTGGAAGTCTGTACAGTGCTAAACGCCAAGTATTTAGTTCAGGTGAATATAGTAACTTAGGCTTGATAACTACTTCCTTAATCTGTTAATATGCCCTGACATCATCAAATAGGCGGCTGTATACATGACAATGAGCTAAGAAACAAATTTTCTTTATTTCTAACATGCCGTTAAACCATGTGATGCTATCCTGATTGGCGTGTTCTTCTTGCTTCCATCATTAAAGCAGTATGCTTTACAGAGCTCATAGCACAGCGTATCAGCCTTGAATGTATACCACATGCAGACATAATGTTTATGAGCTAGGTATGCAAATCAAAGTAAACGCTTGTACAGTGCATTCATTATTTATAAGACTGACTAGTGTGTTTCCGCTGAAGGTAATCTCCTGTAGCTACTAGCTTAGTGAGCAACTTCACGTTATCTTTGAATTACAAAGTAAACGTGGAAATCCTGAGAACTTTCTAGATTAGAGGATCGTCTCCTAGTCGAAAAAAGTAAATATATCCTAATCTCCACGAAAGTGTTTACAGCTATTTATCCTATCGCCTTAAATGACTCCCTATTTGCAGTCACTTAAAATGTAAAACTAAATTTTCGGAAGGCAGTGAGTGTGCTTAGGATTTCTAGATGTTGTAATGCACCATGAAGAAACAGCTATATCCATAGGGTTATAACAGTTAGAGGAGCAGTATTAATCCGAAGCATAGCGTCTACGGTTCTCAGTCACAGAACACACTGTTTGGCCATATATTCGTCTAGTCGTCTTAACAAACGTTTCGCCAATTAAGATTAGAAAAAGAAGGCCAATGGTTTAAGGACAATTTATCTGAAGTTTTCTTATAAATCATTTATATCAAGTTAATATCGGAACCAAGAAATTACAAACATCCAAAAAGTGAGAATTTGATTATTTGAACTGAAACAAGCAATTTGTATTCAGTGAATGTTTTCACCCCGAATAATAATCAGCTTCTCAGCTTATTGTAATTTCGAAAAAACCACCGATTGTAGACCGCAATCCGAATCGTCATTCTTGCTCACTAAAGCCTCACCTTTATTGAGGATAATTCGTACACTCACCAGGTCATTTTATGCTATCCACCTTGTAAATCGTTTAGCAACATACTGAATGGCTGTTAACGCTGGCTTAATTTTTTTATTATTATTGCTCCCTTAGGTTCCTAGTGGATGACAGGGCTTCAACTGCACGTCTCCACTTGCTTCAGTCTTCTGCTGTACTTTTCACCTGCATCCATGTTAGTCCATACTGTTTCAACTCCTCTTCACACCATCTCCTCCATGTCACCCGTGCACTGACGTCCCACTCGCCGCGTGCTTCCCTTTCGGCCTGGTTCCACTCCAGAGCTTGACGCGCGATTTCACCTGATGGCGGTCTCCTCAGCGAGTGAGTGTCCAATCCATCTCCACTTTTGCCTGCATATTTTTTGGTTGGCGACTGATTCTTGTTTTGTTCCTTCCCATAGTTTCTTGTTTCTTGTGATTCTTTCCGACTCGGCTCGGCCCGGCCATCTGATATTCAGTATAGACCCAGTGAAGACAGTTGTTGGTTGATAAAGGTCTGCAACAGGCTGTTGGAAATATTCTTTGTGACCCACCCGACAAGTTTCTGATCCGTATAGAAGAGATGACTGACTTGACGTTTTTATTGAAAATCCGAGCGAATTTCGTTGTTGATGATGGCTGAGTGACGAATATTTCCAGATTGGTATCAGGTTGATTGATGAATGTGTTTGTCGCCCCCCCTCCCCGATTCTCGCTCGATTTGACATTCTCGTCCGTTCCGACGTCCCTAGATAGGTGAGGTTATGAAGTAACCTCTTTCAAATCCCTCCCGTAGATGGTGATTGACGCTGGCTTTACTACAGACAATTCTGCTTCATGTATTTGGATCTAGTACATTAGGAACTAACAACAATATGTAACACTTCCCCTTTACAGGTTTCTGATTGCCTTTCGATTTCTTCTTGTATCTGAAAGTACATACAACACACCACATATTCATACTTCACATGTGTTTCATCCTTGTTTAATTTAGATTCTCTCACAATATATCGGGTGTTTGTTGACTGATAATAGACACATTGATGGTATACTCAACCGTCCTTGAAATGCTTCAAAGCTTTTTCAACTTCACCCAAGCTTCTAGATTCTCCAGGTTTAATATGATCTTCGAAAACCTTGCTAATATTAACTAACTGTGAACGTGGTGTCTTCACTAGATTGACTCACAGATTGTTGCATGCTGCAAACAAGAACGTGAAAGATATAGTTTGTTTTTTTCGAGATTTCTACAAATAAGATGATCTATTGAGCCAGCAACAGTAACGTCAAACAACAAATGATCTGGAAACAATGACTTCTGCCCCCTGAACATGTTCATGACCATGAATTCCAAAACAGTACTATCCACGGTGCTATTTAATTAACATCTGAAAACATCAAAAACACTGCAACCACGCATCAAACCAACGTATGAAACTAATACAATGATGAAGTGGATGAATTGACTTGGTGATTAAATGCTCTAAAACAAACAAAACAACTAATTTTAACAACAATGGAAACAAAAATGAAATGCAACGCAACATTTATGAAGAGTGTGCATCAAGAAAAATGCGAATAACTGCCAGGTAAGCGCAAAAAACAAAGTATAAATATGCCACCTTAACTCCCTCGGTTGGTGCGTCTTCGACTGCTAAGTATAGCTGAGGCAGTTACCATAATCAATTTCCACTGCAGTCTCTGTGTTCAGAAAAGGTCTGTTAAATCTCTCTCTCTCCCTCCCTCCCTTGATCTTTACTCTTATTTCACAATAGTTATCTCTCCCAGTGACACCGGATAACTGTAAATAATAATATCTCATTATTTTACTTGTAATGCTAACTGAATTATCAAAATCATACTGTCCTGCAGTGTTGTACATTTTAATTTCCGTTTCACGATCTATTACTGCTATTATTATGATTATGATTATTATATTATCTAAATGCTATGTGACAATAGATATTTTCCCCTCTACTCCTACTAGTATGCACATTCCGCCTACACACTCACAATTGCCTAGATTATATAAACACTTGAATCAATTTATCCTCGCTGTTATTATTTTTATAACTACTATTACTGAATATTACAATCACCTCGATTGTTGCTATCCTCAATTAATTGACATCCGTCAACTCTGATCCTATACACTTTATAAACCACATTAATTTAAATGTCTATTAGTAACACTTCATTATGTTAATGTAAAGTGTATAATAGGCTAGTGAAACAAGAATAAAAATTACTTCGGCTTATTGTTGATGTCATGAAAATATTTCAGAAAATGTGATGAATAATGAAAGTGTAACTGTGGAGAAGCTGGAGGAGGAGGAGGAGAAGCGGATGAAAGTACATAGCTCTAGAGAGAGGTTGAGTAATATGACGACATCCAGGAAAATATGTTGGAAGTTAATGAAATGTTAATGACATTCTAGCCGATACTATTCATATTAATAGGCGAATATCTAACACCATCGAGAGGACAATCTTTCCTGCTGCACTACGATTGGTATTCTCATTCCACCTAATGTTCTTCAACAACTCTGAAGATAAACTATCGAATTATACCCCATTCTTTAATTATCTGATAATTCACCTACTCAGATGTGGCGAGCGAGGTATATAAGAAGTCGTCATCGCCCTACTAGATGACATCTTCAGCGCATACTTCAATCCATTGAAGTGAGCTTTTAGATTTCTCCACGAGTTTATTAATCATCTCAACTGGTCGGTGACCACCTTGGACGTGATTGGTTGTTTTTTGTGTGTTCTCACACCTTCTAGGTAGCTACTTGTATTGGAATTGGTTGTTTCCTTGACTTGAACTTTGACCCTTTGTGTGTGGGGGGTTTCTTTCTTATCGGTTGATAAATTTTGTCTATCTCGATATGTCTATTGATTGACGATTCACTGGAATCCCAGGCAGGCTTCTAAAAATTCTCTAGCATTCTTGTTGTTTCCTCTGTCTAATAGTTGAGCGCTGGTTGTCCCAGTCGAATTGATGTCCGTGGTTATCTGTATGCAGTGAGGCGATATGAGGGAGTGGATATCATGTCTTTTGACGGCTAGCTTATGTTCGTGGATACGAAGACAAAGGGGACGTCCACTTTGGCCAATGTAGTGTTCTTGACAGTTGTTACAATTTATTTTGTAGATGATGTTGGTTTTATCTTCTTTCGCTGTTGAGTCTGTCTTTTGGTTTACATAGAACTGAGTGAAGTGACTTTGTTGGTTTGTGTAGGACGTCAATTCCTAAAGGTTTGAAGAGTCTTGTAGTGATTTCTGAGATATCCAGTGTATATGGTAAGGTGATTTTCTTCGTGTTTTCCTCTGGGGCTTTTGGTTTGATTGGTTGACTTGGGGGTATATGTCTTTTGATGATATTCCGTGGATATCCATTCTTTTGGAATACGTCCATGAGATACTTTTCTTCAATTTTCCTTAAGGCGGGAGTGCTGCAATGAGTCCTTGTTCTCTTGAATAGTGTTTGTATGCAATTCCTTTTGTGTGTTATTGGATTGTTGCTGTTGTAATTCAGGATTTGGTCTGTGTGAGTTGATTTTCTAAAAACTTGAGTTTCTAATTCCCCTGTGGTTGTTCGCTTGATTAAGACGTCCAAAAATGGGATTTGGTTCTCGAATTCCTCTTCTTCATACTTTTCTTTGTCCTCTCTCTCCTGCTGCCTCCATACAGTTACATTAGATTTTAAAACGGTCACCTTATCCCATCATCCTATATTGTATGGTTGTGTGTAACTGCATGTAGTGGGTGCTATAGCTGAACCATTCTCTTGATTTATTATCTTATTCGAGTCAACTGATCTAGATATTGCTAGACTTTTATGCTCTGCTAGTCCTACTGCACCTGTTCTGCTACTCTGACCTGTGCATTTGACCTGTCAATCATTCCAGCAGGCAGGGTATTAGATAAACTGAATTGTTTTGTTTTAAAGTCTCCACAGGATCTTTTAACCGACAAAGCTTGTTTCTAATTGAGTTTGCGGGTTTAAATGCCAGCCAGTGTTATTCCTGCCTGCACTGTTGACAGTTCTGCCTAAGGTTTCTGAGGTTCCTTCTTTGTATTGAAGCAATATCCGTCTTATCACCATTCTACTCCTGACTACTTGAACATTTCACTAGCCAGCTAAAAATATGCTATTTCGATGGAAGCGAAAATAAGCACGAAGACGTGGAATATCCACATGATGTTCGAAGCTGAGGATGTTGCATGACTGGAGTAGATATCAGAAGACATGGTGCAGTGATACTAGGTATTTTTTGGAGTGGATGGAATGGCTGTGTATCCTCCAAATCGGTAACTGGAGAACCAATAATCTGTGCAAAGGACAACCACGATCTAGCAGCGTCGAAAGTTCTTATGCACTGGTAGTCAGTATCTTCCAGTGTAATGGTAGCAGTAATCAGCACAGAATGAAAATGGATAATGCGACAGACAGCGGATATCGAGGAACCCGGAATAAAATGGACCAACACAAAAAACAACGTGGAGGATCTGGACTTCGCCAATGATGAATGTCTGATTTCCCAAAAACTGGAAGATTCGCAATTGGAAAGCAACAAATTGGCAGAAGAAGCATCCAGGGAAGATGTGACTTCAGGTGAACAGAGAGAAAACAGATGTGGTGATGAAGATTCCCGCCCGACAGCAACAGCAACATCAACAGACAACAATCAGCCAGCATAAATGGGAGGAACCTGAGAGAAACAACCTCCTTTACCTACCTACCCAACTGAGAAGCATCGTTTCAACTACTGGCGGACATAAATGACGAGGATATCAAAGCAAGGATCATCGGGAAAGCAAGACAAGCTATCATTACTCTCAAGTCTGTGTGGAGATCCCCAGAAATACTCAGCATGAATATAATAAGATCCGGATTTTCAACTCCAATGTGAAGTCAGTCAGTGCTACTTAACATACGGATCAGAGATTATCCGACATTGTCCGAGGCCTCGTGAGAGACTTTACATTGACGATGAAAGTGTTCAATTGGATGAATAGTAGGTGGGTTTTATCACCTGGTTCAAATGTGTGTCTATTCCACTAGTTCTAAATGCTTACCTATAGTTCCAGACTGAAATTGCTGTACTCGATCGACTGTCGCCTCGAAATAGCATTCAAACTGAACAATCTACCTTTCCATGAAAACTCGGTACACTCTCTCGGCTATCGTATACAGCACACGGATAGCCTTCGGCCAACGCGTAAAGTAGTCCACACATGTGACGAATACACATGAGTGGTCATTGGAAGATGGTTAGAGACCGACGATATCCTGTTGAACGTGACTGAAACCTCCATCATGTGTGGTGAATGATTCAAGCGAGCTAAGGTTGTTCTGATGCACTTTTGTGCACAACGACTAACTGTGTGCAAGAAAGCGTACAGTTCAGCACATCATAGTTGATGAGTACGAGAAGGGATATTTCGAAGACAGAAAATGTATGAAACAATCGTGTGAAAGCTTACCCAGCAACAGTTTCTATTCACCTTGATACATGTATATAGATTCACAAAGTCAACTCGTCGCCTAACACCCACAGACGTGTTTGTTGTCTTACATTGACGAGTCCTTAGATGCTTAATTTGTGTGCAGCTCCTTACTGACAGGAAAGAAGGGAGAGCAAGTGCGATATCGACAGAGAGACAAATAGTAGAGAATAACTGCCGGTATCCCACCAAAAACTCTTCATCTTATTGAAATGTCAATATGAGATGTGCTGAACACCTCCCGATGTAAGACAATAATCAATTCTATGTGTGATATAATTGACGTGAAGGAACAGTCGAATAAAAAGAGGAAAGAAGAGGATCAATTGAAAATGTATTTTCCACATTGGTCAAAACATTCCCTTAAATATATACAAAAGAGTGAACCAGCAAAGTGAGGGTAGATTAACGAAAGCGGATTGAACACAAGGCGTAAGAAGTAAGCAGTACAGTTTGTTGCTTCTTGCAACAAAATTAAAAAAGTAAACGAAGTTTCTCAATGTCTTCACGACTTGTTCATTGTTTGGCCGCTGGTTTCGTTGACTGGTTACCACAGGAATCTACCCCCAGTTAACGCTTCAACGGTTTGTGTTCGCTGAAATTTTCAGTTACATTTTGATGAAATCCATTCCAACAACTAAGACAGAAATATTTGAAACATTGAAGTGCTCTGCAAAAATATATTCCAGGAGACTTTAAACATACATTACAAAGAGTATTCCCCAGATACGGATGAACTTGAATAGTTTTGGTGAATTTTGAGGTGTGAATGGTTATCGATTGTGTGATGATAGCTTTCAAATAACTCTCACTACTGGAGAAAATTACTCTCGCAGAACCTGAAATATCAAGAAATACACAAAATGATTAATGTTGCACGTGCATCCATCTCCGAGTTTGGCAAATGCATGCAGAAAAGCGTTTATTATGTTATAGTATATTACAAAGAAACGTCATTTCGACTAATGGTCAATGAAGCTGTCAGAGAAGTGCATGAATGTCATTGGATTCATTTATTGATTCGCAGAAATTTCATGTGAATTCTTGAAAATTCTGTTGTACACCAAGTGTTTTCATGCACTGGTAGTCAACAGAAAACACAAGACAGAAAACTCGACAAATATGTGTTATGTGTGACAGGACTGTTATCCAAACTTTGTCTGAAGTCTAATGATACTACATGGCTGCTGAGGTCGAACTTGATGGAAGTCGATTAGAAGCCAGTGTTGGTTGGTTGGTTCAATATCCAGGAGCTAATCTGAGCTGTGTATGAGCTATGCCTTCACTGACACTTCTTTGCTGCTCTATGCTGTGCTCAGCATTCACATTCATTTTTATCACCACATTTTCCGTACCACTCGATTTCGATGAAAGAAATGGTACTTGAAGAAAAAAATTGTCACATGTTGTGTGAGATGGTGTATCGTGTCGACTCAGTCAGCGATGTGTGCACTTGTTTACTACTTCTGTTCGTCCAAGGCATATACTGGTAAAACTTCATTCTACTGAACTGGACAAACTCACCAGTAGGATATTTATATTGATCAGTGTGGAGGGTAGCGGAAACAACATTTCCGAACAGGTCATCCATGATGTTGGCAAGCCCTTTCGCTGTAATCAAACCGTGAAGCTGTCCAACATATATGGCATACTGCATATTGGCAGAACTACCTGTTGGCCCGCAGTAGTTGGTGTCTTCTATGCTCCAAGGTACAACCTAGAATTAGACGGAATTCAGAATGATGCAGAACACTGATTACCAATAAAATATTACATATTTTTAAATTCCATCAGAAAGATATCACCCTCACACACACACACACAAACACTCACTGACTCACTCACTCACTCGTCAAGTGAGCGAGTTTATCCTTCAGACGACGGTGACAACCAGTGTGAAGGGCTCAGCTTAAAGATAAACTGAGAGTGGTTGTGATGAGAAGGGGAAGAGATTTTCAGCTGGACAATGTTAACAAATGATCAGACTGATACATGCATGAACTTTCACTTTAACAAACCGCCGATTATCTGTCCTACTCTCCTTCATCTCCCTCCCTTCATTCGACACCACTGACTTGTAGACTCATTTGACACGCACTCCTACTCTATTCGTCTATTCCTACCATGCCACTTCGGTGTTATTTATTCTAAGGCCAGTATTAATTCCACTGTGAAATTCCTCCGAGCATTTCTTCCAAACTGGTCACATCGTGTGAGTCACGAATTCTGTTTTATTGGCATCAAAGTTATTGACGCATACTATGAATGCTTGTCTAACATAACAGGTGGTGAAGCCATCTGTTAAATTTAACACGACAGTTATTCATTCTTTGCGCTTCTTCCTCTTATTCTCCTCTTTCTTCTTGTCTCAAATATCCCACTTATCAATTGTATACATGGTATTATAGTGCATTGTATACATATAGCTATACTGATTCATCCATCCGGCCTGATTTTGTACACATCCAGAACCTACAAAGAACGCATTGACCAAATTTATTTCACAGATAATTCAACAACATCAAGTGGAAGGAAGCCAATTCTCTGAAGTCAAACACACATTGAAAATTCTTGAAATGGGCAAGTGCATGCACTCTCACTAATTTCATTTCTTCAATTCGTCTGAGGACATGTTTCGACAGAGTGTCAACTAATGCCAATTGGTGCAAAGTAGACAATGCCAACTGTGTCTCCAAACACAGAGAGATAGATAGACAGATAAATGGATAGGCAGACAGACAGACGGTCACACAGACAGAGAGATAGATAGATACACACCAGATAGACAGCAGACACAGGGACAGACAAAAATGAAAGAAGTAAATATCTTTATCCTCTGAGTGTTTCCACTTGTAACCCTATGGGTTGGCAACATGCATATTTATTTGCATATCACAAATAACCTACTGGACTGAGGAAGTCAAGGAAGTCGATTGATTCATCGACAGTGTGTATCGACAGTTCCACAAAAGCCTCAAACAGTCTTATCTCAGCGGGATAGTGTTGCCTTTCAAGTTTGAGTCAGTCAGTGAGTCAGTCAGTCACACTGTGATTAACGCATAACTACTAGACAAAACACTGGTAAGAGCAAATACATGATTTCTGTGACAAAATATATCCTCACCTTCGCATATCTGAACGGAAAGTTGTATAATGGAATTCTGTAGAAGTCACTATCTATCCTACGAGTTCTGAAAGAGTTCCTCAGAAGTTCCAGAACACATGCCTCATTTTCATATACGAGATAACAATAACCTAAAATATGAGATAATTTCAATGTCAGTCAAGTGAAACAAAGTAGGCGGAAACGAGGCTTCTCACTGTTTACCAGTAAAATGACTTACCTCTATTGTTATACTCGCTACTCAAATGAACACCATCTGGTTTTGGCCAAATGACGGTAATTTGGCCAAATCTACAAAACACCTCCATTATACCAGACTCCGTTATTCCATCTGGCAACCCGTAAACGAACACTTTTCTTGAAATATTTCCTGATATGTTTTTTCTAAATGGTAAGGTTCCTGTCCAGTAACAGACATCTTCACTTTTCTTGTCTGTAGCACCTGCAATGTGAAACATAATAATCCTCAGTTTTGCGTATTAGATGAACACATGGGTAGCTGACTGACGAGAAGTTCACTCGCCAGATGGTCATTCATTTACGCACTCATCATCACTTACTCTTCCTGATTATTAGAGGGGAAGTGGACACAACGGTGTTCCACTCACAGTTGAATACATCATCTAACGATCGATAGTCGCGTTAGGTGAATGAATGATTAAATTTATATTCATTCCACTATTCATTCTCCTGACAAGTAGTATGTAAACCAATCAATCACTTCTCGATGAAATCCTTTCTACCTTCAAATGTTTGACGTATAAAATGCAGAACTAGTGACATTACTGACTAAAATACCAATGTCAAGGACATTGACCGATCAAATTCACTTTTCGAAGGATATTTATTTACTCCTCACTCTTCAGACTAACTGTTGGTAATGAAATTTGCTGGAATGTAAGCACTGATGCCAACTGATGAACTGATACGGAAAGCATTTGCTCAATTCTCAATAATCTTCTCCACTCTATGCAGGTCAACTAAGCGTCTGTCATGGGAATCGTTTTCAGCTATTATGTGTGATGTATTCGGGAGCATATTTCAGCAAAAATATCACACCACTAACTCGCCCCAAACTTCAAATCTCAAAGCTTGTAGCTCGACGCCCCAATCGGAACTCAAGTAGTCACGAAAAACGATGCATGCGTTAAACCGATACTCACTGACTACTGAGACTGAGTATGGTGAATCAGAATCTGTGATACACAAGTGAACGATTAGAAGCCGACCACTCAGATAAGCCGGCCCCAGTATTAAGTGTGTTTCTCCAGACTGTAAATTATAATGATAACCAATGGCATTAAAGGACTACTTCCCTCATTCATTCCTTCCTTCCTTCCACTTACATGCATTCCAAGTTATACACTGAGAAGCATAGTGAAGAAAGGTATACTACAAGGAATAGTTAGTTAGCACGTGTACTAAAAAATAAGTGATTCACTCTCTTTCTCTCCCTCGCTCTTTCTAGCTGTCATTCACGTATCTTTATAAGCCAACAGATAATGATTGATAAATATATATATATATATATAAGTAGCAACAGACCGACTAAACAAACAACCAGCCAACCAACCAACCAAGTATTAAAAGCAAATCACCTGTTGAAACCACTTCTGTTGCTCTGTGATAGTCCAGTGTCTGGAACACCCGGGGAGAAATCACATGTGATTCTGCGATCATTGCATTCCAGTCATACTTGTCGACAGAATTGCATCGAATTGTTGGTCCACCTTCACTACGAGGTGAAGCTGTTCCACCTACTTTCACTCCAACAGAATGATACTCTGGTTTCATGACTGCAGTTTCAAGACTGCAGCAATTGTAATCGCTCATAACTGAGGCGCTTCCATGGTCACCATTCTCCTCCTCGGATTGTTGATGACTGAGTGTTTGAGTACCAAAGAGACATGGTCTTCGAATTGTTGAGGTCGCAGGACGTGTGATCAGTCTTCTCTCCAAATCAACAACATTTTGATCGTGGAGTATCTCAGAAAGGTTTGATTTATAGTCGGTTCGAAGTGATACCTCATCACATTTCTCATCTACATGAAAAGACAATAGAGTAAGTACATTGTTAATTCGTTCGTCATCAGAAAATAACCGGTTAGGATTAAGAAACCCTCGTATGGAGTGACAAATTCAATTCCATCATAGTGACTCATCATAGTAGGTCAACATAACGAGTTGAAGAGAACTGGGAATATTGTGTTATCTATGTCCTCTGGTTAACCTGGCCCAGATGACTAGCTCGCTAGTTTTCTAGCCGGTCTCAAGCCTGGATGAAGAGGGAATGTTGGGCCGTGGTGCTAGTAGAAACTTCAACGTACAAATATATGAAAACTACTAAAAATGAAAACAATAGCCTTATTTTGGGAACCGATCTCCGCCAGGATAATGACAGCCAGGTTCAACTCAAACGGAAGGAATGTTACAATCATTCAATGCTATGCGTCTACAAACGTCTCAGAACAAGAGAAGAAGGAGACGTTCTTCAGACAACTACAAACACTAATGGACAACGTCCCAAATGGCGATATCAAAATCCTGATGAGCGACATGAATGCGAAGCTGGGAGGAGACAACACAGGAAGAGAACTCACCATGGGTCGTGAGGCCCTCGGTGAAATGAACGACAATGGTGAACTCTTCTCAGACTTCTTCGCCTTCAATGATGTGGTGATCGGTGGCAGTGTGTTCAACCTTAAGGATATACACAAGGTCAGCGACATGGACTTCACCAGATGGACACACCAAAAGCCAGATAAACTTCATTTCAATCTCAAAGAAATGAAGACGGAACCTACTGGACACAAGGTCGAGGAGAGGAGCAGGTGTGGGTTCAGATCACTATCTAGTACAGGGGACTTTCAAGGTGAAGCTAAAAGCCTCGAGGATAGCTGGGGATAGGCCACAATACAAATTCAACACTCAATTACTGAAAAACACAACCACAAAGGACACTTCCACTGCGACTGTCAGAGCAAAGCAGGAAACACTACGTGACACCACGGAAGAATCATGCGTGGAAGACCATTGGAATTCTCTGAAGGTGATTTTCAACGAAACGCGTTCAACGGTTTTAGGAAGAAAGAAGAGACAACACGAGGAATGGCTCTCAATGGACACTTGGAAACTAGTGGAGGAGAGGAGAATGTTGAAAGAAAAAATGATTCAACGCAAGGACGGACAAGAGAAGGAGACGCTGAGTTCAACTTTCACAGCACTGGACAAAGAAGTGAAGAAGAGTTCTAGGAAGAACAAAAGACAATTCTACGACAATCTGGCCACTGAAGCTGAGAAGGCAGCAGGCAAAAGGACCTGAGGACACTATATCAGATAACCAAGTCTCTATCCGGGAAGAGATCAACACAAGTGAAACCTATTAAAGACAGCCAAGGGAACCCAATTACAAAGGAAGAAAGACAGATTAAACAATGGGTGGGTCACTTCAAAGGACTCTTGAACCGACCACCACCTCCAACCCATCCAGAAATACCAACAACAGCGCGTACACAACTGCAAGTTGACACCAATCCTCCAACGAGATCTGAAGTCTTGAGTGCAATCAAGCTTCTGAAAGCTGGAAAAGCAGCTGGACCAGATAGAATACCCCCTGAAACCCTGAAAGCGGACCTAGAGACAACAGCAAATATGCCGTCTCCATTATCGCAAAAGGTCTGGAAGGAGGGAAGTGTGCCTACTGATTGGAGGAAAGAATGTCTCGTGAAACCACCAAAGAAGCGCGACTTACGCCTCACTCTGCAGGAACTGGCGAGGAATCATGCTCCTGTCGACGCCAAGTAAAATTCTGAGTCGCATCATCCTGGAGAGAATAAAGGACGCACTGGAGACAGAACTCCGACCAGAACAAGCTGGCTGCATTCAGGAAGGGCAAATCATGTCCTGACCAAATTGCAACTCTACGCATCATCATCACAGAACAAAACATGGAATGACAATCAAACCTCTACCTCAAATTCATAAACTTTGAGAAGGCCTTCAACAGACAGCGTTGACCGCGAAGTAATTTGGAAACTACTCGAGTACTACGGCGTGCAGCGCCCAAATATTCATCAACCTTATTCAACAGCTAGCTGTACGACAACGGCACATGTCAAGTCATCCACAAAAGGAAAACTCAGCGAGGAGTTTGGAGTGAACACAGGTGTCGGACAAAGGTGCTTGTTATCTTTCACCAGTGATATTCCTACTTGTGGTGGACTGACTGGATTATGCGTCAGACAGTGGGAAACGAGAAGGCAGGGATATCCTGGACCGACGTGAAGAACCCAGAAGACCTGGATTTCGCGCATGGATGATTTATGTTTAATGTGACACACACAAAATCGAAGACTTACAAGCGAAAACCGACCGACAAACTGGTCGAAGAAGCAGCCGGTGAAGACAGGACTCCAGGTGAACATAGACAAGACAGGGGTTATGAAAATAACCAACCAATAACAACAGTAACAGCAACATCCAGCGCCAATCACCATCAACGGGAGGAATTTGAAAGGTATTGTTTCATTCACTGATCTAGGGAGCATTGTCTCAACTACAGGAAGTCGGAACGGACGAGGATGTCAAATTGAGTGAGAATCGGGGAGGGGCCGAGAAACACCTGCATCAATCAACCTGAAACCAATCTCGAAATCTTCGTCACTCAGCCATCATCAACAACAAAATTCGGTAGGATTTTCAATACAAACGTCAAGTCAGTCAGTTCTTGTATACGGATGAGAAACTTGGCGGGTGGATCACAAAGAATATTTCCAACAGCCTGTTGCAGACATACATCAGCAGCTATCATCGCTCTATACCGAATATCAGATGTCCGGGTCGGAATGAATCGCCAACAAGAAACTATGGGAAGAAAGAAGACAATAACCAATCGCCCAACAACAGAAAATATGCAGGCGAAAGTGGAAATGGATTGGACACTCACTGAGGGGGCCACAGTTCAACCGAACAATGAGTATATGTGCATAACCGGGAACTGTGTCAACTCTAAATGTTTTCGTCCACTGTCTATTCAGTATTGTGAACAGGCTCAAGGAATAAACGTATACAGGCACACCATCAAATAAGTCAATACGGGATGTCTCTAGAAAAAGGACAGTTATTAACTATATCCGTTGAGGGAAGGGAATGGAATCGAAGGCGTGAACACATGAATAGTAATAATAATAATAACGATCATAATAATAATATAGTATAGTAGTAGTAGTATGAAATGCAATCAAAATATCTGCGATTATAATCATAGTGTGCCTTTGTAGATGCATTGACTGATCTCTCAAAACATCCATCCACTGGAAACGTACATGGAATGGACAAGTAACTAGATTTTATAGTTGCGTGTCTATCTCTAGGATAAGGAGGCTAATTCATTCACTCTGTTTCAGAATAACAAACACTTGTAGTTCTGATTGCGTTGACTTACAACTAGCCTTTCTTAAAGCCACGCTCACGACAGACGGTCATCCGAACCGATTTATTGACAAGAACATGAAAGACAAGTAGTCCAAACTGGTCACCGACTCACTTCCAAAGAAAGCCTTATTCATGAATCCGGAATCCAAAGATGATCAAGGTATGCTTCAGATATGCTGAAAAACCGTTTGTCAAAATCAGTCGGTAAGACGTTCTTTGCAGAAAAACTATAAATGACGTTCACCAGCTGCAAGTTGTTCTCCATCTGTGTAAAAGATAAGCGTCGTCGTCTTCCCGCCTCCATATGCATCTGTTAGTTCACCTGATCCTTTAATGGAGCAAGGGACATTGGTCATAGCCAGCGAACGCCTTCCACACGGAAACGAGTACATACTCTTGAGTGGTTTTACAAGACAGAAAGGAAGGGTGTACGGAGCTCTATTCTAGAACAACACTTGCTCAACTCCTGTCACTCTTCCAGCTTCGACCATGGTTTGAACATCATCATCATCGTCATCATCATGTATCGAATTCATGACAACTTGCTGCATTTCCTTCGTCTCAAGCTTCTAAAGACAGCGTGGGCCATGGCCAGTCATGAATTAAAGCCAACCAGAATTTTGTGTAGAAAAGAAGTATGTGCAATGCCTACTTCTGCCTTGGCCATAGACGAATAGACATTTGTTTATTTACTTTGTTCATTCACTTACTCTTTTCATTTACTTTCCCTCATTACTACGAATAATATTACTATTATTATTATTATTATTAATAGAAGTAGTAGTAGTAGTATCCTCACAGTGAATTGTTTCCAATTTTCCCATTTGTTAATCAAATTCAAAATGTGCATACCAGTATTCAATTGTATCTAGTCAAATCACACACCATGAAATGTAACGCTGGGTTTGAAGCATAGTGGTGAGTGGTGCGTACTGCTGAGGTGTCAGTCGGAAACTAGGACAACGGAAACAGCCGTCCAGTAGTCACTGCAGCTTTTCCAATGCTCCTCCAACCGATCGAATCCAACCAACCAATCCAACACTTGAAAGTTCTTTAAATGACGTTATTTGTGTCTCCACTCGACATTGTTCTATTTTAATATTTACAAACCTTTGACTGACATATTTTATTCTACTCTCTTTATTTCGTGTATTCACGCCTTCGCCTTCGCCTCAATTCGCTAACTGGACTAAATTCTCATAAAAGAACTACACATACATATATATATATATAAATATAAATACGGTTCTACAGCTCGATAATAACATTCCTTGAAAAGAGTCTCTTCTTTTTTGATGTGGTTTTGTTCTCTGAGCTGGATAGTTAGTTTGCGAAGCTTTCATCACCTTACTGGGTGACATCTTCAGCGCATACTTCAAATTGAAGTGAGCTTTTAGGTTTCTCCACGAGTTTATTAATCATTCCTCCTGGTGACCTTGGACGTGATTGGTTGTTTATGTATGTTTTCACACCTTCTAGGTTCCGGTGTTGTAGATGCTTCAAAAACTGATTTCTTCGCTGCCCTTGAATCATTACTCAAATCATCAAACTTGAACGAGGAAACACAGGAAGAGATACGCCAAACAATTGTACCAATGGTCAAACAGAAAAGACAACACACACAACTCAACTCTCAAGAATTAAAGGCCCTCAAAAAGCTGAAAAATAGGAAGGACATCGTCATTTTACCAGCCGACAAAGGAAGAACAACAGTAGTCATGGACAGAGAAGAATACACCAAGAAAGCTGAAGAACTACTCAAAGATGAAGATGTATATCAACAACTCCCAACAAATCCCATACAAACATTGGACAACCGCATCCAAAGGACCTTAAACAAGCTCAGCAAAACTGGACAGATCACAAAACAAGACCAATGGCGAATGAAATCCAATGGACCAGTCCTACCTCGATTCTACGGCAGACCCAAAATACACAAGGCAAATATCCCGTTACGACCAATTGTATCACTCCCAGGAACTCCAACATATAATTTGTCCAAGGAATTATACAGAAAACTAAAACACCTAACGGAATCCTGTGATCACTCCATCAACTCTGCTATCCAATTCCTAGAGAAAATCAGAGACATCCAAATAGATGAACAAGAAATAATGGTATCCTTCGACGTGACAGCATTATATACCTCTATCGGACAAAAACTAGCAAAAGAAACCATGGAGCAATTACTTAGCAACGACGAACAACTTCCACAACAATCAAAAATGCAACACACAAGCTGGATGGAATGCATAAATCTATGCCTAACAACATACTTCCAATTCAACGGCCAAATATATGAACAAGTCAAAGGAACACCCATGGGATCGCCAATATCAGGTTTGATTGCAGAAGCAGTGATGCAAAGACTCGAAAACATAATTCTACCAAAGATCAAACCCAAGATTTGGATACGTTACGTCGACGACACATTTGTAATAATCAAAAGAAACGAATTAGACAAAACTCACAACTTAATAAACAACGTCTTCAACGACATCAAATTCACAAGAGAAGAGGAATCCGAAAACAAAATACCATTTTTGGACGTCTTAGTCAGGCGAACAACTACAGGAGAATTAGAAACTCAAGTTTATAGGAAATCAACTCACACAGACCAAATACTGAATTACAACAGCAACAACCCAATAGCACACAAAAGGAACTGCATACAAACACTATTCAAGAGAGCAAGGACTCACTGCAGCACTCCCACCTTAAGAAAAATGGAAGAAAAGTATCTCATGGACGTCTTCCAAAAGAATGGATATCCCCGGAATTTCATCAAGAGACATATACCTCCAAGCCAACCTACCAAAACAAAAGCCACCAAGGAAAACACAAAGAAAATCGCCTTACCATATATAAAGGATATCTCAGAAATCACTAAAAGACTCTTCAAACCTTTAGGAATTGACGTCGTACACAAACCAACAAAGTCGCTGCACTCAATTCTATGTCAACCAAAAGACTCAACAGCAAAAGAAGACAAAACCAACATCATCTACAAAATAAACTGTAACAACTGTGAAAAACACTACATTGGCCAAAGTGGACGTCCCCTTCGTCTTCGTATCCACGAACATAAGCTAGCCGTCAAAAGACATGATATACACTCCCTCATTTCACTACACACAGACAACCACGGACATCAATTCGACTGGGACAACGTTCAAATATTAGACAAAGGAAATAACAAGAATGCTAGAGAATTTTTAGAAGCTTGGCATTCCAGTGAATCATCAATCAATAGACACATCGAGATAGACAAAATTTATCAACCAATAAGAAAGAAACTTCACACACGATTGGCCAAAGTTCAAGTCACAGAAACAATCAGTTCCAACACAAGTAACCTAGAAGGTGTGAAAACATACATAAACAACCAATCACGTCCAAGGTCACCAGGAGGAATGATTAATAAACTCGTGGAGAAACCTAAAAGCTCACTTCAATTTGAAGTATGCGCTGAAGATGTCACCCAGTAAGGTGATGAAAGCTTCGCAAACTAACTATCCAGCTCAGAGAACAAAACCACATCAAAATTATCCACCTGAGCTACAAATCTTCTCTATCATATCTAAAGAGTCTCTTCGCTAAATATTGTCTTCATAATGGTACAATGTTACAAGGGGAATTGTAAAATTATTAGTTATTAAGTAAACAAAGGTGTTTAGCAATTACAGAAAACACGATAAATGCAAAGCAAGTAATACACTCACTGTTATTGTTGATCACAGACGCTGAGCGAGTCGACTCCATTTTGTTTTTATGTCAGTGATGATGGTGGCTTTCAATCAGTGACAATGTAATCCGTGAGAGTGAAGCTTTGAAAAAATTATTGAAGGCAAACTGTGTATTCTTTCTGTGTGGCCTGAACGATACGTTCACCACGTCACAATTCTCTAAACTGAATACAAGTATCCCAATCAAGTGGTGAATTTAATCAGACTGAGTACAAATCATTGAAATTCTGAAGTCGTGCCTCCATTGGAGAAAGACAACGAAACAAGAAATCAATAACTTCCAAGCAATCTGTTTGGTCGATTCAATTTTGTTATTTCCTATGTTTAGTGATTAGTGATTATCGCTCAGCCCCCTCGCCCCCCGCCCCCCCCCTCACCACTGCATGCTAATCTTCATAGCTTTGAATTTGAATTTAAATTTGAATGTCTAAATGTCGGTTCGGTCGTTGGTCAACAGATTAATTATTTCACCAAAGTGCATTTGAAAGAATGAGTCAAGAATGTATGAGTGATGCTCCCCACCTGAGAAAGTTGACAATCAATCAGTGAAATAAATGATCATTATGATTATGATGATGATGATGATAGCAGCTATCTCAGGAAATAATTGATAGTAAATAAGAGGTCGAAGAATTGAAAGTGATTCTGAAAAATAAAAACGAACAAAACAAATAAAATCTCCTTCTACACAGCTTCTCACTGCAGCAAATCTACAAAATTGAGTTGACGCACTCAGAGAGTTAAAAGGTGCTGTGTAAGGCGTTTCTGAGACCAGGGATTAAATTTCTCCCTAAGAATATTTTCAATATTAATATTAATAATAATAATAATAGTAATGATATTAATAATGATAATAATAGGTTAGTTAGTCCTGCAAAATGCGTGTACACACAATATACACAATATTGGCTGGATTATTCCCTTGTGATCTGGAACGAAGTGAATTCGATGCATTTCGACGAATAGAGAGGAAATTCAGATAGCCGAGTGGCTTAGCAATTCTGACGTTCAGTTCTTCAGCTTCAGCTTTAGCTTCAGCCTCGTGAAGAAGCTGTAGGCGAAATCATTTCAACGGGTTGTATGACCAGAAGAAATAATGTGATCCACAAATCAAGTGTTGAATGTGCATTATTCTCCCTCCTTCTAATATCATGAAAGTGCTATCACGCTAACACTTCAAATATATTTATATTCTTGTTTCGAAAGATCTCTGTAGTCTACTCACAAATTATGATTGTACAATGACTGAAGAAGAAGAAGCGAACAACAGAAAGACAATTAATCAATAATCAATAATTAATGAGTAAAACAGTATGAAAGAGGAAAGGAGAAGAATCCTGTGATATTCACTGATCGACAGACTGACTGACTGACTGACTGGTTTACAGGTGCAAATGTCGAATGACCGTAATTAACTCATCGAAGTAGTTCTATTCACATCGAGTCATCTATTCATCGAGTCATCACAGGATGAATGATGCAGATGAGCAGACTGACTATATTGTAGATGCTATAGGTAGACAGAGAAGGTGGAAATGAATCAATTTGTCTGACAGATTTGAGCATGTGTCCAGTTCGAATAAGACTTGAAAATGCGTCTGTGTGTGTGTTGTAAACACGTTGTTCTACAGTGTAACACTGACTGGAATTTACGACTGTCGAATTGCACATCCGAGTGTCTCAGAAGCTCTATATTTATTGAAATCAGTCCGACATCCCCGTTGACTGATTCCATGGGAATCTGAATACGCGGTCTCTGTTGACAAATCATTTTTCAGTAGAGCTGGTTTAGAGATGGGACGGAGGATTTCTTCAGATTAATTGGATACTAGGTGTTCGATAGTATGTGAACATGAAATTGAGGCATCACTTCTTGTCCTTTCTCGTAGATATCAATCTACGTAGATCTACAATCTAATTAAAGTGTGGTTCTCATTGGTTAGGAGATTGTGTGGATGACGCTTTGATATTCAAAATACTGACTGAATACTGACTGTATCGCTGTCGAATTGGAAGGGTGAGAGGCTAAGTAAATTAAGTGACAAATGACTCCCTGTGGGATTGATTATATTATGCGTTCCAAACCCCATCCGAAGGCTGGATTGTAAAGCTTTCTATTCTTGAGTGTCTGATCGAATCCTGTTGATCAGACGTGTACAATACTCAGAATTATAAGTGACACCATACTGTTGTGCATTATGGATCGTCAATATTTTATGATCTAATGTGAAGCTTCAGTCGGCCGGAATCTCGGATGGAGTCATCCTCTGTGAGACTATTGAGGGTTATTGGCTGTGATGAAGGAAACCCTCTCCGGGAGTGAAACGGAGCCAGCTAAAGCAGAAGCTCGAAGGTAGGAAATACAGCAGAGATATTCATCTGAAGTTATATATTCCATACACACACACAGATCAAATTATAGTAGTGGTATTAGAATTGATGTCCTCACGAGGAATATATTGCATGGTCTCTTTGTCTACTCAAATAGGCACTCAGTAATTGGATTGTGCTCCATGCAATTATTGGCACGATATATCAGCTAGCACGTCAGGTATGGACATAATTTGTGAGAGAAAACCGAGAAATCTCCATTGTCTCTTTGATATTCAGTATCAATAACTTTAAACAACTTCATCCTGTCATGACAACCTGCATTAATATTCATATGATACATTGGCGTTTTCTAATATTTAGGTGGATATATCGGAGATATATTAGGATGGAATACATTGTTATTTATAACCCTCACTGAAGTATCTTACCATTATGTTTGAGAGAACACTTCCTTTCGACAACTTATTCTCCTTCTTTGGGCTCTGAAGTTGTCAGTTTCTAGGAGAATGTTCCACCTAACCTACAACCTCACGGAGTTAAGACAATCTTAAATCACTCAACCTCTCCCTGTTCTACTTCGCTAACTCTAGAATCCTAATTGCCCTCCATTGGTATTCCCTGAGCTACTTAAAACGGACTGTGTCATATTTCGAAGAGCATCACAGGTTGGGTCAGTAAGGCGACTGACTAGTGTGCAATGAAATCAGCTTGTTACTACAGTAGTCGATAGACACCTGAAATCATGTGGGAAATACTCCAAATCCATTTTGTCTGACTGTCTACACCCTCACGCCTTCTATTCACAACTCTCCCCTTCCTTGCATCTCATCAGCTAGAAGTCTGTCTAGGAGTCATCCTAAGAGATAACATGCTCTCTGTCGTACAAGGAAGTACAGAAACTCAACGATAGAATATATTTGGCCTGCTCGCCTCTCAACAGAAATTCGTCAACAATTCAAATCATCCACTCTTGACAGTTATTATGTGTTTACAAATACCAAATGAAAATAAAGGATCACCTTAATCAAGAAAACATTTTTGACAGCTGAACGTCCTTAATTTTCTCTTTGCATGGATCGCATTCACAGAATGCTTTGTGTCACCTTAATAACCAAACCTTCGTACTTTTTTTCTGTCCTAGTGTTTTTTTTTGATAAGATAAGATAAGCTTTATTGCAAATCAGTACTTGTGATACAGAATGGAATTCTCAGCACAATGTTGCATCCAGTTAGTACAATAACAATAAATATAATTCTACATAGATTAAGGATATCTCAGTCAGTTTTGAAAACAACATACAACAACATATCATTCACACTATACTACACGACACGACACGACACGACAACACACACTTGATATTTGGTGACATGAGCTGATAAACAACTCTGATTAGATGTTAGTTAGTATTAGTCGTCATCGATGCTGTCTTAATATGGCATGTATGGTCTTTACTTTCATATGTGAGGGCATGATACTGCTCAGAGTAGAAACGAGACAAAAAGAAGGAAGCATTGGATGGATCTTTGTGTTGAATGAATGTCGGATGAACTTTTGATAAATATAAACTTCAGTCAACTTGAGGATAAGCATCCTGAGCAGTGGAACAGCTCTCAAGGCTAAGTAGAGGCTCACCCTAATCAAATCAGGGCGATATTAGGACTGATTCGTGTTAGGGTTAAAGTTAGTTGGGGTGAGGTGTAGGGTGTGGGTTGATGACTAGCATTGTGGCTAGGTTTACAAGATGTAAATGAATGCATGTATAGAATGTCGACACCCAATGTCATACTGTGGGGAACTTTAGTTACACGTCAGAGAGAGGCATCCTGTGTAAAACTGTCATGCCTTTGTATTTATCATTTTCATGAATTGATGAATTTTACACGTAAACACATTGACATTTTCATGTGATTTGTGCGTTGCCACTCTTCAGTGACTCAATTCTGACACAGCCGTCCTTCACTGACAAAATCAAACAGATTAGTGATGATGAAGATGATGACGACGACGAGAAGGAGGACGAGGAGGAGGGAAAGAAGAAGAAGTGGAGAAAGATAGAAGAGAACTAGAATTTACTGGACGATGGAAGTCAGTCAGATTGATTGACGTCGTATGAATTCGGGGAAGAAGTAAACCTCATCTGACTGAGATATTCATATGAGTGTAAGACAAGATTACTGTACAAGATTACTGTCGCATGACGAAAATAGAGGGTCGAGGACTGAGAATACACCATTTGATTCTGTAGACTTCTCTATAGTGTGCACAGACATCACATGACAAATTTATTGATTGATTGTCTCTAAAGGACATGTTGCTAATTTATTCCAAAGACATCGTGGGATTATGAGTGAACTAGTTAGTATAAATGAACACATATGCCCTCGCACACACACACACACACACCGATTCTCAACTAGTATTTGAATAGTCTAGTAACATACCGGTCCTCTGTCTCAGTCGACAAATTTTGTTCAAGTGTATGAATTTACTGAATTCGAGGTGTTACAGTATATGACAAGCCATCGAGCCATGATGCTACTCATATCAGACTGGATGATCAGTGGACTAGAACCTGGACACATTTATTCCTGATATAATAAATATTTGAATGGTCTAACAAGGTGTTATTCACTGTCGAACAAGCCTCGAGATTGGACAGTGAGTAATCCCGCTAAAACTACTACTACTACCACTACTACTGCTACTACTACTACTACTACTACTACTACACCACTACAACTAATGATGTTGATAATAAGAATTAGAGTAAGAATAATCATAGAAGGCGTATTTTCCAGGTCAGAAATAATTCAACTTTGCTTCCAATATTGCTAAATTCTCCTTGTAAGCAACAGACGGAAGGCAAGACAGGATTAATATTCAGATTGTAGGATATTATGTGTGGATTGTGGATTATTCTGATTTCATCTGCTAGACATTTTTCTTCGCCAACTGGCATCAGCTGGACGAAGAGATATGAATGAAGAAGACCAGTTAGCAAGCACAGGACAGATGTTTCCTCCTAGTTGGGGAAGGAATCCTCATCAATCCATACAGTCCGTGACCTCACCAAGGATCGAACTCATGAGCTTCAGTTTGTGAGGCTAAGTTTGTTGAAGACTCAGCCACTTGGGTTTGCTCTTGGGTTTGTCTGATATTTGGTTTGAAAAGGGTGTTCATTCCCTGAGTTGTCAGGAAACATTATTATCCTTAAAGAGATCATCTGGTCTGGTCTGGTCTGGTCTTCTTTTGTCATAATTGCCGTGATTCCTGTTTTGTCAACTGCTGGTGACATGACTATGCATGCTCTTTCTATTCTACACCAATTTCTCACATCTTCCTACTTGAATGTTTAGTTGCGTTTTCATTTCGATCATGGGCGTGATAGATTGACGTATTTGTTCTTGAGTCTCTTCATTATTGAAATCAAAACAAGATTTTGAGCGAACAATTGTTTTCGATAACTTCTTCTTCAGGCTCTACAGTTATAAATCCATGAATAATAGAGTACATATAGCCAGTAAAGGCAAATGAAAATAATATCAGAAACTGTATTGGGGTGCATGTGTAAGTTGAGGTGATAGTCCATTAGTTAGCATAGTCAATTAAATGTGTATAGGGTGTTTAGTCAGAAAAATGTGATGAAGTGTGAATGAACAATTAGGTGATATAGTGTAGTTTTATAGTTAACAGAATACAAGTGTCCTTGGGGTGAGAAAATGCGATAACCACAAAATACATGTAAAGACACGTTAAAAAATGAGGCACTGGATATGAGGGCTGACCGATAATGTCTAATGATAAAATAAAGGGGCTAAATTGTAAATTGTAATAAAATGCTACAGAATTGGTAGGTTTAGTATAAAATCATAAAGGTTGACAAAGTAAGGGTAACAATGAGGTGAAATAAACTGGGTGGAGAAATGGATAATAAAGACATGATATCACAAAATAATAATAATGATAATAATAGTACGAAAAGATTATGATCCTGGTGACCTTATAGTGGGCCAGGGTAGACAAAGAGAGTGAATAAGTTTTTTCTGTACACATAGATCTGGTCTTTCTCTATTAATCTCTAAAGCCTCAGCTATGGCTAGGAGGCGTAATCGTGTGCCTTTGGGGAGATTGTTCGGTACCCGATACGCAACTGTAAATGACTCATCTACTTTGATGCTGTGTTCGCTATCCACTAGATGAGACAGAATTGCACTATTAATTGATTTGGTTGTTCTTTTCCCAAGCCAAACAGGAATATGTTCACGAGTGCGTAGAGATAAATTCCTCTGGGTACGACCTATATAACTAGCTCCACAGGAGCAGCTAAATTTATATACACACATTGATGTCGCCATTTTGGGCAATCTATCTTTAATGCACGGTGTCAATATCGGTTTGGTTGAGAAACTGACATACAGTTTTGCGGCACTAAAAGTTCTTTCAATTGATCTTGTTAATCTACGGTTTAATATATCACTGGCTATATCACCTTTGAATTGTACATTTAAGTAAAGCTTTTTCTTACTTACTGTGTCTCGCTTGGTATTATGTGTAGTTTCGTAGATATACTTCTTTACAAAGTTGGTAGGGTAGTCATTTTGTAGCAAGGCGTTTGTAAGATTTTTTATTTCATCTTCAATACAATCCTCGGTACATATGCGTCTAATTCTATGACTAAGACAGCGAATTAGGTTGCGCTTATATTGTATAGGTATGAAGCTATGGAAGTGGGTGTATTGTCCGTTCCACGTCGCTTTCCTATAGATGTTTCTTTTCAAGGTACCGTCTGATCTTTTTGTGAGAAGAACATCGAGAAATGGAATACTACCTTGTAGTTCCTCTTCACAAGTGAATTTAATAGCTGGGTGTACCTTATTGAAGACTTGCAGCAGATGTTGTTTATCCAAATTATTGTTACAAATGATAAAGGTGTCGTCAACATATCGACAATAATAATCGAGTTGGTTTAGTATCTCTTTTAAAGGACCATTTTCCAATTTGGATAGAAATATGTCGGCTAATAAGGAACCAAGGGGAGAGCCCATAGCAACCCCATCTATTTGGCGGTAGTACTCTTTATTAAATACAAATTGGACATTCATAGTGCATTTTAGTAATAACTCTTTCAATTTTCTTGGTGTGATTCCAATTTCTATATTCTTTTCTACGAGTTGTTCACATATGTAGTCGACAGTTTCTACAAGGGGGACGTTGGTAAATAGTGATGTTACGTCCAGCGATAACATGGTTTTTTCTGTTATTTTCATATCTTTAATATTTTCAACAAAGTTAAAGACATCTTTTACACTATATTTGACCAACTGGCGGTGTAACGGTTCTAACAGTTTTACCAACCATTTGGCAGTTAAATGGAAGGGTGAGTTCGACATGTCTAGGATTGGTCGTAGGGGGATTCCCTGCTTATGTATCTTGGGTAAGCCATAAAGTCTAGGTGTATGAGTTCCGGTGGGCTTAATAGCGTCAAAGATGGAACTATCAATTAGATTTTCATTTTTTAGAGACTTCAAAGTTTTAACAAACTGACGTTCTGTTGCTTCATTCGAATCTTTACTATTACCTAACTTTTGAAACTTGGAACGGTCTTCCAGTATGGCGTTCATCTTATCAATATAGTCGCGTTTGTTTAAAATTACTGTACCTGATCCCTTGTCTGGTTTTGTGATAATAATGCTGTCATCCGACATTAGTTTTCTGAGGCATTCTCTATGCTTTTTAGTTAATATACTTTTCTTGTCAATCTTGGCATTATTGTATTGGTAACAACAATCAACCAAGGTACTTTTAAATCTGTCTAACTCATGTTGGGAGGACGGCGTTAGGTCAAGTGTCTGAATGAAGAGGTTTTCAAACTGTACTTCTGTATGTAATTGGTCAATATTAACTCTTTTATCACAAAATTTAGGGCCTAGTGACAACACTTCCATAGCAGTCTTATCTAAAGTCACACTGGAAAAGTTGAAGACGTACCTTTCAGGGTCCTTGGGAAAGTGAGATTCTGGTATTTCCGTATCTAATCCTTTTGTAAGCTGGATTCTTTTTTTAGTTTCTCTAGTTTTAGAAACATCGTGGACGTATTTTAAGAATAATTCCTTTAAATGTATGGGGAGTTCATCGACAGCATACTGTCTCTGTGGAATATTTATTTCTAATGTGCTAATATATCCTTGGAGAGATTCAATCTGATTAAGAGCGAATCGCTTGAGAGATTTCGTGTTTGGGCGCACTTTACATCGGCGAAGAGATTTAGAGAATGATTTAGGATATTGGTTATTCTCAATACAGTTTCGGATAAAATCCACATTAGTTTTCGCTTCAGCGAGCTTTGCACTATACTTCAGATACTCGTTGAGTGCCTTCAGTGCAACGGGATGCTCACAAGATTTCAGTAAATGAAAAATCCCCATATTGAAATCAAAACAAGATTTTGAGCGAACAATTGTTTTCGATAACTTCTTCTTCAGGCTCTACAGTTATAAATCCATGAATAATAGAGTACATATAGCCAGTAAAGGCAAATGAAAATAATATCAGAAACTGTATTGGGGTGCATGTGTAAGTTGAGGTGATAGTCCATTAGTTAGCATAGTCAATTAAATGTGTATAGGGTGTTTAGTCAGAAAAATGTGATGAAGTGTGAATGAACAATTAGGTGATATAGTGTAGTTTTATAGTTAACAGAATACAAGTGTCCTTGGGGTGAGAAAATGCGATAACCACAAAATACATGTAAAGACACGTTAAAAAATGAGGCACAGGATATGAGGGCTGACCGATAATGTCTAATGATAAAATAAAGGGGCTAAATTGTAAATTGTAATAGAATGCTACAGAATTGGTAGGTTTAGTATAAAATCATAAAGGTTGACAAAGTAAGGGTAACAATGAGGTGAAATAAACTGGGTGGAGAAATGGATAATAAAGACATGATATCACAAAATAATAATAATGATAATAATAGTACGAAAAGATTATGATCCTGGTGACCTTATAGTGGGCCAGGGTAGACAAAGAGAGTGAATAAGTTTTTTCTGTACACATAGATCTGGTCTTTCTCTATTAATCTCTAAAGCCTCAGCTATGGCTAGGAGGCGTAATCTATTACAATTTACAATTTAGCCCCTTTATTTTATCATTAGACATTATCGGTCAGCCCTCATATCCTGTGCCTCATTTTTTAACGTGTCTTTACATGTATTTTGTGGTTATCGCATTTTCTCACCCCAAGGACACTTGTATTCTGTTAACTATAAAACTACACTATATCACCTAATTGTTCATTCACACTTCATCACATTTTTCTGACTAAACACCCTATACACATTTAATTGACTATGCTAACTAATGGACTATCACCTCAACTTACACATGCACCCCAATACAGTTTCTGATATTATTTTCATTTGCCTTTACTGGCTATATGTACTCTGTTATTCATGGATTTATAACTGTAGAGCCTGAAGAAGAAGTTATCGAAAACAATTGTTCGCTCAAAATCTTGTTTTGATTTCAATATGGGGATTTTTCATTTACTGAAATCTTGTGAGCATCCCGTTGCACTGAAGGCACTCAACGAGTATCTGAAGTATAGTGCAAAGCTCGCTGAAGCGAAAACTAATGTGGATTTTATCCGAAACTGTATTGAGAATAACCAATATCCTAAATCATTCTCTAAATCTCTTCGTCGATGTAAAGTGCGCCCAAACACGAAATCTCTCAAGCGATTCGCTCTTAATCAGATTGAATCTCTCCAAGGATATATTAGCACATTAGAAATAAATATTCCACAGAGACAGTATGCTGTCGATGAACTCCCCATACATTTAAAGGAATTATTCTTAAAATACGTCCACGATGTTTCTAAAACTAGAGAAACTAAAAAAAGAATCCAGCTTACAAAAGGATTAGATACGGAAATACCAGAATCTCACTTTCCCAAGGACCCTGAAAGGTACGTCTTCAACTTTTCCAGTGTGACTTTAGATAAGACTGCTATGGAAGTGTTGTCACTAGGCCCTAAATTTTGTGATAAAAGAGTTAATATTGACCAATTACATACAGAAGTACAGTTTGAAAACCTCTTCATTCAGACACTTGACCTAACGCCGTCCTCCCAACATGAGTTAGACAGATTTAAAAGTACCTTGGTTGATTGTTGTTACCAATACAATAATGCCAAGATTGACAAGAAAAGTATATTAACTAAAAAGCATAGAGAATGCCTCAGAAAACTAATGTCGGATGACAGCATTATTATCACAAAACCAGACAAGGGATCAGGTACAGTAATTTTAAACAAACGCGACTATATTGATAAGATGAACGCCATACTGGAAGACCGTTCCAAGTTTCAAAAGTTAGGTAATAGTAAAGATTCGAATGAAGCAACAGAACGTCAGTTTGTTAAAACTTTGAAGTCTCTAAAAAATGAAAATCTAATTGATAGTTCCATCTTTGACGCTATTAAGCCCACCGGAACTCATACACCTAGACTTTATGGCTTACCCAAGATACATAAGCAGGGAATCCCCCTACGACCAATCCTAGACATGTCGAACTCACCCTTCCATTTAACTGCCAAATGGTTGGTAAAACTGTTAGAACCGTTACACCGCCAGTTGGTCAAATATAGTGTAAAAGATGTCTTTAACTTTGTTGAAAATATTAAAGATATGAAAATAACAGAAAAAACCATGTTATCGCTGGACGTAACATCACTATTTACCAACGTCCCCCTTGTAGAAACTGTCGACTACATATGTGAACAACTCGTAGAAAAGAATATAGAAATTGGAATCACACCAAGAAAATTGAAAGAGTTATTACTAAAATGCACTATGAATGTCCAATTTGTATTTAATAAAGAGTACTACCGCCAAATAGATGGGGTTGCTATGGGCTCTCCCCTTGGTTCCTTATTAGCCGACATATTTCTATCCAAATTGGAAAATGGTCCTTTAAAAGAGATACTAAACCAACTCGATTATTATTGTCGATATGTTGACGACACCTTTATCATTTGTAACAATAATTTGGATAAACAACATCTGCTGCAAGTCTTCAATAAGGTACACCCAGCTATTAAATTCACTTGTGAAGAGGAACTACAAGGTAGTATTCCATTTCTCGATGTTCTTCTCACAAAAAGATCAGACGGTACCTTGAAAAGAAACATCTATAGGAAAGCGACGTGGAACGGACAATACACCCACTTCCATAGCTTCATACCTATACAATATAAGCGCAACCTAATTCGCTGTCTTAGTCATAGAATTAGACGCATATGTACCGAGGATTGTATTGAAGATGAAATAAAAAATCTTACAAACGCCTTGCTACAAAATGACTACCCTACCAACTTTGTAAAGAAGTATATCTACGAAACTACACATAATACCAAGCGAGACACAGTAAGTAAGAAAAAGCTTTACTTAAATGTACAATTCAAAGGTGATATAGCCAGTGATATATTAAACCGTAGATTAACAAGATCAATTGAAAGAACTTTTAGTGCCGCAAAACTGTATGTCAGTTTCTCAACCAAACCGATATTGACACCGTGCATTAAAGATAGATTGCCCAAAATGGCGACATCAATGTGTGTATATAAATTTAGCTGCTCCTGTGGAGCTAGTTATATAGGTCGTACCCAGAGGAATTTATCTCTACGCACTCGTGAACATATTCCTGTTTGGCTTGGGAAAAGAACAACCAAATCAATTAATAGTGCAATTCTGTCTCATCTAGTGGATAGCGAACACAGCATCAAAGTAGATGAGTCATTTACAGTTGCGTATCGGGTACCGAACAATCTCCCCAAAGGCACACGATTACGCCTCCTAGCCATAGCTGAGGCTTTAGAGATTAATAGAGAAAGACCAGATCTATGTGTACAGAAAAAACTTATTCACTCTCTTTGTCTACCCTGGCCCACTATAAGGTCACCAGGATCATAATCTTTTCGTACTATTATTATCATTATTATTATTTTGTGATATCATGTCTTTATTATCCATTTCTCCACCCAGTTTATTTCACCTCATTGTTACCCTTACTTTGTCAACCTTTATGATTTTATACTAAACCTACCAATTCTGTAGCATTTTATTACAATTTACAATTTAGCCCCTTTATTTTATCATTAGACATTATCGGTCAGCCCTCATATCCAGTGCCTCATTTTTTAACGTGTCTTTACATGTATTTTGTGGTTATCGCATTTTCTCACCCCAAGGACACTTGTATTCTGTTAACTATAAAACTACACTATATCACCTAATTGTTCATTCACACTTCATCACATTTTTCTGACTAAACACCCTATACACATTTAATTGACTATGCTAACTAATGGACTATCACCTCAACTTACACATGCACCCCAATACAGTTTCTGATATTATTTTCATTTGCCTTTACTGGCTATATGTACTCTATTATTCATGGATTTATAACTGTAGAGCCTGAAGAAGAAGTTATCGAAAACAATTGTTCGCTCAAAATCTTGTTTTGATTTCAATATGGGGATTTTTCATTTACTGAAATCTTGTGAGCATCCCGTTGCACTGAAGGCACTCAACGAGTATCTGAAGTATAGTGCAAAGCTCGCTGAAGCGAAAACTAATGTGGATTTTATCCGAAACTGTATTGAGAATAACCAATATCCTAAATCATTCTCTAAATCTCTTCGTCGATGTAAAGTGCGCCCAAACACGAAATCTCTCAAGCGATTCGCTCTTAATCAGATTGAATCTCTCCAAGGATATATTAGCACATTAGAAAGAAATATTCCACAGAGACAGTATGCTGTCGATGAACTCCCCACACATTTAAAGGAATTATTCTTAAAATACGTCCACGATGTTTCTAAAACTAGAGAAACTAAAAAAAGAATCCAGCTTACAAAAGGATTAGATACGGAAATACCAGAATCTCACTTTCCCAAGGACCCTGAAAGGTACGTCTTCAACTTTTCCAGTGTGACTTTAGATAAGACTGCTATGGAAGTGTTGTCACTAGGCCCTAAATTTTGTGATAAAAGAGTTAATATTGACCAATTACATACAGAAGTACAGTTTGAAAACCTCTTCATTCAGACACTTGACCTAACGCCGTCCTCCCAACATGAGTTAGACAGATTTAAAAGTACCTTGGTTGATTGTTGTTACCAATACAATAATGCCAAGATTGACAAGAAAAGTATATTAACTAAAAAGCATAGAGAATGCCTCAGAAAACTAATGTCGGATGACAGCATTATTATCACAAAACCAGACAAGGGATCAGGTACAGTAATTTTAAACAAACGCGACTATATTGATAAGATGAACGCCATACTGGAAGACCGTTCCAAGTTTCAAAAGTTAGGTAATAGTAAAGATTCGAATGAAGCAACAGAACGTCAGTTTGTTAAAACTTTGAAGTCTCTAAAAAATGAAAATCTAATTGATAGTTCCATCTTTGACGCTATTAAGCCCACCGGAACTCATACACCTAGACTTTATGGCTTACCCAAGATACATAAGCAGGGAATCCCCCTACGACCAATCCTAGACATGTCGAACTCACCCTTCCATTTAACTGCCAAATGGTTGGTAAAACTGTTAGAACCGTTACACCGCCAGTTGGTCAAATATAGTGTAAAAGATGTCTTTAACTTTGTTGAAAATATTAAAGATATGAAAATAACAGAAAAAACCATGTTATCGCTGGACGTAACATCACTATTTACCAACGTCCCCCTTGTAGAAACTGTCGACTACATATGTGAACAACTCGTAGAAAAGAATATAGAAATTGGAATCACACCAAGAAAATTGAAAGAGTTATTACTAAAATGCACTATGAATGTCCAATTTGTATTTAATAAAGAGTACTACCGCCAAATAGATGGGGTTGCTATGGGCTCTCCCCTTGGTTCCTTATTAGCCGACATATTTCTATCCAAATTGGAAAATGGTCCTTTAAAAGAGATACTAAACCAACTCGATTATTATTGTCGATATGTTGACGACACCTTTATCATTTGTAACAATAATTTGGATAAACAACATCTGCTGCAAGTCTTCAATAAGGTACACCCAGCTATTAAATTCACTTGTGAAGAGGAACTACAAGGTAGTATTCCATTTCTCGATGTTCTTCTCACAAAAAGATCAGACGGTACCTTGAAAAGAAACATCTATAGGAAAGCGACGTGGAACGGACAATACACCCACTTCCATAGCTTCATACCTATACAATATAAGCGCAACCTAATTCGCTGTCTTAGTCATAGAATTAGACGCATATGTACCGAGGATTGTATTGAAGATGAAATAAAAAATCTTACAAACGCCTTGCTACAAAATGACTACCCTACCAACTTTGTAAAGAAGTATATCTACGAAACTACACATAATACCAAGCGAGACACAGTAAGTAAGAAAAAGCTTTACTTAAATGTACAATTCAAAGGTGATATAGCCAGTGATATATTAAACCGTAGATTAACAAGATCAATTGAAAGAACTTTTAGTGCCGCAAAACTGTATGTCAGTTTCTCAACCAAACCGATATTGACACCGTGCATTAAAGATAGATTGCCCAAAATGGCGACATCAATGTGTGTATATAAATTTAGCTGCTCCTGTGGAGCTAGTTATATAGGTCGTACCCAGAGGAATTTATCTCTACGCACTCGTGAACATATTCCTGTTTGGCTTGGGAAAAGAACAACCAAATCAATTAATAGTGCAATTCTGTCTCATCTAGTGGATAGCGAACACAGCATCAAAGTAGATGAGTCATTTACAGTTGCGTATCGGGTACCGAACAATCTCCCCAAAGGCACACGATTACGCCTCCTAGCCATAGCTGAGGCTTTAGAGATTAATAGAGAAAGACCAGATCTATGTGTACAGAAAAAACTTATTCACTCTCTTTGTCTACCCTGGCCCACTATAAGGTCACCAGGATCATAATCTTTTCGTACTATTATTATCATTATTATTATTTTGTGATATCATGTCTTTATTATCCATTTCTCCACCCAGTTTATTTCACCTCATTGTTACCCTTACTTTGTCAACCTTTATGATTTTATACTAAACCTACCAATTCTGTAGCATTTTATTACAATTTACAATTTAGCCCCTTTATTTTATCATTAGACATTATCGGTCAGCCCTCATATCCAGTGCCTCATTTTTTAACGTGTCTTTACATGTATTTTGTGGTTATCGCATTTTCTCACCCCAAGGACACTTGTATTCTGTTAACTATAAAACTACACTATATCACCTAATTGTTCATTCACACTTCATCACATTTTTCTGACTAAACACCCTATACACATTTAATTGACTATGCTAACTAATGGACTATCACCTCAACTTACACATGCACCCCAATACAGTTTCTGATATTATTTTCATTTGCCTTTACTGGCTATATGTACTCTATTATTCATGGATTTATAACTGTAGAGCCTGAAGAAGAAGTTATCGAAAACAATTGTTCGCTCAAAATCTTGTTTTGATTCTTAGTTTGTCAGGAGCAAGTCGTCGTGCTCTAGATGTCACGGGTTGTCCTGAGGTTATGATACGGTGCATAACATTGCTGGTTATGCACGGTAGACAGTTAGACGGGCATTTAAGTTGTGGATATTTATCAAAAATTGGTTGAAAATTTGGATCAAGTATTGCTTTCATCTTAACTAGTGACAAGCTGGGGTCTATGTAGGTAATGCCTTTGATAGACAGACCAGTAGTATTGCTAATCAGTCATTTTCGATGGACGTCTACGAGTAAATCATGATGATTAAGTAGGTCCGTGTCAATGATGGGCATTGTGACGTCAGTGGGAAGGAAAATCAGTTGAATTAGTTTGCGTAAACCTACGTTCAGATGAACGTATTTCCTACTAAAAGTTGCGATCGGTTTTCCATTTGCAGCCTGTAAGTTGAAGGTGGGTTCCTTCTGTCGATCTACTGCCGTGGCAGGAAGGACGCTGACTTCGGCGCCTGTGTCGACTAAATATCGAGTCTGGCTGATCACATCATGGGTGCAAAGTAGGCGGCTAGTGCCACCGACGGTGGTTGCCACTAACGCGTGCTAGCGGGATAGTTTTCCGCAGACTTTGAGACATTTCCGAAGTTACAAAGTTTATGGAAACATTTCGCTTCCTGGCGATAAATATTGTGGTACCAGCACCAGTCAGGGTTTTTTCAGAGAACGTGGCTTGGACTTAGATCGATTAGGTGAGTTTCGCCGTTGAGGGGATTTCGGACGACGGTAAGAGTAATCACAGGGCATGTTTGACCTAAACATCTGCCGGATGGAATTGCATAACTCTATCACTGCAGTATCCTTATCTGAAGTGTGTTTCGCCACCGAGCATATTTCAGGAACTGACCGTTTAGTTATTTCTAGAATCTTATCTACAGAAATAGCTAAGTCATTCTTAATAACACCCTGAGGTGTCACAAGTACAGTCTGCACGGACTGTGGCAGCTTGGATAAGAAGAGTTCTCTGAAAAGTCCTTCATCGAACTGACTTTGGCCAACAACCTCTCTCATTCTTGTCAGCATGCTCACGGCTGACTGATCCCATAACTTGATATTACGAAATAATTCGTCCAGACGTTGTCGATCCGTGAGTACGTTTCTCCTGAGGAGGGATGCTTTGAGCAACTCGTACGAGTTACTTACCTCGGGACTCGACATCTGTACAGTTACACACTTGCTGAATTCCCGCGGTAGGGCGTGAATAGCTGCGTGGAACTTTGAACGTTGATCGGTTATCCATGCTCACAAAAATCAGATTCAGCTATCTGAAACCACGTTTCAGCATTATCTGGCCAGCATGGTACGAGCTGAGTGGTTTCGGCAGTTGAGCGAATAGGAATGACCTTGGGACTAGGATCACTCATGACGAAATGTATGCGATTACAATATAGTACAAGAACATATACAAAGAGGAACGAACTCACCGGGTTTATCTGCGTATTTGTCGAAGATGAAGTTCGCGGTTGGGCTCACCAGTTTAGAGGTTGACGGTATTGACGTTCGCGAATTGTACGGAGTATACTACGCAAAATCTTATACCAACAACTTCTATAGTATTCGTTTTACATGGACCAAAGGCAATGCAAAAGACCAGAGTTGACTGTCAAAACTACGAGATATATTTCGGGACCAAATCGTGGACTGAAGCGGAAGCTAAGCTGGTTAGTGATCGTGCACGCAAATGACACGAGGATGCTTGATCGGAAGTCTTCACCTAAACAAGTCGACTTAAACACTTAGGGTCAGCATCCAAAGTTCACTGATGATTTTGGGGAATTATGTACCGCTACAAGATCTTAAAATTGTTTTACTTCGTGTGGCAGATAATTAACTCCACAATCTCTCCCTCAAGGAGAGAAAATGAAACATCAGTTAGTAATTATCTATACAAGTGTGTAATAATTATTTGTAATAGTAAATAGTATTTCACAATGACCGAATCACAGTAGATCAACCAACAACACAGAGAGGGATGAATTTATGAATTTGTATTTGGCGGAATTATTTTGTAATTCACATAACAAATATTAACAAACAACAGTGAGTATTTAAACAATACAGTAATAGTAATAATAATACAGTGATTGTCAATCAAAACAAAGTTTTAGTTTTGTTACACGTGTATGAGGTGACACATTTGTGTAATTTCTGTGGAAGAGCACGCATAACTGACAGGAACGTGGCATATTGACTAGGTTGTCCTATATTCATGGAAGTCAGCTTCAGCTTACGGAAACCGTGTCTCTCTATTTTCTGGCGAATGTTTCATGAGCTGAACTGGTATGTTAGTCAGTATGTGACCTATGCGTTTTGATGTCTGGTCATACACGAAAACAACGGCTTAAAAAGCGGTAAGCCTATTCGAAGAAACTCACAGAAGTGAAGTGAATGTTGGTTACGTGCTTATCAGTTTGAAGGAGGAGGAAAG
>OX235270.1:149813988-149851608 GCA_944472135.2 Trichobilharzia regenti | reverse complement strand
GTAAGTCTTCGATTTTGTGTGTGTCACATTAAACATAAATCATCCATGCGCGAAATCCAGGTCTTCTGGGTTCTTCACGTCGGTCCAGGATATCCCTGCCTTCTCGTTTCCCACTGTCTGACGCATAATCCAGTCAGTCCACCACAAGTAGGAATATCACTGGTGAAAGATAACAAGCACCTTTGTCCGACACCTGTGTTCACTCCAAACTCCTCGCTGAGTTTTCCGTTGTGGATGACTTGACATGTGCCGTTGTCGTACAGCTAGCTGTTGAATAAGGTTGATGAATATTCGGACACTGCACGCCGTAGCACTTGAGTAGTTTCCAAATTACTTCGCGGTCAACGCTGTCTGTCGAGGGCATTCTCAAAGTCTCTAAATTTGAGGTAGAGGTTTGATTGCCATTCCATGTTTGTTCTGTGATGATGATGATGATGCGTAGAGTTGCAATTTGGTCAGGACATGATTTGCCTTTCCTGAATGCAGCCAGCTTGTTCTGGTCGGAGTTCTGTCTCCAGTGCGTCCTTTATTCTCTCCAGGATGATGCGACTCAGAAATTTACTTGGCGTCGACAGGAGCATGATTCCTCGCCAGTTCTTGCAGAGTGAGGCGTAAGTCGCGCTTCTTTGGTAGTTTCACGAGATATTCTTTCCTCCAATCAGTAGGCACACTTCCCTCCTTCCAGACCTTTTGCGATAATGGAGACGGCATATCTGCTGTTGTCTCTAGGTCCGCTTTCAGGGTTTCAGGGGATATTCTATCTGGTCCAGCTGCTTTTCCAGCTTTCAGAAGCTTGATTGCACTCAAGACTTCAGATCTCGTTGGAGGATTGGTGTCAACTTGCAGTTGTGTACGCGCTGTTGTAGGTATTTCTGGATGGGTTGGAGGTGGTGGTCGGTTCAAGAGTCCTTTGAAGTGACCCACCCATTGTTTAATCTGTCTTTCTTCCTTTGTAATTGGGTTCCCTTGGCTGTCTTTAAAAGATTTCACTTGTGTTGATCTCTTCCCGGATAGAGACTTGGTTATCTGATATAGTGTCCTCAGGTCCCTTTTGCCTGCTGCCTTCTCAGCTTCAGTGGCCAGATTGTCGTAGAATTGTCTTTTGTTCTTCCTAGAACTCTTCTTCACTTCTTTGTCCAGTGCTGTGAAAGTTGAACTCAGCGTCTCCTTCTCTTGTCCGTCCTTGCGTTGAATCATTTTTTCTTTCAACATTCTCCTCTCCTCCACTAGTTTCCAAGTGTCCATTGAGAGCCATTCCTCGTGTTGTCTCTTCTTTCTTCCTAGAACCGTTGAACGCGTTTCGTTGAAAATCACCTTCAGAGAGTTCCAATGGTATTCCACGCATGATTCTTCCGTGGTGTCACGTAGTGTTTCCTGCTTTGCTCTGACAGTCGCAGTGGAAGTGTCCTTTGTGGTTGTGTTTTTCAGTAATTGAGTGTTGAATTTGCATTGTGGCCTATCCCCAGCTATCCTCGAGGCTTTTAGCTTCACCTTGAAAGTCCCCTGTACTAGATAGTGATCTGAACCCACACCTGCTCCTCTCCTCGACCTTGTGTCCAGTAGGTTCTGTCTTCACTTCTTTGAGATTGAAATGAAGTTTATCTGGCTTTTGGTGTGTCAATCTGGTGAAGTCCATGTCGCTGACCTTGTGTATATCCTTGTGGTTGAACACACTGCCACCGATCACCACATCATTGAAGGCGAAGAAGTCTGAGAAGAGTTCACCATTGTCGTTCATTTCACCGAGGGCCTCACGACCCATGGTGAGTTCTCTTCCTGTGTTGTCTCCTCCCAGCTTCGCATTCATGTCGCCCATCAGGATTTTGATATCGCCATTTGGGACGTTGTCCATTAGTGTTTGTAGTTGTCTGAAGAACGTCTCCTTCTTCTCTTGTTCTGAGACGTTTGTAGACGCATAGCATTGAATGATTGTAACATTCCTTCCGTTTGAGTTGAACCTGGCTGTCATTATCCTGGCGGAGATCGGTTCCCAAAATAAGGCTATTGTTTTCATTTTTAGTAGTTTTCATATATTTGTACGTTGAAGTTTCTACTAGCACCACGGCCCAACATTCCCTCTTCATCCAGGCTTGAGACCGGCTGGAAAACTAGCGAGCTAGTCATCTGGGCCAGGTTAACCAGAGGACATAGATAACACAATATTCCCAGTTCTCTTCAACTCGTTTTGTTGACCTACTTTGATGAGTCACTATGATGGAATTGAATTTGTCACTCCATACGAGGGTTTCTTAATCCTAACCGGTTATTTTCTGATGACGAACGAATTAACAATGTACTTACTCTATTGTCTTTTCATGTAGATGAGAAATGTGATGAGGTATCACTTCGAACCGACTATAAATCAAACCTTTCTGAGATACTCCACGATCAAAATGTTGTTGATTTGGAGAGAAGACTGATCACACGTCCTGCGACCTCAACAATTCGAAGACCATGTCTCTTTGGTACTCAAACACTCAGTCATCAACAATCCGAGGAGGAGAATGGTGACCATGGAAGCGCCTCAGTTATGAGCGATTACAATTGCTGCAGTCTTGAAACTGCAGTCATGAAACCAGAGTATCATTCTGTTGGAGTGAAAGTAGGTGGAACAGCTTCACCTCGTAGTGAAGGTGGACCAACAATTCGATGCAATTCTGTCGACAAGTACGACTGGAATGCAATGATCGCAGAATCACATGTGATTTCTCCTCGGGTGTTCCAGACACTGGACTATCACAGAGCAACGGAAGTGGTTTCAACAGGTGATTTGCTTTTAATACTTGGTTGGTTGGTTGGCTGGTTGTTTGTTTAGTCGGTCTGTTGCTACTTATATATATATATATATATATATATATTTATCAATCATTATCTGTTGGCTTATAAAGATACGTGAATGACAGCTAGAAAGAGCGAGGGAGAGAAAGAGAGTGAATCACTTATTTTTTAATACACGTGCTAACTAACTATTCCTTGTAGTATACCTTTCTTCACTATGCTTCTCAGTGTATAACTTGGAATGCATGTAAGTGGAAGGAAGGAAGGAAGGAATGAGGGAAGTAGTCCCTTAATGCCATTGGTTATCATTATAATTTACAGTCTGGAGAAACACACTTAATACTGGGGCCGGCTTATCTGAGTGGTCGGCTTCTAATCGTTCACTTGTGTATCACAGATTCTGATTCACCATACTCAGTCTCAGTAGTCAGTGAGTATCGGTTTAACGCATGCATCGTTTTTCGTGACTACTTGAGTTCCGATTGGGGCGTCGAGCTACAAGCTTTGAGATTTGAAGTTTGGGGCGAGTTAGTGGTGTGATATTTCTGCTGAAATATTCTCCCGAATACATCACACATAATAGCTGAAAACGATTCCCATGACAGACGCTTAGTTGACCTGCATAGAGTGGAGAAGATTATTGAGAATTGAGCAAATGCTTTCCGTATCAGTTCATCAGTTGGCATCAGTGCTTACATTCCCAGAAAATTTCATTACCAACAGTTAGTCTGAAGAGTGATTTTTTTTTTTTTTTTTTTTTTTTTTTTTATTTGATCGGCCAATGTCCTTGACACTGGTATTTTAGTCAGTCATGTCGCTAGTTCTGCATTTTATACGTCAAACATTTGAAGGTAGAAAGGATTTCATCGAGAAGTGATTGATTGCTTTACATACTACTTGTCAGGAGAATGAATAGTGGAATGAATATAAATTTAATCATGCATTCACCTAACGCGACTATCGATCGTTAGCTGATGTATTCAACTGTGAGTGGAACACCGTTGTGTCCACTTCCCCTCTAATAATCAGGAAGAGTAAATGATGATGAGTGCGTAAATGAATGACCATCTGGCGAGTGAACTTCTCGTCAGTCAGCTACCCATGTGTTTATCTAATACGCAAAACTGAGGATTATTATGTTTCACATTGCAGGTGCTACAGTCAAGAAAAGTGAAGATGTCTGTTACTGGACAGGAACCTTACCATTTAGAAAAAACATATCAGGAAATATTTCAAGAAAAGTGTTCGTTTACGGGTTGCCATATGGAATAACGGAGTCTGGTATAATGGAGGTGTTTTGTAGATTTGGCCAAATTACCGTCATTTGGCCAAAACCAGATGGTGATCATTTGAGTAGCGAGTATAACAATAGAGGTAAGTCATTTTACTGGTAAACAGTGAGAAGCCTCGTTTCCGCCTACTTTGTTTCACTTGACTGACATTGAAATTATCTCATATTTTAGGTTATTGTTATCTCGTATATGAAAATGAGGCATGTGTTCTGGAACTTCTGAGGAACTCTTTCAGAACTCGTAGGATAGATAGTGACTTCTACAGAATTCCATTATACAACTTTCCCTTCAGATATGCGAAGGTAAGGATATATTTTGTCACAGAAATCATGTATTTGCTCTTACCAGTGTTTTGTCTAGTAGTTATGCGTTAATCACAGTGTGACTGACTGACTCACTGACTGACTCAAACTTGAAAGGCAACACTATCCCGCTGAGATAAGACTGTTTGAGGCTTTTGTGGAACTGTCGATACACACTGTCGATGAATCAATCGACTTCCTTGACTTCCTCAGTCCAGTAGGTTATTTGTGATATGCAAATAAATATGCATGTTGCCAACCCATAGGGTTACAAGTGGAAACACTCAGAGGATAAAGATATTTACTTCTTTCATTTTTGTCTGTCCCTGTGTCTGCTGTCTATCTGGTGTGTATCTATCTATCTCTCTGTCTGTGTGACCGTCTGTCTGTCTGCCTATCCATTTATCTGTCTATCTATCTCTCTGTGTTTGGAGACACAGTTGGCATTGTCTACTTTGCACCAATTGGCATTAGTTGACACTCTGTCGAAACATGTCCTCAGACGAATTGAAGAAATGAAATTAGTGAGAGTGCATGCACTTGTCCATTTCAAGAATTTTCAATGTGTGCTTGACTTCAGAGAATTGGCTTCCTTCCACTTGATGTTGTTGAATTATCTGTGAAATAAATTTGGTCAATGCGTTCTTTGTAGGTTCTGGATGTGTTCAAAATCAGGCCGGATGGATGAATCAGTATAGCTATATGTATACAATGCACTATAATACCATGTATACAATTGATAAGTGGGATATTTGAGACAAGAAGAAAGAGGAGAATAAGAGGAAGAAGCGCAAAGAATGAATAACTGTCGTGTTAAATTTAACAGATGGCTTCACCACCTGTTATGTTAGACAAGCATTCATAGTATGCGTCAATAACTTTGATGCCAATAAAACAGAATTCGTGACTCACACGATGTGACCAGTTTGGAAGAAATGCTCGGAGGAATTTCACAGTGGAATTAATACTGGCCTTAGAATAAATAACACCGAAGTGGCATGGTAGGAATAGACGAATAGAGTAGGAGTGCGTGTCAAATGAGTCTACAAGTCAGTGGTGTCGAATGAAGGGAGGGAGATGAAGGAGAGTAGGACAGATAATCGGCGGTTTGTTAAAGTGAAAGTTCATGCATGTATCAGTCTGATCATTTGTTAACATTGTCCAGCTGAAAATCTCTTCCCCTTCTCATCACAACCACTCTCAGTTTATCTTTAAGCTGAGCCCTCCACACTGGTTGTCACCGTCGTCTGAAGGATAAACTCGCTCACTTGACGAGTGAGTGAGTGAGTCAGTGAGTGTTTGTGTGTGTGTGTGTGAGAGGGTGATATCTTTCTGATGGAATTTAAAAATATGTAATATTTTATTGGTAATCAGTGTTCTGCATCATTCTGAATTCCGTCTAATTCTAGGTTGTACCTTGGAGCATAGAAGACACCAACTACTGCAGGCCAACTTCTACTTCTGCCAATATGCAGTATGCCATATATGTTGGACAGCTTCATGGTTTGATGACGGCGAAAGGGCTTGCCAACATCATGGATGACCTGTTCGGAAATGTTGTTTCCGCTACCCTCCACACTGATCAATATAAATATCCTACTGGTGAGTTTGTCCAGTTCAGTAGAATGAAGTTTTACCAGTATATGCCTTGGACGAACAGAAGTAGTAAACAAGTGCACACATCGCTGACTGAGTCGACACGATACACCATCTCACACAACATGTGACAATTTTTTTCTTCGGGTACCATTTCTTTCATCGAAATCGAGTGGTACGGAAAATGTGGTGATAAAAATGAATGTGAATGCTGAGCACAGCATAGAGCAGCAAAGAAGTGTCAGTGAAGGCATAGCTCATACACAGCTCAGATTAGCTCCTGGATATTGAACCAACCAACCAACACTGGCTTCTAATCGACTTCCATCAAGTTCGACCTCAGCAGCCATGTAGTATCATTAGACTTCAGACAAAGTTTGGATAACAGTCCTGTCACACATAACACATATTTGTCGAGTTTTCTGTCTTGTGTTTTCTGTTGACTACCAGTGCATGAAAACACTTGGTGTACAACAGAATTTTCAAGAATTCACATGAAATTTCTGCGAATCAATAAATGAATCCAATGACATTCATGCACTTCTCTGACAGCTTCATTGACCATTAGTCGAAATGACGTTTCTTTGTAATATACTATAACATAATAAACGCTTTTCTGCATGCATTTGCCAAACTCGGAGATGGATGCACGTGCAACATTAATCATTTTGTGTATTTCTTGATATTTCAGGTTCTGCGAGAGTAATTTTCTCCAGTAGTGAGAGTTATTTGAAAGCTATCATCACACAATCGATAACCATTCACACCTCAAAATTCACCAAAACTATTCAAGTTCATCCGTATCTGGGGAATACTCTTTGTAATGTATGTTTAAAGTCTCCTGGAATATATTTTTGCAGAGCACTTCAATGTTTCAAATATTTCTGTCTTAGTTGTTGGAATGGATTTCATCAAAATGTAACTGAAAATTTCAGCGAACACAAACCGTTGAAGCGTTAACTGGGGGTAGATTCCTGTGGTAACCAGTCAACGAAACCAGCGGCCAAACAATGAACAAGTCGTGAAGACATTGAGAAACTTCGTTTACTTTTTTAATTTTGTTGCAAGAAGCAACAAACTGTACTGCTTACTTCTTACGCCTTGTGTTCAATCCGCTTTCGTTAATCTACCCTCACTTTGCTGGTTCACTCTTTTGTATATATTTAAGGGAATGTTTTGACCAATGTGGAAAATACATTTTCAATTGATCCTCTTCTTTCCTCTTTTTATTCGACTGTTCCTTCACGTCAATTATATCACACATAGAATTGATTATTGTCTTACATCGGGAGGTGTTCAGCACATCTCATATTGACATTTCAATAAGATGAAGAGTTTTTGGTGGGATACCGGCAGTTATTCTCTACTATTTGTCTCTCTGTCGCTATCGCACTTGCTCTCCCTTCTTTCCTGTCAGTAAGGAACTGCACACAAATTAAGCGTCTAAGGACTCGTCAATGTAAGACAACAAACACGTCTGTGGGTGTTAGGCGACGAGTTGACTTTGTGAATCTATATACATGTATCAAGGTGAATAGAAACTGTTGCTGGGTAAGCTTTCACACGATTGTTTCATACATTTTCTGTCTTCGAAATATCCCTTCTCGTACTCATCAACTATGATGTGCTGAACTGTACGCTTTCTTGCACACAGTTAGTCGTTGTGCACAAAAGTGCATCAGAACAACCTTAGCTCGCTTGAATCATTCACCACACATGATGGAGGTTTCAGTCACGTTCAACAGGATATCGTCGGTCTCTAACCATCTTCCAATGACCACTCATGTGTATTCGTCACATGTGTGGACTACTTTACGCGTTGGCCGAAGGCTATCCGTGTGGTGTAAACGATAGCCGAGAGAGTGTACCGAGTTTTCATGGAAAGGTAGATTGTTCAGTTTGAATGGTATTTCGAGGCGACAGTCGATCGAGTGCAGCGATTTATGTCTGGAACTATAGGTAAGCTTTCAGAACTAGTGGAATAGACACACATTTGAACCACATGATAAAACCCACCTACTATTCATCCAATTGAACACTTTCATCGTCCCTTATGGGTAAATTTTGTTTTGATAAAGTCTCACAGTGTTATACAGTAATGTTTACTGATGACGTTTCGAGCACAATTTATTGCTCATAATCATATCAAGGTAATCACACGACTTCCTAAATTCATTTATATAGTTCCATTGTTTTTCTCTTGATTTTCACTTGATTTGATTGGTAATAGTATTTTCCATATTTCAGGTATGAGTGACGAGTCATTCCTATTGCATGTGTTGGGTGTAGACTCGATGAACAAGGATTCAGTAATCAACCTCTCTCTCCACCTACCTAGATTACTTTTTAGAATTTTAACCCTCTCCCACCCTATTGTGTGGTTGTGTGTTAGCGCATGCATTGCAATTGCTGAGCTTTTTTCTAAATTATTTATTTTCTCGGGGTCAATCATTCTTACCTTAGCTAAATTTTTATGCTCTGACAATCTGACTACCCCTGACCTACTAGTTTGACCTATGTAGTTGACCTCACAGTCATTGCATGGTATTTTGTAAATAATATTATTTTGTCTAATTGGGTCAACTGGGTCCTTTAACCTACAGAGCTTGTCCCTGAGTGAGTTTGTAGGTTTAAATGCCACCCTAATTCCTATTTTATTCAGAATCCTACGTAGTGTCTCAGATGTCCCCTCTTTATATGGTATAACTGTGGATGACTTATATTCTTTCTTATTTATGTTATTACTACTAGTTTCACAATTATTTTTATTTTGTTTTTGGCCTTTAGTGATTTTCCTAATGAATTTTATAGGATAGTTATTCAACACCAACGCTTCTTCTATCTGTTTTAATTCATCATTTAGATCGACCGAGCAGTGGCACTAAGTAGCACAAAAAACGATCTAAATGATGAATTAAAACAGATAGAAGAAGCGTTGGTGTTGAATAACTATCCTATAAAATTCATTAGGAAGATCACTAAAGGCCAAAAACAAAATAAAAATAATTGTGAAACTAGTAGTAATAACATAAATAAGAAAGAATATAAGTCATCCACAGTTATACCATATAAAGAGGGGACATCTGAGACACTACGTAGGATTCTGAATAAAATAGGAATTAGGGTGGCATTTAAACCTACAAACTCACTCAGGGACAAGCTCTGTAGGTTAAAGGACCCAGTTGACCCAATTAGACAAAATAATATTATTTACAAAATACCATGCAATGACTGTGAGGTCAACTACATAGGTCAAACTAGTAGGTCAGGGGTAGTCAGATTGTCAGAGCATAAAAATTTAGCTAAGGTAAGAATGATTGACCCCGAGAAAATAAATAATTTAGAAAAAAGCTCAGCAATTGCAATGCATGCGCTAACACACAACCACACAATAGGGTGGGAGAGGGTTAAAATTCTAAAAAGTAATCTAGGTAGGTGGAGAGAGAGGTTGATTACTGAATCCTTGTTCATCGAGTCTACACCCAACACATGCAATAGGAATGACTCGTCACTCATACCTGAAATATGGAAAATACTATTACCAATCAAATCAAGTGAAAATCAAGAGAAAAACAATGGAACTATATAAATGAATTTAGGAAGTCGTGTGATTACCTTGATATGATTATGAGCAATAAATTGTGCTCGAAACGTCATCAGTAAACATTACTGTATAACACTGTGAGACTTTATCAAAACAAAATTTACCCATAATGGAATTACACTCTACCACAGTGCACAAGTTTTATTCTTATATCAACTTTCATCGTCAATGTAAAGTCTCTCACGAGGCCTCGGACAATGTCGGATAATCTCTGATCCGTATGTTAAGTAGCACTGACTGACTTCACATTGGAGTTGAAAATCCGGATCTTATTATATTCATGCTGAGTATTGCTGTGGATCTCCACACAGACTTGAGAGTAATGATAGCTTGTCTTGCTTTCCCGATGATCCTTGCTTTGGCGAAGTCCAGATCCTCCACGTTGATTTTTGTGTTGGTCCATTTTATTCCGGGTTCCTTGATATCCGCTGTCTGTCGCATTATCCATTTTATCGCAATCACGAAAATCATAGGCGATAGGAGGCAGCCAGCCAGCCAGCTTGTCTTACTCCCGTCCTCACTTCGAAGGATTCCGCAGGTTTCGCGTTGTGGATTACTTGGCATTGAACATTGTCGTACAACTGTTGGATGAGATGTATAATTGTCGGTGGCACTCCGTAGTAGCGAAGTAGTGGCCAAATCATCTATCGATCGACGCTACGCTGTAGGAGGCCTATTCAAAGTCGATGAAATTGAGATAGACAGGTGACTGCCATTTTTAAGCTTCGTTCAATGTTGATCCGTAGTGTGGTGATTTGATCAATACATGACTTGTCTCTCCTGAATCCATCCTGTTCCGGTTGAGGTTTTTCATCCAGGTTGGCGTGTTTGTTGCTCTTCAGAATGATTCGGCTCGGTACTTTGCTTGAGATGGACAGGAGCATAACTCCGCGCCATTTCTCGCAATGACTTAAGTCTCCTTTCTTTGGCAGTTTAGATAAGTATCCTTTCTTCCAATCCATACGAAGCTTGTCCTCTCTCCACAGCTTCTCCAATAATGGTGTCATCATGTCCGCTATCGTCTCTGGGTCCATTTTCAATGATTCTGCTGGGATTCCGTCTGGCCCTGCTTCTTTTCCAACTTTAGGCATCTTGATTGCCTTCAGGACTTCTGTTCTCGTCGGAGGGTTGATGTTCACTGGCAGTTCCGCTTCCGCTTCCGTTGGTATTGTTGGGCGCATTGTAGCTGGCGGTCGATTTAGAAGTCTTTTGGAGTGTTCAGCCCAGTGTTTTCTTTGCTCCACCTCTTTGGTGATTGACTTTCCATTGTCATCTTTCTCTGGCTTAATTTGTGCCGAACTTTTCCCCGATAGGTGCCTAGTTGTTTGGTAGAGTGTGACGAGGTCTCCTTTGCCTGCAGCTTGTTCTGCTTTACTTGCCATGGCTTCATAATATTTTCGTTTGTCTTCTCTGACACTCTTCTTTACTCTTTTGTTCAGTGCATTGGAGCTTGCATTCAACTCCTGTTTTTGTTGCTCGTCGGCTCACTGGATAATCTTTTGTTTTACCATCCTTCTATCTTCTACTAGTCTCCAAGTGTCTGTAGTGAGCCACTGTTTGTCCTGTCCCTTCTTTCTGCCTAGAACTTCCATGCACGTTTGACTCCACACTGTTTTCCAGTTGTCCCAGTGCTTTTCGACGCCGACCTGTTCGCTAGTGTTGACTTGTGTCTCGGCTTCTTTTCTTATGTTTGCAATGAAGATGTCCTTTGTAGCCTGGTCCTTCAGTTTTCGAGCATTGAATTGGCTTGTGGTCTAACTGCAGCTGCTGTTTCTTTGAAAGCTTTTAATTTTGAGCTTCTCTAACCATGATGAGTTCTCTTCCTGTGCTGTCTGGTCCCAGTTTGGCGTTCATCTCTCCCACTAGTATTTTGATGTCACCAGCTGTAGTATTATCGATTGTTGCCTGTAGTTGTCTGTAGAACTCTTCTTTCTTACCGAGGTCAGCGTTGTTTTTGGGTGCATAGCATTGTATAACTGACACTTTTCTTCCTTCGGAGTTGAATCTGTTAGTCATTGTCCTGGGTGAGGTCTCTTCCCACTGCATCAGAGCCTTCGTTTCCGTTGGTGACATTGTGATAGCCACGCCCTCAGTGTGTATGTGGTTGTCTTCTGGGTGACCGGAGTATGTCACTAAATCTCCCGATGACAATTTGGTGATTCTATTCCCATTCCATCTGCTTACACATTTTCCCAGTACTTGAATTCCGTATCTTTTCATCTCGTTTGCAATCTGGGTAACTTTGCCATTCTCATATGTGATGTGGACGTTCCATGTCCCCACACAGACATTTTCTTTTGGCGCAAGGAGATTCATGGTGATGAAGTTTTTGTAGCAACTTTGTTTACAGGGTGGCGTTGCTAGTCTCACGCCTTAGAAGCGGGTTGTTATACCTACGTGTAGTTTACAGAGGAGTGTCCTTGTGGGTTGCTCCCCACAGGAATCAGGAAAACAAGGAATAAAACAATCGGAACAACACCAGCAAAATGAAAATAAACATAATCCACAACAGGAGGGGCAGCGACAGCAACATGAAAAGAAAAATGACTGTAGTAGTAGTAGTAGTAGTAGTAGTAGTAGTATCACAGTCAGTTACAGTTAACAAAAATGATACCAAAATCATAGAATCACTGACTTGAGCCAACTAGGACATGTAAATCCATCAATATATACAATTATAGATATTAGGTAGTGTTAAAAAGTCACAAAATGGCTAGCAGATAGTTATTATAGTGTTATAATGTTTTCTCTATTACCTTTCAAACATTGAAGTATGAAGTGTTATTATTCATAACCATTGTAATTTCAGGTAGTTTGCAGCAGCTGATGAGGTGAGAATCTGTGAAGTAGAATGATGATATCGTTCATTTCAATTTGTTTCCATGCTCATTTTGTTCTCACTTGCAATTCATTCTATCCCTGCGTAATGTTTGTCTCTACGCCTCCTGTAATTCATATCAAGTTGAAAGTAACTGTCACCTATTATTCGCCTTTAAAACTATTATTTCTCCAGTTATCAAATATTAATTTTTTGCATACGTTGTAAATGTTTTCTAATCCTATGTGATCTTGTCTCTAAGCTCCTTGTAATTTGTATCCATACCTTCAAACTTTCATTTCAAGTTGATAAATATTATCTCCTCCGTTACTATGTGGAATTAAATAAATGATAATTGTATCCGTGTAAACTAATATATAATATAATATAATATATATAGTATTATGATATATTATTATTATTTGCTTATACTGACTCATCCAGCCATTTATTGTTCATCACCTGAGAGAGCACATCCGTGTGTACTATGTCTTCTCCCTCTCACACTGTTTCTCTCTCTCTCTCTCTCTCTCTACATACGTATATATACACATGTATAGAGAGAGAGAGAGAGAGAAAGATCAGAGGCCCTATGTTCCTCTAGGAATTAAAATAATATATATATATATATATTCTATAATAAAGTTTAAGTGGGTAGGGAAGCACTATATTGAAGAGATAAAACATAGTAGAAAGATGTCACACTTAATCAACACACAGGTGTCCTCTCTCAGGTGATGAACAATAAATGGCTGGATGAGTCAGTATAAGCAAATAATAATAATATATCATAATACTATATATAATATATTATATTATATATTAGTTTACATGGATACAATTATCATTTATTTAATTCCACATAGTAATGAAGGAGATAATATTTTTCTACTTGAAATGAAAGTTTGAAGGTATGAATACAAATTACAAGGAGCTTAGAGACAAGATTACATAGGATTAGAAAACAGTTACAACGTATGCAAAAAATTAATATTTGATAACTGGAGAAATAATAGTTTTAAAGGCGAATAATAGGTGACAGTTACTTTCAACTTGATATGAATTACAGGAGGCGTAGAGACAAACATTACGCAGGGATACAACGAATTGCAAGTGAGAACAAAATGAGCATGGAAACAAATTGAAATAAACGATATCATCATTCTACTTCACAGATTCTCACCTCATCAGCTGCTGCAAACTACCTGAAATTACAATGGTTATGAATAATAACACTTCATACTTCAATGTTTGAAAGGTAATAGAGAAAACATTATAACACTATAATAACTATCTGCTAGCCATTTTGTGACTTTTTAACACTACCTAATATCTATAATTGTATATATTGATGGATTTACATGTCCTAGTTGGCTCAAGTCAGTGATTCTATGATTTTGGTATCATTTTTGTTAACTGTAACTGACTGTGATACTACTACTACTACAGTCATTTTTCTTTTCATGTTGCTGTCGCTGCCCTTCCTGTTGTGGATTATGTTTATTTTCATTTTGCTGGTGTTGTTCTGATTGTTTTATTCCTTGTGTTTCCTGATTCCTGTGGGGAGCAACCCACAAGGACGCTCCTCTGTAAACTACACGTAGGTATAACAACCCGCTTCTAAGGCGTGAGACTAGCAACGCCACCCTGTAAACAAAGTTGCTACAAAAACTTCATCACCATGAATCTCCTTGCGCCAAAAGAAAATGTCTGTGTGGGGACATGGAACGTCCACATCACATATGAGAATGGCAAAGTTACCCAGATTGCAAACGAGATGAAAAGATACGGAATTCAAGTACTGGGAAAATGTGTAAGCAGATGGAATGGGAATAGAATCACCAAATTGTCATCGGGAGATTTAGTGACATACTCCGGTCACCCAGAAGACAACCACATACACACTGAGGGCGTGGCTATCACAATGTCACCAACGGAAACGAAGGCCCTGATGCAGTGGGAAGAGACCTCACCCAGGACAATGACTAACAGATTCAACTCCAAAGGAAGAAAAGTGTCAGTTATACAATGCTATGCACCCAAAAACAACGCTGACCTCGGAAAGAAAGAAGAGTTCTACAGACAACTACAGGCAACAATCGACAATACTACAGCTGGTGACATCAAAATACTAGTGGGAGAGATGAACGCCAAACTGGGACCAGACAGCACAGGAAGAGAACTCATCATGGGTAGAGAAGCTCAAAATTAAAAGCTTTCAAAGAAACAGCAGCTGCAGTTAGACCACAAGCCAATTCAATGCTCGAAAACTGAAGGACCAGGCTACAAAGGACATCTTCATTGCAAACATAAGAAAAGAAGCCGAGACACAAGTCAACACTAGCGAACAGGTCGGCGTCGAAAAGCACTGGGACAACTTGAAAACAGTGTGGAGTCAAACCTGCATGGAAGTTCTAGGCAGAAAGAAGGGACAGGACAAACAGTGGCTCACTACGGACACTTGGAGACTAGTAGAAGATAGAAGGATGGTAAAACAAAAGATTATCCAGTGAGCCGACGAGCAACAAAAACAGGAGTTGAATGCAAGCTACAATGCACTGAACAAAAGAGTAAAGAAGAGTGTCAGAGAAGACAAACGAAAATATTATGAAGCCATGGAAAGTAAAGCAGAACAAGCTGCAGGCAAAGGAGACCTCGCCACACTCTACCAAACAACTAGGCACCTATCGGGGAAAAGTTCGACACAAATTAAGCCAGAGAAAGATGACAATGGAAAGTCAATCACCAAAGAGGTGGAGCAAAGAAAACACTGGGCTGAACACTCCAAAAGACTTCTAAATCGACCGCCAGCTACAATGCGCCCAACAATACCAACGGAAGCGGAAGCGGAACTGCCAGTGAACATCAACCCTCCGACGAGAACAGAAGTCCTGAAGGCAATCAAGATGCCTAAAGTTGGAAAAGAAGCAGGGCCAGACGGAATCCCAGCAGAATCATTGAAAATGGACCCAGAGACGACAGCGGACATGATGACACCATTATTGGAGAAGCTGTGGAGAGAGGACAAGCTGCGTATGGATTGGAAGAAAGGATACTTATCTAAACTGCCAAAGAAAGGAGACTTAAGTCATTGCGAGAAATGGCGCGGAGTTATGCTCCTGTCCATCTCAAGCAAAGTACCGAGCCGAATCATTCTGAAGAGCAACAAACACGCCAACCTGGATGAAAAACCTCAACCGGAACAGGATGGATTCAGGAGAGACAAGTCATGTATTGATCAAATCGCCACACTACGGATCAACATTGAACGAAGCTTAAAAATGGCAGTCACCTGTCTATCTCAATTTCATCGACTTTGAATAGGCCTCCTACAGCGTAGCGTCGATCGACAGGTGATTTGGCCACTACTTCGCTACTACGGAGTGCCACCGACAATTATACATCTCATCCAACAGTTGTACGACAATGTTGAATGCCAAGTAATCCACAACGGGAAACTTACGGAATCCTTCGAAGTGAGGACGGGAGTAAGACAAGCTGGCTGGCTGCCTCCTATCGCCTATGATTTTCGTGATTGCGATAAAATGGATAATGCGACAGACAGCGGATATCGAGGAACCCGGAATAAAATGGACCAACACAAAAAACAACGTGGAGGATCTGGACTTCGCCAAAGCAAGGATCATCGGGAAAGCAAGACAAGCTATCATTACTCTCAAGTCTGTGTGGAGATCCACAGCAATACTCAGCATGAATATAATAAGATCCGGATTTTCAACTCCAATGTGAAGTCAGTCAGTGCTACTTAACATACGGATCAGAGATTATCCGACATTGTCCGAGGCCTCGTGAGAGACTTTACATTGACGATGAAAGTGTTCAATTGGATGAATAGTAGGTGGGTGTTATCACCTGGTTCAAATGTGTGTCTATTCCACTAGTTCTAAATGCTTACCTATAGTTCCAGACTGAAATTGCTGTACTCGATCGACTGTCGCCTCGAAATAGCATTCAAACTGAACAATCTACCTTTCCATGAAAACTCGGTACACTCTTTCGGCTATCGTATACAGCACACGGATAGCCTTCGGCCAACGCGTAAAGTAGTCCACACATGTGACGAATACACATGAGTGGTCATTGGAAGATGGTTAGAGACCGACGATATCCTGTTGAACGTGACTGAAACCTCCATCATGTGTGGTGAATGATTCAAGCGAGCTAAGGTTGTTCTGATGCACTTTTGTGCACAACGACTAACTGTGTGCAAGAAAGCGTACAGTTCAGCACATCATAGTTGATGAGTACGAGAAGGGATATTTCGAAGACAGAAAATGTATGAAACAATCGTGTGAAAGCTTACCCAGCAACAGTTTCTATTCACCTTGATACATGTATATAGATTCACAAAGTCAACTCGTCGCCTAACACCCACAGACGTGTTTGTTGTCTTACATTGACGAGTCCTTAGACGCTTAATTTGTGTGCAGTTCCTTACTGACAGGAAAGAAGGGAGAGCAAGTGCGATAGCGACAGAGAGACAAATAGTAGAGAATAACTGCCGGTATCCCACCAAAAACTCTTCATCTTATTGAAATGTCAATATGAGATGTGCTGAACACCTCCCGATGTAAGACAATAATCAATTCTATGTGTGATATAATTGACGTGAAGGAACAGTCGAATAAAAAGAGGAAAGAAGAGGATCAATTGAAAATGTATTTTCCACATTGGTCAAAACATTCCCTTAAATATATACAAAAGAGTGAACCAGCAAAGTGAGGGTAGATTAACGAAAGCGGATTGAACACAAGGCGTAAGAAGTAAGCAGTACAGTTTGTTGCTTCTTGCAACAAAATTAAAAAAGTAAACGAAGTTTCTCAATGTCTTCACGACTTGTTCATTGTTTGGCCGCTGGTGTCGTTGACTGGTTATTACCACAGGAATCTACCCCCAGTTAACGCTTCAACGGTTTGTGTTCGCTGAAATTTTCAGTTACATTTTGATGAAATCCATTCCAACAACTAAGACAGAAATATTTGAAACATTGAAGTGCTCTGCAAAAATATATTCCAGGAGACTTTAAACATACATTACAAAGAGTATTCCCCAGATACGGATGAACTTGAATAGTTTTGGTGAATTTTGAGGTGTGAATGGTTATCGATTGTGTGATGATAGCTTTCAAATAACTCTCACTACTGGAGAAAATTACTCTCGCAGAACCTGAAATATCAAGAAATACACAAAATGATTAATGTTGCACGTGCATCCATCTCCGAGTATGGCAAATGCATGCAGAAAAGCGTTTATTATGTTATAGTATATTACAAAGAAACGTCATTTCGACTAATGGTCAATGAAGCTGTCAGAGAAGTGCATGAATGTCATTGGATTCATTTATTGATTCGCAGAAATTTCATGTGAATTCTTGAAAATTCTGTTGTACATCAAGTGTTTTCATGCACTGGTAGTCAACAGAAAACACAAGACAGAAAACTCGACAAATATGTGTTATGTGTGACAGGACTGTTATCCAAACTTTGTCTGAAGTCTAATGATACTACATGGCTGCTGAGGTCGAACTTGATGGAAGTCGATTAGAAGCCAGTGTTGGTTGGTTGGTTCAATATCCAGGAGCTAATCTGAGCTGTGTATGAGCTATGCCTTCACTGACACTTCTTTGCTGCTCTATGCTGTGCTCAGCATTCACATTCATTTTTATCACCACATTTTCCGTACCACTCGATTTCGATGAAAGAAATGGTACTTGAAGAAAAAAATTGTCACATGTTGTGTGAGATGGTGTATCGTGTCGACTCAGTCAGCGATGTGTGCACTTGTTTACTACTTCTGTTCGTCCAAGGCATATACTGGTAAAACTTCATTCTACTGAACTGGACAAACTCACCAGTAGGATATTTATATTGATCAGTGTGGAGGGTAGCGGAAACAACATTTCCGAACAGGTCATCCATGATGTTGGCAAGCCCTTTCGCTGTAATCAAACCGTGAAGCTGTCCAACATATATGGCATACTGCATATTGGCAGAACTACCAGTTGGCCTGCAGTAGTTGGTGTCTTCTATGCTCCAAGGTACAACCTAGAATTAGACGGAATTCAGAATGATGCAGAACACTGATTACCAATAAAATATTACATATTTTTAAATTCCATCAGAAAGATATCACCTCACACACACACACACACAAACACTCACTGACTCACTCACTCACTCGTCAAGTGAGCGAGTTTATCCTTCAGACGACGGTGACAACCAGTGTGGAGGGCTCAGCTTAAAGATAAACTGAGAGTGGTTGTGATGAGAAGGGGAAGAGATTTTCAGCTGGACAATGTTAACAAATGATCAGACTGATACATGCATGAACTTTCACTTTAACAAACCGCCGATTATCTGTCCTACTCTCCTTCATCTCCTTCCCTTCATTCGACACCACTGACTTGTAGACTCATTTGACACGCACTCCTACTCTATTCGTCTATTCCTACCATGCCACTTCGGTGTTATTTATTCTAAGGCCAGTATTAATTCCACTGTGAAATTCCTCCGAGCATTTCTTCCAAACTGGTCACATCGTGTGAGTCACGAATTCTGTTTTATTGGCATCAAAGTTATTGACGCATACTATGAATGCTTGTCTAACATAACAGGTGGTGAAGCCATCTGTTAAATTTAACACGACAGTTATTCATTCTTTGCGCTTCTTCCTCTTATTCTCCTCTTTCTTCTTGTCTCAAATATCCCACTTATCAATTGTATACATGGTATTATAGTGCATTGTATACATATAGCTATACTGATTCATCCATCCGGCCTGATTTTGTACACATCCAGAACCTACAAAGAACGCATTGACCAAATTTATTTCACAGATAATTCAACAACATCAAGTGGAAGGAAGCCAATTCTCTGAAGTCAAACACACATTGAAAATTCTTGAAATGGGCAAGTGCATGCACTCTCACTAATTTCATTTCTTCAATTCGTCTGAGGACATGTTTCGACAGAGTGTCAACTAATGCCAATTGGTGCAAAGTAGACAATGCCAACTGTGTCTCCAAACACAGAGAGATAGATAGACAGATAAATGGATAGGCAGACAGACAGACGGTCACACAGACAGAGAGATAGATAGATACACACCAGATAGACAGCAGACACAGGGACAGACAAAAATGAAAGAAGTAAATATCTTTATCCTCTGAGTGTTTCCACTTGTAACCCTATGGGTTGGCAACATGCATATTTATTTGCATATCACAAATAACCTACTGGACTGAGGAAGTCAAGGAAGTCGATTGATTCATCGACAGTGTGTATCGACAGTTCCACAAAAGCCTCAAACAGTCTTATCTCAGCGGGATAGTGTTGCCTTTCAAGTTTCAGTCAGTCAGTGAGTCAGTCAGTCACACTGTGATTAACGCATAACTACTAGACAAAACACTGGTAAGAGCAAATACATGATTTCTGTGACAAAATATATCCTCACCTTCGCATATCTGAACGGAAAGTTGTATAATGGAATTCTGTAGAAGTCACTATCTATCCTGCGAGTTCTGAAAGAGTTCCTCAGAAGTTCCAGAACACATGCCTCATCTTCAAATACGAGATAACAATAACCTAAAATATGAGATAATTTCAATGTCAGTCAAGTGAAACAAAGTAGGCGGAAACGAGGCTTCTCACTGTTTACCAGTAAAATGACTTACCTCTATTGTTATACTCGCTACTCAAATGAACACCATCTGGTTTTGGCCAAATGACGGTAATTTGGCCAAATCTACAAAACACCTCCATTATACCAGACTCCGTTATTCCATATGGCAACCCGTAAACGAACACTTTCCTTGAAATATTTCCTGATATGTTTTTTCTAAATGGTAAGGTTCCTGTCCAGTAACAGACATCTTCACTTTTCTTGTCTGTAGCACCTGCAATGTGAAACATAATAATCCTCAGTTTTGCGTATTAGATAAACACATGGGTAGCTGACTGACGAGAAGTTCACTCGCCAGATGGTCATTCATTTACGCACTCACCATCATTTACTCTTCCTGATTATTAGAGGGGAAGTGGACACAACGGTGTTCCACTCACAGTTGAATACATCATCTAACGATCGATAGTCGCGTTAGGTGAATGAATGATTAAATTTATATTCATTCCACTATTCATTCTCCTGACAAGTAGTATGTAAACCAATCAATCACTTCTCGATGAAATCCTTTCTACCTTCAAATGTTTGACGTATAAAATGCAGAACTAGCGACATGACTGACTAAAATACCAGTGTCAAGGACATTGGCCGATCAAATTCACTTTTCGAAGGATATTTATTTACTCCTCACTCTTCAGACTAACTGTTGGTAATGAAATTTTCTGGGAAAGTAAGCACTGATGCCAAGTGATGAACTGATACGCAAAGCATTTGCTCAATTCTCAATAATCTTCTCCACTCTATGCAGGTCAACTAAGCGTCTGTCATGGGAATCGTTTTCAGCTATTATGTGTGATGTATTCGGGAGAATATTTCAGCAGAAATATCACACCACTAACTCGCCCCAAACTTCAAATCTCAAAGCTTGTAGCTCGACGCCCCAATCGGAACTCAAGTAGTCACGAAAAACGATGCATGCGTTAAACCGATACTCACTGACTACTGAGACTGAGTATGGTGAATCAGAATCTGTGATACACAAGTGAACGATTAGAAGCCGACCACTCAGATAAGCCGGCCCCAGTATTAAGTGTGTTTCTCCAGACTGTAAATTATAATGATAACCAATGGCATTAAGGGACTACTTCCCTCATTCATTCCTTCCTTCCTTCCTTCCACTTACATGCATTCCAAGTTATACACTGAGAAGCATAGTGAAGAAAGGTATACTACAAGGAATAGTTAGTTAGCACGTGTACTAAAAAATAAGTGATTCACTCTCTTTCTCTCCCTCACTCTTTCTAGCTGTCATTCACGTATCTTTATAAGCCAACAGATAATGATTGATAAATATATATATATATATATATATATATATATATATATATATAAGTAGCAACAGACCGACTAAACAAACAACCAGCCAACCAACCAACCAAGTATTAAAAGCAAATCACCTGTTGAAACCACTTCTGTTGCTCTGTGATAGTCCAGTGTCTGGAACACCCGGGGAGAAATCACATGTGATTCTGCGATCATTGCATTCCAGTCATACTTGTCGACAGAATTGCATCGAATTGTTGGTCCACCTTCACTACGAGGTGAAGCTGTTCCACCTACTTTCACTCCAACAGAATGATACTCTGGTTTCATGACTGCAGTTTCAAGACTGCAGCAATTGTAATCGCTCATAACTGAGGCGCTTCCATGGTCACCATTCTCCTCCTCGGATTGTTGATGACTGAGTGTTTGAGTACCAAAGAGACATGGTCTTCGAATTGTTGAGGTCGCAGGACGTGTGATCAGTCTTCTCTCCAAATCAACAACATTTTGATCGTGGAGTATCTCAGAAAGGTTTGATTTATAGTCGGTTCGAAGTGATACCTCGTCACATTTCTCATCTACATGAAAAGACAATAGAGTAAGTACATTGTTAATTCGTTCGTCATCAGAAAATAACCGGTTAGGATTAAGAAACCCTCGTATGGAGTGACAAATTCAATTCCATCATAGTGACTCATCATAGTAGGTCAACATAACGAGTTGAAGAGAACTGGGAATATTGTGTTATCTATGTCCTCTGGTTAACCTGGCCCAGATGACTAGCTCGCTAGTTTTCTAGCCGGTCTCAAGCCTGGATGAAGAGGGAATGTTGGGCCGTGGTGCTAGTAGAAACTTCAACGTACAAATATATGAAAACTACTAAAAATAAAAACAATAGCCTTATTTTGGGAACCGATCTCCGCCAGGATAATGACAGCCAGGTTCAACTCAAACGGAAGGAAGGTTACAATCATTCAATGCTATGCGTCTACAAACGTCTCAGAACAAGAGAAGAAGGAGGCGTTCTTCAGACAACTACAAACACTAATGGACAACGTCCCAAATGGCGATATCAAAATCCTGATGAGCGACATGAATGCGAAGCTGGGAGGAGACAACACAGGAAGAGAACTCACCATGGGTCGTGAGGCCCTCGGTGAAATGAACGACAATGGTGAACTCTTCTCAGACTTCTTCGCCTTCAATGATGTGGTGATCGGTGGCAGTGTGTTCAACCACAAGGATATACACAAGGTCAGCGACATGGACTTCACCAGATGGACACACCAAAAGCCAGATAAACTTCATTTCAATCTCAAAGAAATGAAGACGGAACCTACTGGACACAAGGTCGAGGAGAGGAGCAGGTGTGGGTTCAGATCACTATCTAGTACAGGGGACTTTCAAGGTGAAGCTAAAAGCCTCGAGGATAGCTGGGGATAGGCCACAATGCAAATTCAACACTCAATTACTGAAAAACACAACCACAAAGGACACTTCCACTGCGACTGTCAGAGCAAAGCAGGAAACACTACGTGACACCACGGAAGAATCATGCGTGGAAGACCATTGGAATTTTCTGAAGGTGATTTTCAACGAAACGCGTTCAACGGTTTTAGGAAAAAAGAAGAGACAACACGAGGAATGGCTCTCAATGGACACTTGGAAACTAGTGGAGGAGAGGAGAATGTTGAAAGAAAAAATGATTCAACGCAAGGACGGACAAGAGAAGGAGACGCTGAGTTCAACTTTCACAGCACTGGACAAAGAAGTGAAGAAGAGTTCTAGGAAGAACAAAAGACAATTCTACGACAATCTGGCCACTGAAGCTGAGAAGGCAGCAGGCAAAAGGGACCTGAGGACACTATATCAGATAACCAAGTCTCTATCCGGGAAGAGATCAACACAAGTGAAACCTATTAAAGACAGCCAAGGGAACCCAATTACAAAGGAAGAAAGACAGATTAAACAATGGGTGGGTCACTTCAAAGGACTCTTGAACCGACCACCACCTCCAACCCATCCAGAAATACCAACAACAGCGCGTACACAACTGCAAGTTGACACCAATCCTCCAACGAGATCTGAAGTCTTGAGTGCAATCAAGCTTCTGAAAGCTGGAAAAGCAGCTGGACCAGATAGAATACCCCCTGAAACCCTGAAAGCGGACCTAGAGACAACAGCAAATATGCCGTCTCCATTATCGCAAAAGGTCTGGAAGGAGGGAAGTGTGCCTACTGATTGGAGGAAAGAATGTCTCGTGAAACCACCAAAGAAGCGCGACTTACGCCTCACTCTGCAGGAACTGGCGAGGAATCATGCTCCTGTCGACGCCAAGTAAAATTCTGAGTCGCATCATCCTGGAGAGAATAAAGGACGCACTGGAGACAGAACTCCGACCAGAACAAGCTGGCTGCATTCAGGAAGGGCAAATCATGTCCTGACCAAATTGCAACTCTACGCATCATCATCACAGAACAAAACATGGAATGACAATCAAACCTCTACCTCAAATTCATAAACTTTGAGAAGGCCTTCAACAGACAGCGTTGACCGCGAAGTAATTTGGAAACTACTCGAGTACTACGGCGTGCAGCGCCCAAATATTCATCAACCTTATTCAACAGCTAGCTGTACGACAACGGCACATGTCAAGTCATCCACAAAAGGAAAACTCAGCGAGGAGTTTGGAGTGAACACAGGTGTCGGACAAAGGTGCTTGTTATCTTTCACCAGTGATATTCCTACTTGTGGTGGACTGACTGGATTATGCGTCAGACAGTGGGAAACGAGAAGGCAGGGATATCCTGGACCGACGTGAAGAACCCAGAAGACCTGGATTTCGCGCATGGATGATTTATGTTTAATGTGACACACACAAAATCGAAGACTTACAAGCGAAAACCGACCGACAAACTGGTCGAAGAAGCAGCCGGTGAAGACAGGACTCCAGGTGAACATAGACAAGACAGGGGTTATGAAAATAACCAACCAATAACAACAGTAACAGCAACATCCAGCGCCAATCACCATCAACGGGAGGAATTTGAAAGATATTGTTTCATTCACTGATCTAGGGAGCATTGTCTCAACTACAGGAAGTCGGAACGGACGAGGATGTCAAATTGAGTGAGAATCGGGGAGGGGCCGAGAAACACCTGCATCAATCAACCTGAAACCAATCTCGAAATCTTCGTCACTCAGCCATCATCAACAACAAAATTCGGTAGGATTTTCAATACAAACGTCAAGTCAGTCAGTTCTTGTATACGGATGAGAAACTTGGCGGGTGGATCACAAAGAATATTTCCAACAGCCTGTTGCAGACATACATCAGCAGCTATCATCGCTCTATACCGAATATCAGATGTCCGGGTCGGAATGAATCGCCAACAAGAAACTATGGGAAGAAAGAAGACAATAACCAATCGCCCAACAACAGAAAATATGCAGGCGAAAGTGGAAATGGATTGGACACTCACTGAGGGGGCCACAGTTCAACCGAACAATGAGTATATGTGCATAACCGGGAACTGTGTCAACTCTAAATGTTTTCGTCCACTGTCTATTCAGTATTGTGAACAGGCTCAAGGAATAAACGTATACAGGCACACCATCAAATAAGTCAATACGGGATGTCTCTAGAAAAAGGACAGTTATTAACTATATCCGCTGAGGGAAGGGAATGGAATCGAAGGCGTGAATACATGAATAGTAATAATAATAATAACGATCATAATAATAATAGTAGTAGTAGTAGTAGTATGAAATGCAATCAAAATATCTGCGATTATAATCATAGTGTGCCTTTGTAGATGCATTGACTGATCTCTCAAAACATCCATCCACTGGAAACGTACATGGAATGGACAAGTAACTAGATTTTATAGTTGCGTGTCTATCTCTAGGATAAGGAGGCTAATTCATTCACTCTGTTTCAGAATAACAAACACTTGTAGTTCTGATTGCGTTGACTTACAACTAGCCTTTCTTAAAGCCATGCTCACGACAGACGGTCATCCGAACCGATTTATTGACAAGAACATGAAAGACAAGTAGTCCAAACTGGTCACCGACTCACTTCCAAAGAAAGCCTTATTCATGAATCCGGAATCCAAAGATGATCAAGGTATGCTTCAGATATGCTGAAAAACCGTTTGTCAAAATCAGTCGGTAAGACGTTCTTTGCAGAAAAACTATAAATGACGTTCACCAGCTGCAAGTTGTTCTCCATCTGTGTAAAAGATAAGCGTCGTCGTCTTCCCGCCTCCATATGCATCTGTTAGTTCACCTGATCCTTTAATGGAGCAAGGGACATTGGTCATAGCCAGCGAACGCCTTCCACACGGAAACGAGTACATACTCTTGAGTGGTTTTACAAGACAGAAAGGAAGGGTGTACGGAGCTCTATTCTAGAACAACACTTGCTCAACTCCTGTCACTCTTCCAGCTTCGACCATGGTTTGAACATCATCATCATCGTCATCATCATGTATCGAATTCATGACAACTTGCTGCATTTCCTTCGTCTCAAGCTTCTAAAGACAGCGTGGGCCATGGCCAGTCATGAATTAAAGCCAACCAGAATTTTGTGTAGAAAAGAAGTATGTGCAATGCCTACTTCTGCCTTGGCCATAGACGAATAGACATTTGTTTATTTACTTTGTTCATTCACTTACTCTTTTCATTTACTTTCCCTCATTACTACGAATAATATTACTATTATTATTATTATTATTAATAGAAGTAGTAGTAGTAGTATCCTCACAGTGAATTGTTTCCAATTTTCCCATTTGTTAATCAAATTCAAAATGTGCATACCAGTATTCAATTGTATCTAGTCAAATCACACACCATGAAATGTAACGCTGGGTTTGAAGCATAGTGGTGAGTGGTGCGTACTGCTGAGGTGTCAGTCGGAAACTAGGACAACGGAAACAGCCGTCCAGTAGTTACTGCAGCTTTTCCAATGCTCCTCCAACCGATCGAATCCAACCAACCAATCCAACACTTGAAAGTTCTTTAAATGACGTTATTTGTGTCTCCACTCGACATTGTTCTATTTTAATATTTACAAACCTTTGACTGACATATTTTATTCTACTCTCTTTATTTCGTGTATTCACGCCTTCGCCTTCGCCTCAATTCGCTAACTGGACTAAATTCTCATAAAAGAACAACACATACATATATATATATATATAAATATAAATACGGTTCTACAGCTCGATAATAACATTCCTTGAAAAGAGTCTCTTCTTTTTTGATGTGGTTTTGTTCTCTGAGCTGGATAGTTAGTTTGCGAAGCTTTCATCACCTTACTGGGTGACATCTTCAGCGCATACTTCAAATTGAAGTGAGCTTTTAGGTTTCTCCACGAGTTTATTAATCATTCCTCCTGGTGACCTTGGACGTGATTGGTTGTTTATGTATGTTTTCACACCTTCTAGGTTCCGGTGTTGTAGATGCTTCAAAAACTGATTTCTTCGCTGCCCTTGAATCATTACTCAAATCATCAAACTTGAACGAGGAAACACAGGAAGAGATACGCCAAACAATTGTACCAATGGTCAAACAGAAAAGACAACACACACAACTCAACTCTCAAGAATTAAAGGCCCTCAAAAAGCTGAAAAATAGGAAGGACATCGTCATTTTACCAGCCGACAAAGGAAGAACAACAGTAGTCATGGACAGAGAAGAATACACCAAGAAAGCTGAAGAACTACTCAAAGATGAAGATGTATATCAACAACTCCCAACAAATCCCATACAAACATTGGACAACCGCATCCAAAGGACCTTAAACAAGCTCAGCAAAACTGGACAGATCACAAAACAAGACCAATGGCGAATGAAATTCAATGGACCAGTCCTACCTCGATTCTACGGCAGACCCAAAATACACAAGGCAAATATCCCGTTACGACCAATTGTATCACTCCCAGGAACTCCAACATATAATTTGTCCAAGGAATTATACAGAAAACTAAAACACCTAACGGAATCCTGTGATCACTCCATCAACTCTGCTATCCAATTCCTAGAGAAAATCAGAGACATCCAAATAGATGAACAAGAAATAATGGTATCCTTCGACGTGACAGCATTATATACCTCTATCGGACAAAAACTAGCAAAAGAAACCATGGAGCAATTACTTAGCAACGACGAACAACTTCCACAACAATCAAAAATGCAACACACAAGCTGGATGGAATGCATAAATCTATGCCTAACAACATACTTCCAATTCAACGGCCAAATATATGAACAAGTCAAAGGAACACCCATGGGATCGCCAATATCAGGTTTGATTGCAGAAGCAGTGATGCAAAGACTCGAAAACATAATTCTACCAAAGATCAAACCCAAGATTTGGATACGTTACGTCGACGACACATTTGTAATAATCAAAAGAAACGAATTAGACAAAACTCACAACTTAATAAACAACGTCTTCAACGACATCAAATTCACAAGAGAAGAGGAATCCGAAAACAAAATACCATTTTTGGACGTCTTAGTCAGGCGAACAACTACAGGAGAATTAGAAACTCAAGTTTATAGGAAATCAACTCACACAGACCAAATACTGAATTACAACAGCAACAACCCAATAGCACACAAAAGGAACTGCATACAAACACTATTCAAGAGAGCAAGGACTCACTGCAGCACTCCCACCTTAAGAAAAATGGAAGAAAAGTATCTCATGGACGTCTTCCAAAAGAATGGATATCCCCGGAATTTCATCAAGAGACATATACCTCCAAGCCAACCTACCAAAACAAAAGCCACCAAGGAAAACACAAAGAAAATCGCCTTACCATATATAAAGGATATCTCAGAAATCACTAAAAGACTCTTCAAACCTTTAGGAATTGACGTCGTACACAAACCAACAAAGTCGCTGCACTCAATTCTATGTCAACCAAAAGACTCAACAGCAAAAGAAGACAAAACCAACATCATCTACAAAATAAACTGTAACAACTGTGAAAAACACTACATTGGCCAAAGTGGACGTCCCCTTCGTCTTCGTATCCACGAACATAAGCTAGCCGTCAAAAGACATGATATACACTCCCTCATTTCACTACACACAGACAACCACGGACATCAATTCGACTGGGACAACGTTCAAATATTAGACAAAGGAAATAACAAGAATGCTAGAGAATTTTTAGAAGCTTGGCATTCCAGTGAATCATCAATCAATAGACACATCGAGATAGACAAAATTTATCAACCAATAAGAAAGAAACTTCACACACGATTGGCCAAAGTTCAAGTCACAGAAACAATCAGTTCCAACACAAGTAACCTAGAAGGTGTGAAAACATACATAAACAACCAATCACGTCCAAGGTCACCAGGAGGAATGATTAATAAACTCGTGGAGAAACCTAAAAGCTCACTTCAATTTGAAGTATGCGCTGAAGATGTCACCCAGTAAGGTGATGAAAGCTTCGCAAACTAACTATCCAGCTCAGAGAACAAAACCACATCAAAATTATCCACCTGAGCTACAAATCTTCTCTATCATATCTAAAGAGTCTCTTCGCTAAATATTGTCTTCATAATGGTACAATGTTACAAGGGGAATTGTAAAATTATTAGTTATTAAGTAAACAAAGGTGTTTAGCAATTACAGAAAACACGATAAATGCAAAGCAAGTAATACACTCACTGTTATTGTTGATCACAGACGCTGAGCGAGTCGACTCCATTTTGTTTTTATGTCAGTGATGATGGTGGCTTTCAATCAGTGACAATGTAATCCGTGAGAGTGAAGCTTTGAAAAAATTATTGAAGGCAAACTGTGTATTCTTTCTGTGTGGCCTGAACGATACGTTCACCACGTCACAATTCTCTAAACTGAATACAAGTATCCCAATCAAGTGGTGAATTTAATCAGACTGAGTACAAATCATTGAAATTCTGAAGTCGTGCCTCCATTGGAGAAAGACAACGAAACAAGAAATCAATAACTTCCAAGCAATCTGTTTGGTCGATTCAATTTTGTTATTTCCTATGTTTAGTGATTAGTGATTATCGCTCAGCCCTCTCGCCCCCCGCCCCCTCACCACTGCATGCTAATCTTCATAGCTTTGAATTTGAATTTAAATTTGAATGTCTAAATGTCGGTTCGGTCGTTGGTCAACAGATTAATTATTTCACCAAAGTGCATTTGAAAGAATGAGTCAAGAATGTATGAGTGATGCTCCCCACCTGAGAAAGTTGACAATCAATCAGTGAAATAAATGATGATTATGATGATGATTAGCAGCTATCTCAGGAAATAATTGATAGTAAATAAGAGGTCGAAGAATTGAAAGTGATTCTGAAAAATAAAAACGAACAAAACAAATAAAATCTCCTTCTACACAGCTTCTCACTGCAGCAAATCTACAAAATTGAGTTGACGCACTCAGAGAGTTAAAAGGTGCTGTGTAAGGCGTTTCTGAGACCAGGGATTAAATTTCTCCCTAAGAATATTTTCAATATTAATATTAATAATAATAATAATAGTAATGATATTAATAATGATAATAATAGGTTAGTTAGTCCTGCAAAATGCGTGTACACACAATATACACAATATTGGCTGGATTATTCCCTTGTGATCTGGAACGAAGTGAATTCGATGCATTTCGACGAATAGAGAGGAAATTCAGATAGCCGAGTGGCTTAGCAATTCTGACGTTCAGTTCTTCAGCTTCAGCTTTAGCTTCAGCCTCGTGAAGAAGCTGTAGGCGAAATCATTTCAACGGGTTGTATGACCAGAAGAAATAATGTGATCCACAAATCAAGTGTTGAATGTGCATTATTCTCCCTCCTTCTAATATCATGAAAGTGCTATCACGCTAACACTTCAAATATATTTATATTCTTGTTTCGAAAGATCTCTGTAGTCTACTCACAAATTATGATTGTACAATGACTGAAGAAGAAGAAGCGAACAACAGAAAGACAATTAATCAATAATCAATAATTAATGAGTAAAACAGTATGAAAGAGGAAAGGAGAAGAATCCTGTGATATTCACTGATCGACAGACTGACTGACTGACTGACTGGTTTACAGGTGCAAATGTCGAATGACCGTAATTAACTCATCGAAGTAGTTCTATTCACATCGAGTCATCTATTCATCGAGTCATCACAGGATGAATGATGCAGATGAGCAGACTGACTATATTGTAGATGCTATAGGTAGACAGAGAAGGTGGAAATGAATCAATTTGTCTGACAGATTTGAGCATGTGTCCAGTTCGAATAAGACTTGAAAATGCGTCTGTGTGTGTGTTGTAAACACGTTGTTCTACAGTGTAACACTGACTGGAATTTACGACTGTCGAATTGCACATCCGAGTGTCTCAGAAGCTCTATATTTATTGAAATCAGTCCGACATCCCCGTTGACTGATTCCATGGGAATCTGAATACGCGGTCTCTGTTGACAAATCATTTTTCAGTAGAGCTGGTTTAGAGATGGGACGGAGGATTTCTTCAGATTAATTGGATACTAGGTGTTCGATAGTATGTGAACATGAAATTGAGGCATCACTTCTTGTCCTTTCTCGTAGATATCAATCTACGTAGATCTACAATCTAATTAAAGTGTGGTTCTCATTGGTTAGGAGATTGTGTGGATGACGCTTTGATATTCAAAATACTGACTGAATACTGACTGTATCGCTGTCGAATTGGAAGGGTGAGAGGCTAAGTAAATTAAGTGACAAATGACTCCCTGTGGGATTGATTATATTATGCGTTCCAAACCCCATCCGAAGGCTGGATTGTAAAGCTTTCTATTCTTGAGTGTCTGATCGAATCCTGTTGATCAGACGTGTACAATACTCAGAATTATAAGTGACACCATACTGTTGTGCATTATGGATCGTCAATATTTTATGATCTAATGTGAAGCTTCAGTCGGCCGGAATCTCGGATGGAGTCATCCTCTGTGAGACTATTGAGGGTTATTGGCTGTGATGAAGGAAACCCTCTCCGGGAGTGAAACGGAGCCAGCTAAAGCAGAAGCTCGAAGGTAGGAAATACAGCAGAGATATTCATCTGAAGTTATATATTCCATACACACACACAGATCAAATTATAGTAGTGGTATTAGAATTGATGTCCTCACGAGGAATATATTGCATGGTCTCTTTGTCTACTCAAATAGGCACTCAGTAATTGGATTGTGCTCCATGCAATTATTGGCACGATATATCAGCTAGCACGTCAGGTATGGACATAATTTGTGAGAGAAAACCGAGAAATCTCCATTGTCTCTTTGATATTCAGTATCAATAACTTTAAACAACTTCATCCTGTCATGACAACCTGCATTAATATTCATATGATACATTGGCGTTTTCTAATATTTAGGTGGATATATCGGAGATATATTAGGATGGAATACATTGTTATTTATAACCCTCACTGAAGTATCTTACCATTATGTTTGAGAGAACACTTCCTTTCGACAACTTATTCTCCTTCTTTGGGCTCTGCAGTTGTCAGTTTCTAGGAGAATGTTCCACCTAACCTACAACCTCACGGAGTTAAGACAATCTTAAATCACTCAACCTCTCCCTGTTCTACTTCGCTAACTCTAGAATCCTAATTGCCCTCCATTGGTATTCCCTGAGCTACTTAAAACGGACTGTGTCATATTTCGAAGAGCATCACAGGTTGGGTCAGTAAGGCGACTGACTAGTGTGCAGTGAAATCAGCTTGTTACTACAGTAGTCGATAGACACCTGAAATCATGTGGGAAATACTCCAAATCCATTTTGTCTGACTGTCTACACCCTCACGCCTTCTATTCACAACTCTCCCCTTCCTTGCATCTCATCAGCTAGAAGTCTGTCTAGGAGTCATCCTAAGAGATAACATGCTCTCTGTCGTACAAGGAAGTACAGAAACTCAACGATAGAATATATTTGGCCTGCTCGCCTCTCAACAGAAATTCGTCAACAATTCAAATCATCCACTCTTGACAGTTATTATGTGTTTACAAATACCAAATGAAACTAAAGGATCACCTTAATCAAGAAAACATTTTTGACAGCTGAACGTCCTTAATTTTCTCTTTGCATGGATCGCATTCACAGAATGCTTTGTGTCACCTTAATAACCAAACCTTCGTACTTTTTTTCTGTCCTAGTGTTTTTTTTTGATAAGATAAGATAAGCTTTATTGCAAATCAGTACTTGTGATACAGAATGGAATTCTCAGCACAATGTTGCATCCAGTTAGTACAATAACAATAAATATAATTCTACATAGATTAAGGATATCTCAGTCAGTTTTGAAAACAACATACAACAACATATCATTCACACTATACTACACGACACGACACGACAACACACACTTGATATTTGGTGACATGAGCTGATAAACAACTCTGATTAGATGTTAGTTAGTATTAGTCGTCATCGATGCTGTCTTAATATGGCATGTATGGTCTTTACTTTCATATGTTGGGGCATGATGCTGCTCAGAGTAGAAACGAGACAAAAAGAAGGAAGCATTGGATGGATCTTTGTGTTGAATGAATGTCGGATGAACTTTTGATAAATATAAACTTCAGTCAACTTGAGGATAAGCATCCTGAGCAGTGGAACAGCTCTCAAGGCTAAGTAGAGGCCCACCCTAATCAAATCAGGGCGATATTAGGACTGATTCGTGTTAGGGTTAAAGTTAGTTGGGGTGAGGTGTAGGGTGTGGGTTGATGACTAGCATTGTGGCTAGGTTTACAAGATGTAAATGAATGCATGTATAGAATGTCGACACCCAATGTCATACTGTGGGGAACTTTAGTAACACGTCAGAGAGAGGCATCCTGTGTAACACTGTCATGCCTTTGTATTTATCATTTTCATGAATTGATGAATTTTACACGTAAACACACTGACATTTTCATGTGATTTGTGCGTTGCCACTCTTCAGTGACTCAATTCTGACACAGCCGTCCTTCACTGACAAAATCAAACAGATTAGTGATGATGAAGATGATGACGACGACGAGAAGGAGGACGAGGAGGAGGGAAAGAAGAAGAAGTGGAGAAAGATAGAAGAGAACTAGAATTTACTGGATGATGGAAGTCAGTCGGATTATTATTATTATTATTATTATTATATAAGCTTTATTCCAAATCAGTACTTGTGATACAGAATGGAATTCTCAGCATTTTACTACAATATTGCATCCAGTTTTTTTTTACATTAACAATAAATAAAGTTCTACATAGTTTAAAGATTATCTCAACAACATATTAGTATGTCGGTAGCAAAGCCAAAATTAAAATGTTTGAAGGTGTTACAAAAGTAGATACTACTAGCATATTTACTGGCGTAAGCGATAGCAAAATGGTCGAGATATACAGAGTGTAAAAGAACGAACAAGAATGTTTTAAGTAGAGTTTGCAAGGAAGAGAGAAACAAAACAGCACATAACAAAAATAAATACAGAATGAAGAGAGAGAAAACGTTGTACCTATAAATGATGTGAGTTGGAAAGACGAGATTCATTGGTTCTAGTGACTATTTAATAAGTTAAAGGTTTCATGCCTGATGCATTCTTTATCACACAGAACACGGGCTAGGTAGGGTATGGATGAGTTTTTGTACTTACTAGTGCGAGCATATAGTTTCCTATATAGACTTCTTGTTTTCCCTGAAGAGATACATGGGGAGAGTTGTGAGTGTAGAGGGTGTTGTGAGTCAGATAAAATGGACTTCGCCCATTTTTCACATGAGTCCATGTGCCTGTCCACCAGAATGTTAACAAGCTGGCTAAGTGGCAAGCTGCTTACCCTGCTGACAACCTTTAACATCCTACGTAATAAGGTATAGTCTTTCTTCAATAGCCCAGGAAAGACTAAGGGGGAGCAATAGAGAATTATAGGCAGAATACGGGAGTTAACAAATTGTAGTAGTAAGGGTTGGGTTACACCAGAATGTCTTAACTTCTTGATGTAGAAGGTAAGACGGTATATTTTCTTGGAAATCGTCAAGATATGAGACGACCAGGAAAGATCAGAAGATAGAGTGACGCCTAGGTATTTAATTTCCGACTTAGTTTCTATTTCAGTGCCATCTATGTTGCACACCTCGTGAGCGCTAACCAGTTTGTTTAGGTCAGATTTATGCCTAAAGGTGAAATTAACTGTTTGGCATTTGGAGGGGTTTAAGGTTAGACCGTTTTCCTTGGACCATTGGCTAATTTCTGATAAAAAGCCATTTAGTTTAGAGCAGTCATTTTGACATTTGACAGGTAAAGATACAGTCAGGTCATCAGCATATTTGACAAAGTTAATATCATTTGAAGACGGTAGGTCATGTAGGAAGAATGAAAAGAGAAGTGGGGAGAGTACAGCACCTTGGGGGACACCAGATTCAGTGAGCACAGCAGAGGAGGATTGACCTTTGTATACGGTGTACTGCATTCTGTTTGAAAAGTAGGAATGCAACCACTTAGTGACCCAAGACTCGGTTTGTGTCGTGGAGAGCTTATTTAGCAAGAGACTTCTAGGTACAGAGTCGAAAGCAGAAGTGAAGTCAAGAAACGTGCAGCGGACATATTTGGCATCTTTGTCTAATGATGAGACAATACTGTTGTGTAAGACGGCTGCAGCGTCTAAAGTACTCCTACCCTGTCTGTAGGCAAATTGTTTGGGGTCTTCGAAGCTTTTAAGGGAGGGTTCGAGTTTAAGAAGTATTAGTTTTTCCATGAGCTTTAGAAACGGGGAAGTGATGGCGATGGGTCTGAACTTTACGTTCTTGCTATTTCCAGGTTTAGGGACAGGGACTATTTTAATGTCTTTCCATGGAACAGGTACAACGTTTTCGGAGAAAGAAGCATTTAGTATATTAGTTAGAGGAGAACATAAAGCATCTGCACATTGTTTTAGGACATATGCAGGTATGCCATCAGGGCCAAGACTATGTGAGGGCTTAAGAGTTTTAAGACATTTCAAAACATCGAGAGTATTGAAGTCCTGGAAGTTATCAGCTACAAGATTGGTAACATTAGGAGTGGTTATGGTAGAAGGAGAGCGTATAAAAGACAGATTAAGAGCATTAACATCACAAGAGGGAAAAACATTACATCGCTTACTATTGCCAGTAATTTCATTGAAAAGTTTCCACATGCTGTTTGGAGATTTGCATGATAAAAGTGTTTGGTTATAGATAGCATTAAGATTCTTGATTTCAGATTTGATTTGAGCATTTATCTTTTTAAGTCCTAACTTGTCTTTGCATTTATATAACATTTCTTTTTGCCTGCGAAGTTGTTTGAGATGGGGTGACGAGAAGCGGTCGAGGCGTTTGAACAGTGTTTGTTTGGGACAGCATATGTCAAGGCAGAACTTAAGATAGTCCGTTATATTGGCGATTGTATCATCTAATTTACTTTCATTAAATAAATCCCAGTTGGTATCTTTTAACATGCATCTTAGATTGAGTAAGTTGTCAGATGTGTAGCTTCTTTGTTGTGCCTTCGTGGACAGGTGTGAGAAGATTTTAATATGTGTTTTGCTGTATATTTTTGGCAAAACGCGGACAATGCAGTGATCGGAGTTATGTATCGGTGAACGTCTACGTGTTTCATATACTCCTTCATCATTGGTAAAAACCAAGTCAAGGGTTTTGTCAAGTCGAGTGGGAAATTTGACTATATTTGTGTGACCAAGAGCTTCAAGAAAGGAGCAATCTGATGTGTTGAAGTCTCCAGTAATAACGGATAGAGAGTTGTCGAAGTTGGCAGCAGCAAACATGGTGAATTCATCAGCAAAATTAGATAGATCAGATGGAGAGCAACTAGGAGATATGTACATGTTTGTAATATAGAATTGTTTGTATTTGGGGATATGTTTGGGGCGACATTTGACAGTAATACAGTCAATGAAGTCATTTGAGAAGGTGAAGCAGATGTTATTTGAGACAGACCATTTGGAGTGAATAAAAGTTGCAACGCCACCACCATTTTTCTTATTACAACAGCGACGGTCTTGTCGAAATAAAATAAAGTCCTTTAGTGAGATAAGGTTGTCATCATACAGTTCATGCAACCACGTTTCTTGTAATGCGATTATGGCAGTGTTATGATACGTATCAGTTGACATCAGGGATTGTAGATACATTATCTTATTTGGTAGAGAGCGACAGTTTGAGTTCATTATGACGGGGACCGTAGTTAAGTGTATTGGTGTACGTTTGAGAGCTCTCTGCCAACCACTACGATGTTTCCTCCTTGGTTTCTTTGGAATATGAAAGTCGTTTGGTCGTAAATTATTAATAAAGTTACGAGAGTAAATGATTCTGCTAGAATTCATATTTAAGTGATAAGTGTATGCTGGTAAACGGGAAACTGGATGCAAAATGTAGATATTTTGTGAGCAGGCCCAAAAATTCAACAGGCCGCCAAGGTCAAGGTCGGATTGATTGACGTCGTATGAATTCGGGGAAGAAGTAAACCTCATCTGACTGAGATATTCATATGAGTGTAAGACAAGATTACTGTACAAGATTACTGTCGCATGACGAAAATAGAGGGTCGAGGACTGAGAATACACCATTTGATTCTGTAGACTTCTCTATAGTGTGCACAGACATCACATGACAAATTTATTGATTGATTGTCTCTAAAGGACATGTTGCTAATTTATTCCAAAGACATCGTGGGATTATGAGTGAACTAGTTAGTATAAATGAACACATATGCCCTCGCACACACACACACACACACACACACCGATTCTCAACTAGTATTTGAATAGTCTAGTAACATACCGGTCCTCTGTCTCAGTCGACAAATTTTGTTCAAGTGTATGAATTTACTGAATTCGAGGTGTTACAGTATATGACAAGCCATCGAGCCATGATGCTACTCATATCAGACTGGATGATCAGTGGACTAGAACCTGGACACATTTATTCCTGATATAATAAATATTTGAATGGTCTAACAAGGTGTTATTCACTGTCGAACAAGCCTCGAGATTGGACAGTGAGTAATCCCGCTAAAACTACTACTACTACCACTACTACTGCTACTACTACTACTACTACTACCACTACAACTAATGATGTTGATAATAAGAATTAGAGTAAGAATAATCATAGAAGGCGTATTTTCCAGGTCAGAAATAATTCAACTTTGCTTCCAATATTGCTAAATTCTCCTTGTAAGCAACAGACGGAAGGCAAGACAGGATTAATATTCAGATTGTAGGATATTATGTGAT
>OX235270.1:149509727-149813857 GCA_944472135.2 Trichobilharzia regenti | reverse complement strand
AAAAAACTATAAATGACGTTTCACCAGCTGCAAGTTGTTCTCCATCTGTGTAAAAGATAAGCGTCGTCGTCTTCCCGCCCCATATGCATCTGTTAGTTCACCTGATCCTTTTATGGAGCAAGGGACATTGGCCATAGCCAGCGAACGCCTTCCACACGGAAACGAGTACATATTCTTGAGTGGTTTTACAAGACAGAAAGGAAGGGTGTACGGAGCTCTATTCTAGAACAACACTTGCTCAACTCCTGTCACTCTTCCAGCCCCGACCATGGTTTGAACATCATCATCATCATCGTCATCATCATGTATCGAATTCATGACAACTTGCTGCATTTCCTTCGTCTCAAGCTTCTAAAGACAGCGTGGGCCATGGCCAGTCATGAATTAAAGCCAACCAGAATTTTGTGTAGAAAAGAAGTATGTGCAATGCCTACTTCTGCCTTGGCCATAGACGGATAGACATTTGTTTATTTACTTTGTTCATTCAATTACTCTTTTCATTTACTTTCCCTCATTACTACGAATAATATTACTATTATTATTATTATTATTATTATTATTATATAGTATAGTAGTAGTATCCTCACAGTGAATTGTTTCCAATTTTCCCATTTGTTAATCAAATTCAAAATGTGCATACCAGTATTCAATTGTATCTAGTCAAATCACACACCATGAAATGTAACGCTGGGTTTGAAGCATAGTGGTGAGTGGTGCGTACTGCTGAGGTGTCAGTCGGAAACTAGGACAACGGAAACAGCCGTCCAGTAGTCACTGCAGCTTTTCCAATGCTCCTCCAACCGATCGAATCCAACCAACCAATCCAACACTTGAAAATTCTTTAAATGACATTATTTGTGTCTCCACTCGACATTGTTCTATTTTAATATTTACAAACCTTTGACTGACATATTTTATTCTACTCTCTTTATTTCGTGTATTCACGCCTTCGCCTTCGCCTCAATTCGCTAACTGGACTAAATTCTCATAAAAGAACTACACATACATATATATATATATAAATATAAATACGGTTCTACAGCTCGATAACAACATTCCTTGAAAAGAGTCTCTTCGCTAAATATTGTCTTCATAATGGTACAATGTTACAAGGGGAATTGTAAAATTATTAGTTATTAAGTAAACAAAGGTGTTTAGCAATTACAGAAAACACGATAAATGCAAAGCAAGTAATACACTCACTGTTATTGTTGATCACAGACGCTGAGCGAGTCGACTCCATTTTGTTTTTATGTCAGTGATGATGGTGGCTTTCAATCAGTGACAATGTAATCCGTGAGAGTGAAGCTTTGAAAAAATTATTGAAGGCAAACTGTGTATTCTTTCTGTGTGGCCTGAACGATACGTTCACCACGTCACAATTCTCTAAACTGAATACAAGTATCCCAATCAAGTGGTGAATTTAATCAGACTGAGTACAAATCATTGAAATTCTGAAGTCGTGCCTCCATTGGAGAAAGACAACGAAACAAGAAATCAATAACTTCCAAGCAATCTGTTTGGTCGATTCGATTTTGTTATTTCCTATGTTTAGTGATTAGTGATTATCGCTCAGCCTCCTCGCCCCCCGCCCCCTCACCACTGCATGTTAATCTTCATAGCTTTGAATTTGAATTTAAATTTGAATGTCTAAATGTCGGTTCGGTCGTTGGTCAACAGATTAATTATTTCACCAAAGTGCATTTGAAAGAATGAGTCAAGAATGTATGAGTGATGCTCTCCACCTGAGAAAGTTGACAATCAATCAGTGAAATAAATGATGATCATGATGATGATGATGATTAGCAGCTATCTCAGGAAATAATTGATAGTAAATAAGAGGTCGAAGAATTGAAAGTGAGTCTGAAAAATAAAAACAAACAAAACAAATAAAATCTCCTTCTACACAGCTTCTCACTGCAGCAAATCAACAAAATTGAGTTGACGCACTCAGAGAGTTAAAAGGTGCTGTGTAAGGCGTTTCTGAGACCAGGGATTAAATTTCTCCCTAAGAATATTTTCAATATTAATATTAATAATAATAATAGTAATGATATTAATAATGATAATAATAGGTTAGTTAGTCCTGCAAAATGCGTGTACACACAATATACACAATATTGGCTGGATTATTCCCTTGTGATCTGGAACGAAGTGAATTCGATGCATTTCGACGAATAGAGAGGAAACTCAGATAGCCGAGTGGTTTAGCAATTCTGACGTTCAGAGCTTCTGCTTCAGCTTTAGCTTCAGCCTCGTGAAGAAGCTGTAGGCGAAATCATTTCAACGGGTTGTATGACCAGAAGAAATAATGTGATCCACAAATCAAGTGTTGAATGTGCATTATTCTCCCTCCTTCTAATATCATGAAAGTGCTATCACGCTAACACTTCAAATATATTTATATTCTTGTTTCGAAAGATCTCTGTAGTCTACTCACAAATTATGATTGTACAATGACTGAAGAAGAAGAAGAAGCGAACAACAGAAAGACAATTAATCAATAATCAATAATTAATGAGTAAAACAGTATGAAAGAGGAAAGGAGAAGAATCCTGTGATATTCACTGATCGACAGACTGACTGACTGACTGACTGGTTTACAGGTGCAAATGTCGAATGACCGTAATTAACTCATCGAAGTAGTTCTATTCATATCGAGTCACATATTCATCGAGTCATCACAGGATGAATGATGCAGATGAGCAGACTGACTATATTGTAGATGCTATAGGTAGACAGAGAAGGTGGAAATGGATCAATTTGTCTGACAGATTTGAGCATGTGTCCAGTTCGAATAAGACTTGAAAATGCGTCTGTGTGTGTTGTAAACACGTTGTTCTACAGTGTAACACTGACTGGAATTTACGACTGTCGAATTGCACATCCGAGTGTCTCAGAAGCTCTATATTTATTGAAATCAGTCCGACATCCCCGTTGACTGATTCCATGGGAATCTGAATACGCGGTCTCTGTTGACAAATCATTTTTCAGTAGAGCTGGTTTAGAGATGGGACGGAGGATTTCTTCAGATTAATTAGATACTAGGTGTTCGATAGTATGTGAACATGAAATTGAGGCATCACTTCTTGTCCTTTCTCGTAGATATCAATCTACGTAGATCTACAATCTAATTAAAGTGTGGTTCTCATTGGTTAGGAGATTGTGTGGATGACGCTTTGATATTCAAAATACTGACTGAATACTGACTGTATCGCTGTCGAATTGGAAGGGTGAGAGGCTAAGTAAATTAAGTGACAAATGACTCCCTGTGGGATTGATTATATTATGCGTTCCAAACCCCATCCGAAGGCTGGATTGTAAAGCTTTCTATTCTTGAGTGTCTGATCGAATCCTGTTGATCAGACGTGTACAATACTCAGAATTATAAGTGACACCATACTGTTGTGCATTATGGATCGTCAATATTTTATGATCTAATGTGAAGCTTCAGTCGGCTGGAATCTCGGATGGAGTCATCCTCTGTGAGACTATTGAGGGTTATTGGCTGTGATGAGGGAAACCCTCTCCGGGAGTGAAACGGAGCCAGCTAAAGCAGAAGCTCGAAGGTAGAAAATACAGCAGAGATATTCATCTGAAGTTATATATTCCATACACACACACACAGATCAAATTATAGTAGTGGTGTTAGAATTGATGTCCTCACGAGGAATATATTGCATAGTCTCTTTGTCTACTCAAATAGGCACTCATTAGTTGGATTGTGCTCCATGCAGTTATTGGCACGATATATCAGCTAGCACGTCAGGTATGAACATAATTTGTGAGAGAAAACCGAGAAATCTCCATTGTCTCTTTGGTATTCAATATCAATAACTTAAAACAACTTCATCCTGTCATGACAACCTGCATTAATATTCATATGATACATTGGCGTTTTCTAATATTTAGGTGGATAATAATAATAATAATAATGATTTACTTTATTCCAAAAACAGTACTTGTGATACAGAATGGAATTTTCAGCATTAATCACAATATTATATCTAATTTCCTCAAATTATAAATAAAATTAATCACAGAAAATTTTCCACATTTACAATAGAGGTAGTGTCAAAAACATGCAGCATATAAAATGGAAATAGCAATAATAATGATAACAGCTAGGGTAATAATAATAATAAGAATACAAGTGAAAATTGCCGTTGGCTTGTGCCATACAGTTTTGTCAATGTGGTATAGAAATCCTAACATATTTAAAAATATTGAATATAATGTTCTTTCTACATGATATGGTGAAGGGAAAAACAAAGATTACCGCAGTCATGGAGATAAGTTGGTGTTTGCAATTATGAGAATAAAACAGAGAAGTAACAGGACCATAAATATAATAGAAGTAATAAAAGTAAAACTTGAAGGTATGTAAGGATGGATGGAGGAAATTGTTTATTTACTAGATGAAAGAAGGTTAGTTAATTCTTGCCTGACACTATTTTCATCACATAAAATGCATGCCAAGTATGGTATCATAGACTTCTTATACTTAGACGCGCGAGCATACAGTTTTCTGAAGTTACTCCTTGTTCTACCCGAGGAGATGCAAGGTGAAAGCTGAGGGTAAAGCGGATGCTCCAAGTCAGACAAAATCCCTTTAGCAAATTTATTGCACGAAGTCAAATGCCTATCGACAACGACGTTAACTATGTGGTCCACTGGGACACCACTCACTCTACTGACAGTCTTCAGTATTCTACGAATTGTGACATAGTCTTTTTTAAGCAAACCAGGAAAGAATAAGGGTGAGCAATAAAGGAGAATGGGTAGGATGCAAGAGTTTACGAACTGTAGGATGAGGGGTTGAGTTATACCCGAGTGTCTTAACTTCTTAATGTAAAATGTCAAGCGGAATATTTTACTGGAGATTGCTAAGACATTGGAAGACCAGGAGAGATCAGAAGAGAGAATGAGTCCAAGATACTTAATTTCCGATTTGATTCCTATATCATTGTCGTCAATTTTACAAATGTCATGAGAATCGATGACTTCTTTTAACTGTCGTTTACATCTTAAGCTGAAATCAACAGTTTGACACTTAGAAGGATTCAGTTTAAGACCGTTAGACTCAGACCATTTGCTGACTTCCGATAGAAAGCTATTTATTTTAGTACAATCTAGCTGGGAGTTAACAGCCATTGAAACCGTTAAATCATCAGTGTACTTCACAAAGTTTATTTCATCATAGTGAGGCAAGTCATGCAAGAAGAAAGAAAAAAGAAAAGGATAAAGGACAGCGCCTTGAGGGACACCAGCCTCAGTAAGCAATGAAGTGGGAGACTTCCCTTTATACACGGTGTACTGCTTTCTTTCTGAGAAATAGGAATGTAACCAGTTAACAGCCCAACATGCTGCTTGACTAGCAGCAAGTTTATTTAATAAGATGTCCCTAGGGACCGAGTCGAAAGCAGATGTATAGTCTAGGAAGGCGCAACGAACAAATTTAGCCCCCTTGTCTAGACTGGAAGCAATGTTATGACATAAGACGACAGCTGCATCTAAAGTGCTTCTACTATGCTTATAGGCGAATTGTTTAGGGTACAAGACTAAGTAAAAGTAATTTCTCCATGGTTTTCAAGAAAGCAGAGGTAATAGCAATGGGTCTAAATTTGACACATGCTCCAGTAGATGATTTAGGTATAGGTACAACTTTAATGTCCTTCCAAACGGCAGACACAATATTATCGGAAAAAGATTTGTTAATTAGATCAGTAAGAGGGTGACACAATATCAGAACATTTAAAAAAAATAATACTAGGTACATAATCAGGACCTAAGCTCTGGGAAGGGTTTAGAGACTTGAGGCACTTTTGAACATCATTTGTGTTAAAACCTGGAAAGGGGCTATTATTAACACAAGTGATGCTGGGAAGCATGGCATTTGAGGGAGAGTAAATAAAAGATTTGTTAAGAGTACATACATCAAAAGAATATGGAATATTGTTTATCTGCTTACCACCAGTGATTTCCTTAAATAGTTTCCACATATTAGAAGGATTTTTGCAGGACATGAATTTCTGGTTATATATTACATTCAACCTCTGCATTTCAGACTTTATTAAGAAGTTAGTTCTTTTTACATTAATTTTATTTTTCATCTTATACAGTTTTTCCTTCTCTCTACGAAGCTTTTTAAGTTGAGGCGAGGAGAAACGGTCAAATTTGACGAATAGTGTTTCTTTTGGACAACAGATTTCAAAGCAGAATTTCAGATAGGATGTAATATTAGAGATATTGTCATCAAGTGAATCATCATTAAACAAATCCCATCTTGTGTCACTGAGCATGTTTCTAAGATGATGTACGTTCTCATTTGAGTAGCATCTGTGAACAACTTTCTTAGACAAGTTTGAGAGGGCTTTACTGTGTAACTTTCCGTAAATTTTGGGTAAGACTCGTACAATACAATGATCAGAATTGAAGAGCGGGGCTCTTTTACGAGCTTCGTATATTCCAGAATCGTTTACAAATACTAAATCAAGTGAAGTATTTTGTCGAGTTGGGAAATTAACAACATTTGCATGGCCCAGCAATGTAATAAAACTGCAGTCGCTGGAGTTGAAGTCGCCAGTCACTATAGATAAGGAGTTACCATACGAAGTAGCAGCAAAAATAGTGAATTCATCGGCTAAGATAGCTAGTTCTGAGGGACTGCAACAAGGTGTGATATAGATATTTGTGACAAAAATGGAGCTATACTTAGATAAGTGTTTAGGTCGACATTTTACAGCTATACAGTCAATATTGTCATTTAAGAATTTGAAGCAGACGTTGTTGGCAGTAGACCACTGAGAATTAATAAAAGTGGCAACACCACCATCTCTCTTCTTCTTCGAGCTGCATCGGTCTTGTCTGTAGATTGTAAACCCACTTAATGAGACTAAATTGTCGTCATATGAATCATGGAGCCAAGTCTCTTGAAGAGTGATTACACCAGTATTACAATACATATTTGGGTATAATAGAGAATGCAAGTAGTTAATCTTGTTCGAAAATGACTTGCAATTTGTGCTCATAATCACAGGAACAGTCATCTGATGCATTGGAGTACACTTTAATGATCGCTGCCAACCTCCATGATGCTTTTTCTTAACGTTATTATATACTCGTAAATTAACGGGTTGAAGACATTTTAAATAATCGCGAGAGTAAATAATGCGACTTGGATACATAATTCAATGATTAAAACAAAATAAATCCGAGGAAATAGATGCAATATGTAGCATGGAAATTTTGGTAGCCCAAGATTTAAGCAGGCCGACAGTAAGTATATCGGAGATATATTAGGATGGAATACATTGTTATTTATAACCCTCACTGAAGTATCTTACCATTATGTTTGAGAGAACACTTCCTTTCGACAACTTATTCTCCTTCTTTGGGCTCTGCAGTTGTCAGTTTCTAGGAGAATGTTCCACCTAACCTACAACCTTAAGGAGTTAAAAGATTTGATAGCGTGAAATATTCCCATATTATGAATTAAAAGTCAATCTGAACGAAGAATATTCTTTTCAATAATTTCTCTTCAGCTTCTTACAATTATAAGATATAATATTTGTGGTCGTTACAATAAAGGCCAGTTATGCTTCGGATACATTTTTAACGTAGAATAACAGATTATCAGCTATGTGGTGTCAAAATAAATAGTCATATTTGTGTGACAAACGTGCTAAGCTGAAATCGATTAGAAATATTTAGGTGAAATGGGAGACAATGGTGGTGATTAATCATAATGGAATTGTAGAGTGTGGGGTAGGAAAATTGACAAATCAGTTCAAGGTTATAGAAGGTGCCAGGTGAGTGAGTGGCTAGTACAAAGTGGTCTGAGTTAAACAGGAGATATTAAGACTGGAATGAGAGGTTCATAGTGAGATAACGAATATGTTAAATGAAACAGGTGGAGGCATATATTGAGAAAACAGATAATATCACTAATAATAAGTCCGTATAAATGAAAATTCGATAGTATTGAGGGAATTTTTGCATAAAGGGCATAAATTATGACGAATAATAATAATAATAACTGTAATAACAATATTTGTAATAATAAGCAAATTGAAAAGAGAAAAAACCAAGAGGCTTAAGGGGAAGGAGCACTCTTGGTGAGAAGAAAAATCTTCAATCCAAGGTTGGCCACGGTAGGAACAGCGTCTGGACGTGTTCCTTTTGGATACACAGTTCCGGTTTAGTCGATCTTATTGCAACAGCTTCATCTATGTGTAGGAGACGTGAGCGAACTGTACGTGATAACGACTTCGGGATTCGGTATATAACCCTGAAAGCTGTGTTGACATCGATGCGATGTCCAGTGTCGACCAGGTGTGACAGGATCGAGCTTTTTATGCACTTAATTTCCCCCCATGCTGAACCAAGCTGGTAAGTGTTCTCGAACCCGTAGATGAACCTGCCTAATCGTGCGCCCTATATAACTTGAACCACAGGAACAGTTGAAATGGTATACGCATGAAGAAGAGCTAAGGTTAGGTAAGACATCTTTGGGTTACTGGGTGAACATTGGACGGCTAGTGAAGGATAGACACAGACGTGCAGAGTAGAAAGTTTTCTTGATCGCCCTGGTTAAATGTTGGGATAGAATCTCCGCAGCGGTATCTCCATTGAATTGGAGACGTAAAATCAAAGGCTTTTTCTCCACAGTTGTCAGTTCATGTTTACGACTATTATAACCTATTTTGGCTTTAATGAACTTCTCTGGATATCCGTTCTCGCTTAGAATGTCTCGGATGACCTGGAGTTCTTTCTCTTTTCAGAACAAATAGACTTTGCTCCAAATGCTAAGCACCCGATTAGATTACGTTTGTATTTCATCCATACGAAGCTAAGGAAATGTGTACACTGGGCTTTGGTCTCACACAAATATGACTATTTATTTTGACACCGCATAGCTGATAATCTGTTATTCTACGTTAAAAATGTATCCGAAGCATAACTGGCTGTCAATGGAGTTGAAGATTGAACGATCAATTCTTGGTTGTTTGCTCAAAATCAACTTCCCCGATTTTCGCGGAGGCATCAATACGACAGTCATCGTCTCATCGGTCGCTGTTCAGAAAGAAGAATGAAACATCGTCAGAAGTAACATAACGATTTATTATTGTAATATTTGTTTACAGACCTTAGTTTGCTTAGTTCGCTTATTCCTTTTATATGTTGGTGTAACAATACAGAATATCAAACGGCAGATCGGTGTTTTGGTTTTTGCGTCCGTTATAACTAAGCGTTTCTGAGAAATCTTCTAAGAACAGCGTGGGCCCGAGCGTAGCGAGAGCTGGGCATTAACGGTTTATGAGACGTGATTGACAGTTTCTGACGATAGAAACAGATCTGGCGGATTCAAACAGTTGGTGAAAGTTTGGATAGTCGCCGTTCATTTTCCTGGTGCCGGTCAAGTCCTCTTTGAACAAGCAATATCTGGAACTTTTTTGGAATTGGGTCAAGTTCAACAATGCCTGGGTCAAAGAAGGGACAGAGTGTCTTGGATGCAAACAGGAAAGTAAGTCATGGTGACTTGTCTGTTAATTGTAACGATGTGTCTGATGTTAAGCATGACATGGTTGATGTTACTGTTTCGCCGTTCAGGGATAATAGGAACATCAAACTCCCTAAATTAGAACCACGGTGTTTTGATGGAAACCCGGCTGATTATTTACAATTTGTAAAGGAGTTTGAGATCATGTTGAGTGGTTTTTTATTAAATGATGAATTGAAGTTAATGTATTTGATGAGATATTGCACTGGAGATGCTGCAAGAGCTATACAGTGTTGTAAGTTTATGAAGCCAAAAGAGGGCTACGATGAGGCTATGAGCATATTACGTCAAAGGTTTGGAAGACCTTCGATGATTGCAGGGAAATTATTCGAGGCTGTTAAGGGTAATGGTGGTCAATTACAGGATGACTCCCAGGCACTCACTGAGTTTTTAGATAATTTGCTAATTTACAAGAATGGAATGATTTCGATGAATCGCATGAGTGACCTCAACTCGAGTTTTATACTAGAAGTAATAGCAAGACGTCTACCTACTCGACTGCAAAGGAAGTGGGTGAAGATAAGCTCCCGTATGGAGGATGAGGGTATCGAGCCAAAGTTTGATGATATCCTGAAACTGGTAAAAGATAGTGTCAATCAATCTATGAGCAAGTTTGCCAGTCTATTAGATCTCACCCCTAGAATAGAGCAGTCTGAGAGCAAAATGCAATCATTGATGACGAGTAGTCCTCAGAGAGGTGGATATCGAGAAGGCTCCATGATGTCTAGTAATGCATATAGACCTAGTGAGTGTAACAGGTTTCGTAGTACATCCTCAACAGATAAGTTACAAGATGCAAGACAAACACGGTTTGTTTTACACGTGTGCAAGAGGTGCATACAGAAGTGAACTGTGAACCAGTGAGCAAGTTCAGTGATAAGCTAAATGTAAACTCCAGGCCTGACTCCGAATTGTGTGACGATAACGGTGCGGTGAAGAAGTCTGTAGTTGCAACTGGTAAGCCATTGTTGAATAGAGTGTCACAGAATAGAGTTACTGCTTCAGAGTGCAGTTCTGACCCTACAAGTTTACAAGGTATTACTAGTCAGAGTGAAGTTATAAAACCTTTAATGATTTGCGAGGAGGAACCAAAATTGTCTACTTCTGTTATTAAAGAGTTTGAAAATGATGAAGTTGACGGTAAATTGAATATTTGTGGTAATGATCATGATAGTGCAGATTTGTCTTTGGTTGATCATGATGAGATGAGGGATATGCCTACTACTGCTAAGTTAAATAAAGGTTCTGTACAACTACAACGTGAAGTAGAATTGAACGCAGATGCAGTTCCAGAAGGTGTGCATACTTGTGAGACAGTCAGTGTAATTGATCAGCGTGTAGCCCACCTATCATCAGATGATAGTGCTAAACCCGAACTAGTAGTGAAAGACAGCAGTGGTGGTAATCTTGCAGTTGGACAACTATCTGAAAGCCGAAAAAGAACAGCTTCTGATCCACCGCTAACTTCATCACCTTGTGTCACTCAGTCATCGTTGGTGTTTTCATCCACAATGAAACAGATGCCCATCAACTCAAGTATCTTGTGCAATGACTATGCTAGTATCAGTTCGTTTGAAAGGACGAATATCAATGGTCAGTTTAGTGTGGATAAGCCAAGTGTAAAGGAGAGAGTTATTGTTAAATTGACTTGCACGAATAAAGGCATTTCTAGTTTCAAGTTACTATTTGAATGTTATTATCTTTGGTGTAAATTACTCTGTTTCTACACTTGGTTGATGAGATATGTCGTGTGTTTGTTGGTCATCTATATTCTACGATACAATGACATGGGCGTGTTGCCGTTCAGATTTGAGGATATAGCTCATAGAAGGAAGTTAGCAAATGAACTCTGCGACGATTTTCCAACCTAGGGCGTCAACCTGAGAAGGGTTGTAGGCGTACTGGTGTAAGTCCTACAATTCTTCAAAGGGTAGCGCATCAATGAGCAGTCCAATGTGCTTGGTGTGTGATTTAGTACATATGTTCATATTGTATATACTGAATTGATATCATCTGTCATCTAGCTGTTGGTAATTCTGTTTGTGTCCGGACGACTTCCACTTGGATCATCAACCTGAGAAGGAATGTAGGCGTACTGCTGTAAGTCCTACAGTTCTTCAAGGGTAGTTTGTCGTGTCAGAATCCACATTATTTGATGTAGTGATTGTACATATGTTTGTGTTAAATAGTTGTGTGAGTTCCAATTGATGTAATTGTTGGTTAATCTTGTTTGTGTCCGGACATTCCACAACTTACAATCGTCAACCTGTGAAGGTTTGTAGGCGTACTGGTGTAAGTCCTGCAATTCTTCAAAGGAATTCCACCAAGACATGATCGGCGAGGTTGTTTGTACTATTTGTATATACGTGTGGTGTGTCATATCAATTGGTGTATTTTGGATTCATTGTGTTTACTCGTTGTTTTCGTGTCTTGTTGTTATTGCGTAATTTTGTTAAAATTTTCGTCGTGATTATTTCTGAAGTTGTTTCGAGTCTTCTACATCCGTGAATGAATTGATTGATGTTAGAGACAGCAGATGGGTCGTATACGCCGGGGAGGCTAGGCTATTGCTGAGAATGAAATGCACACGGAGATAATTGTTAGCTGCGGTCCGACACGCCGGGGAGAAAGAGTGTAAACGACTGAGGCTCGCATGCGTCACCGCTACTAGAACTGAGGCAGAATGAGTGACAAGCGATTTCAGTGGTAATTGGTAGTGAGTAGATAAGACGATGTGCGTAGAGTATCGTGAGGTGCTGCCATGGTCACTTTGCATTCTGCAAGAGTCATTCTAGCAAGTGGAGACTGTGTTGCAAGATGTCAAGAGGAGGTCTCTATCTGGAGGCGCAGGTCGTCATTGATGTGTGAGATTGTGCTGTGGGTATGCTTGTGGTGTGTTGGCTTTTCTGTTTGTTTTCCATTTCAGCTCTGTCCGTGTGACCCAGGTTCTCGCAATGGCATCCAAGTCAACGTGCATTGGTCGTGAAGGAAAAAAGGGTTGGATCCCTTTTTTGCCGGGGAGTGTCAATGTAGTTGAAGATTGAACGATCAATTCTTGGTTGTTTGCTCAAAATCAACTTCCCCGATTTTCGCGGAGGCATCAATACGACAGTCATCGTCTCATCGGTCGCTGTTCAGAAAGAAGAATGAAACATCGTCAGAAGTAACATAACGATTTATTATTGTAATATTTGTTTACAGACCTTAGTTTGCTAAGTTCGCTTATTCCTTTTATATGTTGGTGTAACAATACAGAAATATCAAACGGCAGATCGGTGTTTTGGTTTTTGCGTCCGTTATAACTAAGCGTTTCTGAGGAATCTTCTAAGAACAGCGTGGGCCCGAGCGTAGCGAGAGCTGGGCATTAACGGTTTATGAGACTTGGCTGACACTGGCCTTTATTGTAACGACCACAAATATTATATCTTATAATTGTAAGAAGCTGAAGAGAAATTATTGAAAAGAATATTCTTCGTTCAGATTGACTTTTAATTCGGGGAGTTAAGACAATCTTAAATCACTCAACCTCTCCTTGTACTACTTCGCTAACTCTCGAATCCTAATTGTCCTCCATTGCTATTTCCTGAGCTACTTAAAACGGACTGTGTCATATTTCGAAGAGCATTACAGGTTGGGTCAGTAAAGCGACTGACTAGTGTGGAATGAAATCAGCTTGTTACTAGAGTAGTCGACAGACACCTGAAATCATGTGGGAAATACTCCAAATCCATTTTGTCTGACTGTCTACACCCTCACGCCTTCTGTTCACAACTCTCCCCTTCCTTGCATCTCATCAGCTAGAAGTCTGTCTAGAAGTCATCATTAGAGCTAGCATGCTCTCTGTCGTACAAGGAAGTACAGAAACTCAACGATAGAATATATTTGGCCTGCTCGCCTCTCAACAGAAATTCGTCAACAATTCAAATCATCCATTCTTGACAGTTATTATGTGTTTAAAAATACCAAATGAAACTAAAGGATCACCTTAATCAAGAAAACATTTTTGACAGCTGAACGTCCTTTATTTTCTCTTTGCATGGATCGCATTCACAGAATGCTTTGTGTCACCTTAATAACCAAACCTTCGTACTTTTTTGCTTAACAAATGCTTAACGAAATCGGAAAGAGACGCTTTAATTTATCTAAAACAGGTTAAAAATATTGTCATCGCAAAAGCTGACAAAGGAAACGCCACTGTAGTTTTGGATAAATCTGACTATATCAAAAAAGTTACTGAACATATTCAAACGGGTCCATATGTATAAATTAAGAAGCCTGTAGATACAATAATGAATAAGGTTAAGCAGAACTAGTACGCAGAATGAAGCCGTCACTGGGTGAGTCGAAATGATTTAATTTAATGCCTAAAACTAATAATGCTAGTAGGATATATGGTACTATTAAAATACATAAGTCAGGTTACCCCATACGACCAACAGTAGATTTCAGAAATACCCCTACTTATGAATTATCAAAGCACTTAGCTCTAATGTTATGCCCCATTAGAAATCGTTCAAACTCTAAACCAGCTGACTAATTCATATGAGATGAAAATTAAACTAAACGACATTCAACTGGAGAATGATGAGGAAATGGTTTGTTTTGATATAACTACTCTTGATGTGAAGAACCCGACATGGATGTTATTTCCATTTTGCTTGATTACTTACTGTCAGCTGATTTACACACTAACCTGCATATTACATACACACACACAACTGAGGTAGAGGAAAAAGTGAAACCACACAGACAACAACACAAGACACCTTAGGAAACATCAACAAACATGACTACAGCAGCAACAACAACAAAAACAACAAAAATGACGATAACGAAGATGAGGATGATGACGACGAAAAGAAACGAAGAGAAAAGCAGTTCCAATTCAACGAATCATCACAGCCTACACTCTACTTGTCTTTAGTTTATTTACTTTGTTTTTCTCAATATTTGCGAATTTGTGAATAAAAATCTGTCACATCTGATAGTAGAATAAAAAAACAGCAGCACCAATCACACCAACCGCCACCACGACGACCGCTGTCGTCGCCAGCACAAGCAGCAGCCAAGCTAGAGGTAGTAGTAAAATGTACGGAGAAAATCCCTTATAGATAAGATTTTATTTTGATAAATCACACAGTGTTGTACAGTTATATGAACTGATGACGTTTAGAGCACAAACTATTGCTCATAATCATGTCAAGTTGATATGATATGATATTGATATGATTATGAGCAATAGTTTGTGCTCTAAACGTCATCAGTTCATATAACTGTACAACACTGTGTGATTTATCAAAATAAAATCTTATCCATAATGGAGTTATACGCTACCACAGTGCCCAAGTTTTATACTTATATCAATTGTACGGAGAAAATATTTCTCTAGCAGGTGTGACAACCTGTCACACACAACCTGTTACTACTCACTAAACCCTAGTAATATCATTGCTCTAGCTGTCAACTGTATTTATTCCTAAAGTAACGGAAGAAGAAAACAGACTTCGTAATGGAATGTTTATTTGCAATTGTGTACACCTAATGTGAAAATCGTCATTTATACAGATCGATCGATCGATCGATCGATCTACCGTGTCGTGCTGCCATCCTTTCATCCACCCTTCCTTCGTATTGTGTTTCTCTGTCTTCGTTTCGTGTCTCCACGTTTCATTTCACCTCAACACTCGTTCATTTGCTCTCCTTGACGTCAAATCCCTTCACCTCTCCGCTACTCGATAATTTTGTGACGATGAACGCCTGTTTACATACTACTTGCAAATCATGTCAGTAGCGCACCTCACTCACTCCACCAATTCCCTCTTCAAACATGAAAAGTAAATAGAAATTGACACGATTTATTCTAGTTGAATCTATTGTTTCGCTTCCATGTGACAAGAGAAAAACTAATAAACCCTCATAGGTGTTTTACACAGTGACTTCGAATTCTAATGACATCTTGATATTCTGTAATCGGACAATTTTCTATTCTCAATAGTGGTGTTTTTGTAAACTCACTAGTGAATCCTGAGATGGTTGCTTGGAAACCTCGGCTAATCGCTTACTTTTCGTCTTCGCTGTTTGTGTCGTCCACGTGACAGGATTGTGACACTTTCAGTGTTCTACGATGTGATAGTTGTTTAAAGTGATCTATTGAGTGCTACACTTTACAGTTTACAGTTTACAATTTATTTAGGATAGTAGGCTATATGCCTGTGTTAATCCTTTCGATTTATTTCATACAGGAGGTCCAATCTCGCCTTGAATGAATCAACGGATGGCGCTGATACGACGTGTTCCGGTAGGGAGTTCCAATGGTTCACAATTCGATGCGAAAAACGGATTTCCAGACGCAGACGATTCGACCGTGGTTTTTGAACCTTGAGGTGATGTCCTCGCAATTGGTTGGTGCTAGAAGGAAGAAATAATTTAGATAAATTAGCTCCAAAATCATTTCTTAGGATACGGTATGCTAGTATTAGGTCACCCCTAAGTCGTCTGTATGACAGTGGAAATAAACCCAGTCGACTTAACCTCTCCTCATATGACAGGGTTGAGAAACCCTTTATTAGCTTAGTTCCTACTCTTTGCACCCTTTCTAATAAGTCTATTTCGTATTTGAAACACGGGCTCGCTGCCTGGATCCCATATTCCAAATGAGGTCTGATATAAGTCGGATATAATATACGAAATATATCAGCGTCAAAGTTCGCAAAAGCCTTGCGTATGGCCCATAACATTCGAAAACCCTTAGTGGCTGCAGTTCTACAGTTTGTTGCTGTTTTCAAGTCATGCTGCACAACCACTCCCAAGTCCTTGTACTCAGTGACCACTGGGAGAGTAATGCCATTCATTGAGTAATTGTGCACGTGACTATGGGATACATGCATAACTACACTCTTGCTTAAGTTAATCTCCAAGGCCCAGTGCTTACACCAATCACTTAACAAGTTTAAATCTTCCTGCAAAGCAAGTTGATCACTGTCATCGTGCAAAGCCCTCCATATCTTGATGTCATCAGCAAACAGTAAGCAGGATGACTTAACTACCGATGGAATCTCATTAACATAAATCAGGAAAAGAAGTGGGCCTAGAATTGTACCCTGAGGAACGCCACTCTTAACCGATTCCCATGTTGATAAAACCCCGTTAACTCGTACTCTTTGTCTTCTGTCCTTTAGAAAGTCTTGAATCCAGTCGGTAACCACTTTATTGATTCCCAGACTACCTAACTTTACTAGAAGACCTGAATGAGAAACCCTGTCAAACGCCTTGCTAAGGTCTATGAATATGGCATCCACCGGTATATTAGCATCAGCTGAGCTTGCCCAACTTTCTCTGGCCAAAAGAAGGTTGGTCAAGCAAGAATGACCTGCTCTAAAACCGTGCTGTTCCACAGCGAAAAGTTTGTTCCCTTCAATGAACTGAATGATAGCATCACGAATTATTCTTTCTAGTAGTTTAACAACAATACTGGTCAAACTAACAGGACGATAGTTCTGAACTAAGTTTCTAGATCCGGTTTTGAAGACCGGACTAATGATGGCATCTTTCCAGTCTCTTGGACATTTAGACTGGTCCAGAGACATATTGAAGATTACCGACAATGGCTCGGCTATGCTTTCAGCCAATGCTGTTAATATACGTGGGTGGAGTTCATCAGGGCCACTGGACTTACCAGGATTGAGCCTTAGAAGCCACTTTAGGACAGTATCCTTTCCAATGTATAAGGGTGCCATTTTCAAGTTACCTTCTGGAAAATTTACAAAGCTGGTATCAATATTATCAGAGAATACTTGACTAAAGTGCTTGGACAAAGCCTCAGCCTTGGTCAAGTTATCCTCAGCCATGTTTGTCTGGTCATCTTCAAGCATAAGAGGTGGGATAGCATCACTCTTACGTGTTCTTCTCTTGATATATGAGAAGAGTCTTTTTGGGCAGCCTGGTGAACTTTTAACTAACTGGGTTTCGTAAGCTATCCTTGACTGGTGGATCAAAGTTTTACACTGGTTTCTGGTTTCACAGTATTTCAGCCGGAACTGCTGTAGCCCAGTAGAAACAAAGAGATTCCAGAACCTTTTTCTCCGTCTCAGGAGTGTTATAGCTTGTCTATTTATCCATGGTGGCCGATTTGTTGGCCTTTTAGGAACCCTCCAGGGGATGAGATCAGTGGTAACCCTCTCAAGTGTATTCTTAAATCTATCCCATTCATCTTCAATGGATGAGACAATGTTGACTGACCAGTCGGCAGTTGAAGCACGCTCCTTTATAGCCACTATGTCAGCATGCCAAACACTAGGCCGGGATTTGGGTTGAAAACTGACTAAATTGCCAGCCCTTAAGTTAAAATCTAACACCCCATGATCACTGTTTGCTAGAGGTGGATGAATAACTAGACCATCCACGTCGTCGTTGTCATGAGTAAGCACTAAGTCCAGCAAGGAAGATCCTTGGGTAGAACCGAATCTTGTACTACCTAAGACATGTTGTGTCAGGGCATTTTCCATGGTTGTCAAGAGTAACCGGCTGTCAAACTTATCAGCGGATCCTGGAGATGTGACAGCTACCCAGTCTATATGAGGTGCATTAAAATCACCTAGAATAAGACAGCTACTGTGTTTACTCCATTGTTTGAGGTGATCTAAAATGAAGTCATCACACTGACAATAGGGACTTCTATACAGAACTCCAATGAGTAGAGTGCCGGTTGCAAAGCTTACTTCACAGCTAATTACCTCACCTGTCCCACTGTCATGAGCTTCAGATTTCACGGAACGAACATGTAGGGAGTTGTTGATGTACAGAGCAACCCCGCCACCTCTACGACCCTTAACTCTGTCGCTGCGCAAGCAACTAAATCCGCATAGCTCAGGTGTGTCATCTAATCCCGAAACCAGCCATGTTTCAGTAATGGCCACAATACCTGGGCTAAGGTCTTCTACTAATACACCTAGCTCGTGAAATTTGTTCCCGATACTACGTATATTAGTGTACACTACCTTCAGGCTTCCTATGCGGTCTGGCCTATCCACACAGGTCTTGGAAGCATACGTTTCCAAGACCTGACTATTTGAAAACCCACCAGTTTAAGGTTAGTCTCACCATTTTTGCGTCTTGTTTCTAGCTGGGACAAAACTTCTTTTCGTTTAAGTCTGTCTTCAAGAGATAAATCAGGTCTGGCTGAAATTCCTGACCCGGCAAGGTTGTGTACATTAGCCAGTAGATGATTCCGTTCATCAGGAGAACCTAAGACTACTTTAAGCAACCTACGCTGACTAGAACATTCATCATCTCTTTTGCCTATTCTAATCAGCTTTTTAATCGATACTCCAGGGAAATTCGCTGGGAGCATCTTCCTTATAATACTACTCACTAATTTAAGGTCGTGATCGTGCCTTTTCACGGGATCAGATTCTTTGGACTCTTCCAAATTTCCAACAATTATGTTAGAGTCTAAGGAGAGCTTGTCGTATTTAGCAGTGGCTACGTCCTTTCTCACCACTATTGATGCAGCCTGGCTACAGGTGACAGACGTTTGCCTACCATCAATATTACTATATTTCTTCCGACTGCTTATTTTTGTTACCCATTTATCATCTGCCTGCAGTTGCTTCTCAGGGCTGCTGCAGTTTTTGATGGTACAATCAAGATCAGTGTCTGCGCCACCTTCATGGTGAACTTCGCTTACGGTGTTCTCTGGTTCTGAGATGCTGTTTACAGCTTCCGTTTTGTTACCTTTTCGCTTACTAAGACGCTTCGAACGCCTAGTAGGTTTTACTTCCGGGGTAACTGGGATAGTAACCGCCGGTGTGATAACATTCATGATGGCACTTACTGCTTCATCTTCAGACGGGCAGTCCGTGTCACTCTTACTAGCCACGCTATCATCAGGAAGTTCCATGGCTTTAGACAGCAGTTCGTGAGCCTCCCTTATTAAGGTCATCTTTGGGGAGCAACACATTCTGCACATCCAGTGGGATGTTGGAGCAGTACAGCGTTTGTATGCAGCTGGACGTAATCCAGTACACATCTTATGATACCATTTTTCACAGTTATTACACTGTATTCCATCATCTACCAAAAAGTAACACTCCGCCCTATTACATTTATGTGGTACTTTTGACATAATGAACTTCTACTGGAAACAGCCAAGACAATTTACCCAATATAGACTATATAAGTGGTTAAAATCAAAACTTAACAGACAAAAGTCAAGTTAAAGTTTTTTTTAAATGTTCTTGAAGTGAATAACACAACAAAACAGCGATTTGTCAAAAACGTGAAATACGTGAAAAAAGCACTCCCTTTCAAACAGCGCGCGAGTCAACGATGTTTTTGTTTTTTCAATTTCAATGACATCCTGACATTCTTTAGTCGGTCAGTTGATCAATGAAGACATTGCAATGTCCAATATCCACTAGAGTGCTCTGTTAGATGTTGAGGGTCGGTTTGTGTAAAATTCACTCACCACTAGCGATTCAACAATAAAAATAAAAGTTATTCCTCAATAACAGATTACCTCTATTCCCCTACAACCGTTTCTCCAAACATGAAATTAAATAATGAAGAGACTCAAGAACAAATACGTCAATCTATCACACCCATGATCGAAATGAAAACGCAACTAAACATTCAAGTAGGAAGATGTGAGAAATTGGTGTAGAATAGAAAGAGCATGCATAGTCATGTCACCAGCAGTTGACAAAACAGGAATCACGGCAATTATGACAAAAGAAGACCAGACCAGACCAGACCAGATGATCTCTTTAAGGATAATAATGTTTCCCGACAACTCAGGGAATGAACACCCTTTACAAACCAAATATGAGACAAACCCAAGAGCAAACCCAAGTGGCTAAGTCTTCAACGAACTTAGCCTCACAAACTGAAGCTCATGGGTTCGATCCTTGGTGAGGTCACGGACTGTATGGACTGCTGAGGATTCCTTCCCCAACTAGGAGGAAACATCTATCCTGTGCTTGCTAACTGGTCTTCTTCATTCATATCTCTTCGTCCAGCTGATGCCAGTTGGCGAAGAAAAATGTCTAGCAGATGAAATCAGAATAATCCACAATCCACACATAATATCCTACAATCTGAATATTAATCCTGTCTTGCCTTCCGTCTGTTGCTTACAAGGAGAATTTAGCAATATTGGAAGCAAAGTTGAATTATTTCTGACCTGGAAAATACGCCATCTATGATTATTCTTACTCTAATTCTTATTATCAACATCATTAGTTGTAGTGGTAGTAGTAGTAGTAGTAGTAGTAGTAGTTTTAGCGGGATTACTCACTGTCCAATCTCGAGGCTTGTTCGACAGTGAATAACACCTTGTTAGACCATTCAAATATTTATTATATCAGGAATAAATGTGTCCAGGTTCTAGTCCACTGATCATCCAGTCTGATATGAGTAGCATCATGGCTCGATGGCTTGTCATATACCGTAACACCTCGAATTTAGTAAATTCATACACTTGAACAAAATTTGTCGACTGAGACAGAGGACCGGTATGTTACTAGACTATTCAAATGCTAGTTGAGAATCGGTGTGTGTGTGTGTATGTGAGCGCATATGTGTCCATTTTTACTAACTAGTTCACTCATAATCCAACGATGTCTTTGGAATAAATTAGCAACATGTCCTCTAGAGACAATCAATCAATAAATTTGTCATGTGATGTCTGTGCACACTATAGAGAAGTCTACAGAATCAAATGGTGTATTCTCAGTCCTCGACCCTCTTTTTTCGTCATGCGACAGTAATCTTGTACAGTAATCTTGTCTTACACTCATATGAATATCTCAGTCGGATGAGGTTTACTTCTTCCCCGAATTCATACGACGTCAATCAATCTGACTGACTTCCATCGTCCAGTAAATTCTAGTTCTCTTCTATCTTTCTTCACTTCTTCTTCTTCTTTCCCTCCTCCTCGTCCTCCTTCTCGTCGTCGTCATCATCTTCATCATCACTAATCTGTTTGATTTTGTCAGTGAAGGACGGCTGTGTCAGAATTGAGTCACTGAAGAGTGGCAACGCACAAATCACATGAAAATGTCAATGTGTTTACGTGTAAAATTCATCAATTCATGAAAATGATAAATACAAAGGCATGACAGTGTTACACAGGATGCCTCTCTCTGACGTGTTACTAAAGTTCCCCACAGTATGACATTGGGTGTCGACATTCTATACATGCATTCATTTACATCTTGTAAACCTAACCACAATGCTAGTCTTCAACCCACACCCTACACCTCACCCCAACTAACTTTAACCCTAACACGAATCAGTCCTAATATCGCCCTGATTTGATTAGAGTAAGCCTCTACTTAGCCTTGAGAGCTGTTCCACTGCTCAGGATGTTTATCCTCAAGTTGACTGCAGTTTATATTTATCAAAAGTTCATCCGACAACTCGAAGACGTTTCACCTTAAAATAGAAATGGTTGACGGTGGTTGACTGAATCTACCAAGCCAGAATAATTCATATCTCAAAGGGATCAACTGATTATTGATTTCAATATTACTGAACGCTTACTGATTGTATCTATTCATTCAACACAAAGATCCATCCAATGCTTCCTTCTTTTTGTCTCGTTTCTACTCTGAGCAGTATCATGCCCTCACATATGAAAGTAAAGACCATACATACCATATTAAGATAGCATTGATGATGACTAATACTAACTAACGTCTAATCAGAGTTGTTTATCAGCTCATGTCACCAAATATCAAGTGTGTGTTGTCGTGTATTGAAGTGTAGTGTAGTGTAGTGTAGTGTGAATGATATTGAATGTCATTTGCTTTTCAGGTTAATCCTGGCACGATTCCCATTGATTATTGTGATTATGTTGGACAGAAATACCCGATCTGTGTTGTTTATGTGTGATCAAGAGTATTCGTCACACACACACACCTCAATAACCTTTCAACTCTATTATCAACAATCACACACACACACCCAGTTAGCTCTAAGTGTATTTACAGATAGCACTAACTAACTGACTAACAGAATATTATAATTGTAAATTAGGTGTAATAAACATTGTGAGATGAATTGTACTCGAAGTAAATATATACATACATGTATGTATGACAAGAAATATGATGTGGTTCATGTGCCGATTGATTACACAATGACAGTAAAAAAAGTACGAAGGTTTGGTTATTAAGATCACACAAAGCATTCTGTGAATGCAATCCATGCAAAGAGAAAATAAAGGACGTTCAGCTGTTGAATGTGATCCTTTAGTTTCATTTGGTATTTATAAACACATAATAACTGTCAAGAATGGATGATTTGAATTGTTGACGAATTTCTGTTGAGAGGCGAGCAGGCCAAATATATTCTATCGTTGAGTTTCTGTACTTCCTTGTACGACAGAGAGCATGCTAGCTCTAATGATGACTTCTAGACAGACTTCTAGCTTATGAGATGCACGGAAGGGGAGAGTTGTGAACAGAAGGCGTGAGGGTGTAGACAGTCAGACAAAATGGATTTGGAGTATTTCCCACATGATTTCAGGTGTCTGTCGACTACTCTAGTAACAAGCTGATTTCATTGCATACTAGTCGCCCTACTGACAACCAGTAATGCCATGCTCGGGAAATACCAGTGGAGAGCAATTAGGAACAACAAGATTCGAGAGTTTGCGAAGTAGTACAAGGAGAGGTTGAGTGATTTCAGATTGTCTGAATTCCTTAAAGTTGTAGGTTAGGTGAAACATTCTCCTAGAAACTGAAAACTGTAGAGCCCAAAGAAGAAGAAGAAGTTGTCGAGAGAAAGTGTTCTCTCAAAGATCATGGTAAGATACTTCAATGAGGGTTATAAATAACAATGTATTCCATCCTAAAATATCTCCGATATATCCACCTAAATATTAGAAAACGCCAATGCATCATATGAATATTAATGCAGGTTGTCATGACAGGATGAAGTTGTTTTAAGTTATTGACACTGAATACCAAAGAGACAATGGTGTTCTCTCGGTGTTCTCTCACAAATTATGTCCATACCTGACGTGCTAGCTGATATGTCGTGCCGATAATTGCATAGCGAACAGTTCAACTACTGAGTGCCTATTTGAGTATGCAAAATATTACACGTGAGGACATCAATTATAATACCACTACTATAATTAGATCTCTCTGTGTGTATGTGTGTGGAATATATAACTTCACATGAATATCTCTGCTGTAATATCTATCTTCGAACATCTGTTTTAGCTGGCTCCGTTTCACTCCCGGAGAGGGTTTTCCTCATCACCGCCAATAACCATCAATAGTCTCACAGAGGATGACTGCATCTGAGATTCCAGCCGACTGAAGCTACACACTAGATCATAAAATATTGACGATCCACAATGCATAACAGTATGGTGTCACTTATAATTCTGAGTATTGTACACGTCTGATCAACAGGATTCGATCAGACACTCAAGAATAGAAAGCTTTACAATCCAGCCTTCGAATGGGGTTTGGAACGCATAATATAATCAATCCCACAGGGAGTCATTTGTCACCAAATTTACTTAGCCTCTAACCCTCCCAATCTGACATTGATACGGTCAGTATTCAGTCAATATTTTGAATATTAAAGCGTCATTCACATAATCTACTAGACAATGAGAACCACAATTTAAGTAGATTGTAGATCTACGTAGATTGATATCTACGAGAAAGGACAAGAAGTGACGCCATAATTTCATGTCCACATACTATCAAACACTTAGTATCTAATTAATCTGAAGAAATCCTCCGTCCCATCTCCAACTCAGCTCTACTGAAAAGTGATTTGTCAACAGAGACCGCGTATTCAGATTCCCATGGAATCAGTCAACGGGGATGTCGGACTGATTTCAATAAATATAGAGCTTCTGAGACACTCGGATGTGCAATTCGACAGTCGTAAATTCCAGTCAGTGTTACACTGTAGAACAACGTGTTTGCAACACACACAGACGCATTTTCAAGTCTTATTCGAACTGGACACATGCTCAAATCTGTCAGACAAATTGATCCATTTCCACCTTCTCTGTCTGCCTATAGCATCTAAAATATAGTCAGTCTGCTCATCTGCATCATTCATCCTGTGATGACTCGATGAATGTGTGACTCGATATGAATAGAACTACTTCGATGAGTTAATTACGGTCATTCGACATTTGCACCTGTAAACCAGTCAGTCAGTCAGTCTGTCGATCAGTGAATATCACAGGATTCTTCTCCTTTCCTCTTTCATACTGTTTTACTTGTTGTTGATTAATTGTGTTTCTGTTGTTCGCTTCTTCTTCTTCAGTCATTGCACAATCATAATTTGTCAGTAGACTACAAAGATCTTTCAAAACAAGAATATAAATATATTTGAAGTGTTAGCGTAGAAGCACTTTCTACTTCACAGTGAGGATAATCATGATATTAGAGGGAGGGAGAATAAGGCACATTCAACAGTTGATTTGTGGATCACATTATTTCTTCTGGTCATACAACCCGTTGAAATGATTTCGCCTACAGCTTCTTCACGAGGCTGAAGCTGAAGCTGAAGCTCTGAACGTCAGAATTGCTAAACCACTCGGCTATCTGAATTTCCTCTCTATCCGTCGAAATGCATTGAATTCAATTTGTTCCAGACTACAAGGGAATAATCCACCCAATTCCATATTGTGTATACACGCATTTTGCAGGACTAACCTATTATCATCATTGTCAATATCATTATTATTAATATTAATATTGAAAATATTCTTAGGGAGAAATTTAATCCCTGGTCTCAGAAACGCCTTACACAGCACCTTTTAACTGTCTGAGTGCGTCAACTCAATTTCGTTGATTTGCTGCAGTGAGAAGCTGTGTAGAAAGAGATTTTATTTTTATTTTTGTTCTTGCTTTTCAGACTCACTTTCAATTCTTCGACCTCTTATTTACTATCTCTTTTACTCTTATTTCCTGAGATAGCTGCTAATCATCATCATCATCATCATGATCATCATTTATTTCACTCATTGACTGTCAACTTTCTCAGGTGGAAAGCATGAATCATTTTTTCTAATGCACTTTGGTGAAATAATTAATCTGTTGACCAACGACCGAACCGACATTTAGACATTCAAATTTAAATTCAAATTCAAAGCTATGAAGATTAACATGCAGTGGTGAGGGGGCGGGGGGCGAGGGGGCTGAGCGATAATCACTAATCACTAAACATAGGAAATAACAAAATCGAATCGACCAAACAGATTGCTTGGAAGTTATTGATTTCTTGTTTCGTTGTCTTTCTCCAATGGACGCACGACTTCAGAATTTCAATGATTAGTACTCAGTCTGATTAAATTCACCACTTGACTGGGATACTTGTATTCAGTTTAGAGAATTGTGACGTGGTGAACGTATCGTTCAGGACACACAGAAAGAATACACAGTTTGCCTTCAATAATTTTTTCAAAGCTTCACTCTCACGGATTACATTGTCACTGATTGAAAGCCACCATCATCACTGACATAAAAACAAAATGGAGTCGACTCGCTCACCGTCTGTGATCAGCAATAACAGTGAGTGTATTACTTGCTTTGCATTTATCGTGTTTTCTGTAATTGCTAAACACCTTTGTTTACTTATTAACATAATAATTTTACCATTCCCGTTGTAACATTGTAACATTAGGAAGACAATATTTAGCGAAGAGACACTTTTCAAGGAATGTTGTTATCGAGCTGTAGAACCATATATATATATATATATACATTTATGTGTAGTTCTTTTATGAGAATTTAATCCAGTTGGCGAATTGAGGCGAAGGTGAAGGCGTGAATACACGAAATAAAAGGAGTAGAATATGTCAGTCAAAAGTTTGTAAATGTTAAAATAGTACAATGTTGAGTGGAGACACAAATAATGTCATTTAAAGAATTTTCAAGTGCTGGATTGGTTGGTTGGATTCGATTGGTTTCAAGATTTCGTCATCATTCCAAATAATCAAATGCACTGTAGGTCTAACAGTATAGGGAAGTTCAAAATTTCAAGGAAAAGATGACTTCACTTCAAGCTAATCCACAGCCTAATATCCTGAAATGATTATAATCTGGTATCTTCAAAACTCGAATAAGCAAGTCTATGATCAATTACACAACAGATTTAAAGTTAACAAACAATTATCTAAATTAGTTTAGTGACTTTTAATAAATTATAAAGGTGAAGACAAAAGCTTCAGATGGCCCTTCACTCAAAAGATTATTGTGATAAATTCGGATACGTTATACACCACTTGGACGTACCAGTGAAAATCTCAACTACAGGCACAATGAATGAGGATGTCAACGCAAGTCGAGATCGAAATGCAGCACAAACCTTCATTCATCAGAGATCACTGTGAGAATCTGCTGAACTTAAGGCAGGAAAAAAGATTCCTATTGTGAAAACCAATTAATGTCAAGTCAGCTAGTTCCTCTGTATGGTTCAGAGACTTGGAGCGTCGCCGAAAGCATTTCCAACTTTTGTCGACAGCTGCCTCCGTTATGCAATGAAGTTCAGAAAGTATTACTAACAAGCAAATCTGGGAACGAATCAACCAAGAAGCTATTGACAAAAGAATATTCCGAAGATTGATTGGAGACACGCTAGGGGGACTGTTGATTGAAATCACTACCAGGTCCTGCAGTGAAACCCAGATCAGAGACTTAGAGACTGGCGTAGGTCTAACAGTGGCATAGAGGAGATCGGTGTGAAGAAACCAACATACAACTTCAATAATGGTCTCGAACTTCTAAGAAAATAGACATCAGCGATAACTCCACTGCTATGACAGATTCTGTTCCTTAATTATTCATGCTAATGCCTAAATAACACTTCTTAAACACGTTTTACTTACCTTCGATTGATCAGGACCTAAATAAAACACTGATGGAACTCTGTGAGGATCCCACCACGTGGATTTGAACTTATAAATCTTATCAAGAGGCTCTGAATATCAAATAACCGATCTACCTGCAGGATTTTGTTCAGCCTTAAAATGACCGCTCCTTCCATTTATCGAAACGTGAACGAAGTGTCGACCATAACCTGTCTAGTGTGACCAAGGAATATAACCCAAAACTCATGTGCAGTTTCGTGCACTAAAAAATTTATCTCGCTTTGTATTAATGACGTTATCTGAATGTCCAAGCCTTGACAAGTCGAGTAAGATTCAAACTCACGACGCCCAACTGAAACTGTTTGCATTAAAATAGGCAATAAATTTACACAGACTCATATGTGAAAAATTAGTCGGAATCTGCAATGCAGTACACCTTACTTCTACACGGGTTTTCTGCTCACATTCAATAAGTGAGGTGAATTTAATGAATAAAACATGCGTAAACAGTCAAAAATATCCTTTCTACATTTATCCCCACACACTTTAACATACAAAGATCAGGCAATGCTAACCATCAGCTTTTCGCCACAATTATAACTACCTTTATTACTGCATATATAGTATGCAAATAAATAAAAGCTCAAGAATAATCACTGATGAATGTTATTAGTGGTAAGCAGGGGGTACGAAGCTCTGTAAAGCGTACTTATCGTCAATTAATAAATTTATTCTAACGTTTTTTTTACTAAAATTTAAGCTGTGTTTTCGGGCTACTTTCTGATAACCTGAAGAGTCCCAAACTAGAACGAAACAGCTGTCCAGTACTCCCAGGTTTTCCAATGGTTCTCTAACTAATGTCAGGTCATAATGAAATCCTGAAACCAATCAAATCCCTACAAATCAACACTTGACTACTTTCTGATACTTTGTCGCTATATGGTTCGTTGTTCATGGATAACAAACAGTTGGCTCAAGTACTCGACTTTGATATCCGATGCTAAGCTCATTTGTCTCGATTTTGCAGAATAGTGCATAATGTCAGCTAGAAATCAACAAGCACATAGGCATGCAACCACTTTCTCCCCGCTATACAGAAGTTGGGTGCAAAATGTGGCTCTAATATTCATTGGAAAGTTGCGTGCAGGACCTGGTAGTGATTTCAATCAACAGTCCCCCTAGCGTGTCTCCAATCAATCTTCGGAATATTCTTTTGTCAATAGCTTCTTGGTTGATTCGTTCCCAGATTTGCTTGTTAGTAATACTTTCTGAACTTCATTGCATAACGGAGGCAGCTGTCGACAAAAGTTGGAAATGCTTTCGGCGACGCTCCAAGTCTCTGAACCATACAGAGGAACTAGCTGACTTGACATTAATTGGTTTTCACAATAGGAATCTTTTTTCCTGCCTTAAGTTCAGCAGATTCTCACAGTGATCTCTGATGAATGAAGGTTTGTGCTGCATTTCGATCTCGACTTGCGTTGACATCCTCATTCATTGTGCCTGTAGTTGAGATTTTCACTGGTACGTCCAAGTGGTGTATAACGTATCCGAATTTATCACAATAATCTTTTGAGTGAAGGGCCATCTGAAGCTTTTGTCTTCACCTTTATAATTTATTAAAAGTCACTAAACTAATTTAGATAATTGTTTGTTAACTTTAAATCTGTTGTGTAATTGATCATAGACTTGCTTATTCGAGTTTTGAAGATACCAGATTATAATCATTTCAGGATATTAGGCTGTGGATTAGCTTGAAGTGAAGTCATCTTTTCCTTGAAATTTTGAACTTCCCTATACTGTTAGACCTACAGTGCATTTGATTATTTGGAATGATGACGAAATCTTGAAACCAATCGAATCCAACCAACCAATCCAGCACTTGAAAATTCTTTAAATGACATTATTTGTGTCTCCACTCAACATTGTACTATTTTAATATTTACAAACTTTTGACTGACATATTCTACTCCTTTTATTTCGTGTATTCACGCCTTCACCTTCGCCTCAATTCGCCAACTGGATTAAATTCTCATAAAAGAACTACACATAAATGTATATATATATATATATATATGGTTCTACAGCTCGATAACAACATTCCTTGAAAAGTGTCTCTTCGCTAAATATTGTCTTCCTAATGTTACAATGTTACAACGGGAATGGTAAAATTATTATGTTAATAAGTAAACAAAGGTGTTTAGCAATTACAGAAAACACGATAAATGCAAAGCAAGTAATACACTCACTGTTATTGCTGATCACAGACGGTGAGCGAGTCGACTCCATTTTGTTTTTATGTCAGTGATGATGGTGGCTTTCAATCAGTGACAATGTAATCCGTGAGAGTGAAGCTTTGAAAAAATTATTGAAGGCAAACTGTGTATTCTTTCTGTGTGTCCTGAACGATACGTTCACCACGTCACAATTCTCTAAACTGAATACAAGTATCCCAGTCAAGTGGTGAATTTAATCAGACTGAGTACTAACCATTGAAATTCTGAAGTCGTGCGTCCATTGGAGAAAGACAACGAAACAAGAAATCAATAACTTCCAAGCAATCTGTTTGGTCGATTCGATTTTGTTATTTCCTATGTTTAGTGATTAGTGATTATCGCTCAGCCCCCTCGCCCCCCGCCCCCTCACCACTGCATGTTAATCTTCATAGCTTTGAATTTGAATTTAAATTTGAATGTCTAAATGTCGGTTCGGTCGTTGGTCAACAGATTAATTATTTCACCAAAGTGCATTAGAAAAAATGATTCATGCTTTCCACCTGAGAAAGTTGACAGTCAATGAGTGAAATAAATGATGATCATGATGATGATGATGATGATTAGCAGCTATCTCAGGAAATAAGAGTAAAAGAGATAGTAAATAAGAGGTCGAAGAATTGAAAGTGAGTCTGAAAAGCAAGAACAAAAATAAAAATAAAATCTCTTTCTACACAGCTTCTCACTGCAGCAAATCAACGAAATTGAGTTGACGCACTCAGACAGTTAAAAGGTGCTGTGTAAGGCGTTTCTGAGACCAGGGATTAAATTTCTCCCTAAGAATATTTTCAATATTAATATTAATAATAATGATATTGACAATGATGATAATAGGTTAGTCCTGCAAAATGCGTGTATACACAATATGGAATTGGGTGGATTATTCCCTTGTAGTCTGGAACAAATTGAATTTCAATGCATTTCGACGGATAGAGAGGAAATTCAGATAGCCGAGTGGTTTAGCAATTCTGACGTTCAGAGCTTCAGCTTCAGCTTCAGCCTCGTGAAGAAGCTGTAGGCGAAATCATTTCAACGGGTTGTATGACCAGAAGAAATAATGTGATCCACAAATCAACTGTTGAATGTGCCTTATTCTCCCTCCCTCTAATATCATGATTATCCCCTTCACTGTGAAACAGTAGAAAGTGCTTCTACGCTAACACTTCAAATATATTTATATTCTTGTTTTGAAAGATCTTTGTAGTCTACTGACAAATTATGATTGTGCAATGACTGAAGAAGAAGAAGCGAACAACAGAAACACAATTAATCAACAAGTAAAACAGTATGAAAGAGGAAAGGAGAAGAATCCTGTGATATTCACTGATCGACAGACTGACTGACTGACTGGTTTACAGGTGCAAATGTCGAATGACCGTAATTAACTCATCGAAGTAGTTCTATTCATATCACACATTCATCGAGTCATCACAGGATGAATGATGCAGATGAGCAGACTGACTATATTTTAGATGCTATAGGCAGACAGAGAAGGTGGAAATGGATCAATTTGTCTGACAGATTTGAGCATGTGTCCAGTTCGAATAAGACTTGAAAATGCGTCTGTGTGTGTTGCAAACACGTTGTTCTACAGTGTAACACTGACTGGAATTTACGACTGTCGAATTGCACATCCGAGTGTCTCAGAAGCTCTATATTTATTGAAATCAGTCCGACATCCCCGTTGACTGATTCCATGGGAATCTGAATACGCGGTCTCTGTTGACAAATCACTTTTCAGTAGAGCTGAGTTGGAGATGGGACGGAGGATTTCTTCAGATTAATTAGATACTAAGTGTTTGATAGTATGTGGACATGAAATTATGGCGTCACTTCTTGTCCTTTCTCGTAGATATCAATCTACGTAGATCTACAATCTACTTAAATTGTGGTTCTCATTGTCTAGTAGATTATGTGAATGACGCTTTAATATTCAAAATATTGACTGAATACTGACCGTATCAATGTCAGATTGGGAGGGTTAGAGGCTAAGTAAATTTGGTGACAAATGACTCCCTGTGGGATTGATTATATTATGCGTTCCAAACCCCATTCGAAGGCTGGATTGTAAAGCTTTCTATTCTTGAGTGTCTGATCGAATCCTGTTGATCAGACGTGTACAATACTCAGAATTATAAGTGACACCATACTGTTATGCATTGTGGATCGTCAATATTTTATGATCTAGTGTGTAGCTTCAGTCGCTGGAATCTCAGATGCAGTCATCCTCTGTGAGACTATTGAGTGTAAGCTCTTGGGGCCGCATCTATCCTTTTTATATGTATATATATATATATCCAGAGGTCTGATTTTCTTTGAAAGCAGGCGTTCACTGATGGAACTTATGTCGCTTGATCGTGTAGGGCGTAGCAGCTGTTGGCAGCTCTATGTAAAACCTCGACTCTTCACTTATCCTATTTCTCCATGGTTTGTGGACCGTTTTATATTGACTTCGCAAAGGTATCCTAGGGAGAGAAAAGGTGAGAAAGATCGATTTCCAAACCATTCTCATGTGGAGAAGTCCTTCTGCCCATTTTTGGAGTCGATTTCTAAGCTCTATAGGCTAGGCCAATCAGTTAACTTATCTATGTCACATTGTAAGACTGCTCTGTCATAATTATTATTTAATGTTTTCTAGATTTTAATGACATCCGCAAATTATGGTGAAGATGAGATGCGAAGTTCGATAGTTCGTTTACGTATAATAGAAATTACAAGGAACCTAGCACGGTTCCCCATAGTACTCCACTTGGTACTCTTTTGAATTCTGAAAGTGAACCATTTACCCCTAGTTTTGGTCTCCTACCCGGTAGGTAGACCCTAAACTTTTCACATAGTTAGTGCTCTAATCCAAAACCTTTTGGTGTACTGAGGATATACAAGTGACACACTTTATCTAGTGCTTCACTAAGATTGATTAAAACAACATCATATGGAACCTGGTTTCAATTATCCCTAAGGTTGTTACCTTTAATGTTAATTGCAGCGCAACCAATTGTTTGGGTTTGTTTGCTTACAGTCACACATTTTGCGCGCATTTATAAACTGTTCACGATGCAGGTAGGTGGTCGCTGTGGTCCCTCCTTATTTTTTCTCCTAGTCCAACACTAAATACCCTGTATTAAGCCTGAAAAGATTACGTCAGCGTAGCCTACGATTGACCTGCCATTACACCACATTTTACAGAAGGTATAAACGTAATTATGCGCAGGTAATGGTCGAGATCAAGGCAGCGTCGACATCAACGGAGGCTGTCACACATGCTGTCCTTCCTGTTGAAGTCGAGCCCTCTTCAGCGAACACTGATATTATGACCAATGAAACCGAGGAAGTGCCATCTCCACCGTGCTGCAGCCTAACACCAGCTGCTAGTACTTCGCACATATGCACACAAGTCTCTTCTGAACGTGATGAAATGATAAGTATGCTGCTAAATATCCTGGTCCCCACGAACATATCACAAGCAGCCGCTAACAGAATATTGGAGATCTTCCGTGCGAAATTGCCTCAACTACCAGCAACTGTTAGAAGTGTACTGAGAATGTGTGGCTCTTGTGAGTCTAGACTACTTGGAGACGGAATGTATTGCCACATCGGTCTCAAAAAATGTTTGCAGCGGTACATGGAGATGTCGCCTGTGGTTGAAAGTCCTTGCAGCATGATTGATCTGCAGTTGAATGTCGATGGATTGTCCATCTCGAAGTCTTCTAACCAGCAGTTATGGCCCCTGTTAGGTAGGATTACGGCACCGTTCCTAAGGAGTGTGTTCATGATAGGTATATACGGTGGTCCTAGCAAACCCAGTTATAAAGAGTTATACATTGACTTAGTATCTGAACTAAAGGATATATTAAGTCAAAGCATACACATAACAAGACTTAATAGGCATTTCAACGTTCGTTTCACAGCCGTCATCTGTGATGCACTGGCTAGAGCGGACTTGAAATGTATAGTAGGTCATAATGCTAGCTCAGGCTGAGACAAATGCACAGTCACCGGAGTAAAAGTTGACGGAAGAATGACATTTGGAAGTGGTTTTTTTCCAATACAAACTGATGACAGCTTCCGTCAAAGGATGCAGTCAAGTCACCACCGTGGAGAGTGCATTTTTGAGGAATTACACATTGATATGTTAAAGTGCTTCCCTCTTGATCCAATGCACCTAGTGTTTTTAGGGGTAGTTAGGAAGCTTATAAGTCTATGGCAAGACTTAGCTAAGAAAAATGAGATGCACGTCAACCGACTCATGCTTGAAAATATTGACAGGAAGATATTACCTTGTGCTGGAAGGACACCCAGGGACTTCCCGAGAAAATGTAGGGGGCTCACCGAAGTTAGTCAGTGGAAAGCCACTGAATGTCGCCTCTTCCTCCTGTACCTAGGACCAGTTTTAGTTAAGGACATTATGCCACTGGCAATATACCGCAACTTCCAAAGACTGAGTCTTGCAGTTTACCTTCTGTCTCATCCTAGGTTTTATCGAAATTACTTGGAAGGTTGCAGAGTTTAGTTACTCAACTTTCTCAATGAGTTCGAAGTGATATATGGCAGGGAGCATCTCGTTTATAATATCCATTGTTTGCAGCACTTGGCTGAAGATGTCAATGAAATGGGACCGTTAGAATCTTTTTCGGCGTTCCCATTTGAATCTTATATGCAGACAATCAGGCGATCTATACATTCGAACAATGCCATCGCTAAGCAAGCGGCACAACGATTTGCGGAAAAGGTGTTTCACGACTGCAACTCAGGAGCAGTACACAATAACGTTTTAAATAACTGTGAAGTAGATGCACATAGGTAAATAGTTAACACCAGGCATACAGTTATCACTTCCTCTTCACCATACAACTTAGCCATAGCTCACGGTAGACCGGGTCTCATAACGCAGATAAACAAGGAAGGACCAATATTCAGACCTTATGTAGATTCTTGTGATTTCTTCGACGACCCATTTAAGTCATCCCACATTGGGATATGGAAATGCTCAAGAGTTGGCCCATACAAGCTAGAAATTCTTCCGTCAGACATTACTTGTAAGTGCTTCTGTATTCGTACAGATAGGTATGAAGTAACGGTGCCATTTCCTCATACTTTTCCATAAACTGCTTAGATTGATTGCGTCAACTGTTGGCACTCCTGCATTCAATGGCAGGCGGACTAATAAGAAAGTAAATTTTGTTTATGTCATATTTTTTATTTCTTATAGAAGGAAAAGAAGCCTTACGCTGTCTTACGGAAAGCCGGTTCAAAAGAATTATTCATAGCCGCCAGAAATTGGATGCCATCCGATGACATGTGTTTGTATCACAGCAGTATAACAGATTCTGAAGTAGAAGCATGCATAAGACCTAGACCGGAATGGCTGTTAATTGACCGTCATATGTTAGCTGAGCTAGGTAACTGTTTCCGTATTAACTGCATTCCTGTAATTAGACCCTTTCGTAGAAGCCAAGAGTACTTTGGTGACTGCCAAACGAATTCGCAGTATACTGTCTAATTCAGATGATCTCGAGGATACATTAACGCTAACCAATTCCAAACGTTAAAGGTAGATTCTTCTTATTGCTTAATGACAGAATACAGAATACGAATATACAAGTAACAAAATTCCTCTAAAACCAAACAAACCTGACCGCATACATTTTCATTTTTCAGGTGAAAGTTCAAACACTCAGCAATTTGGGTAACAGAGTTTGTCTCCATCGAAAATCTTTACTTGCAACGAATACTCATGCAATCCCACTCGTCAAGCAATGATCTGAAACAGAGAGCAAAGCGCACGTTAGCAGCGTGATCACACAAGTGTTGCGTGCTAGTAAGAACGAAGACTCAAGGTCAAGTATTATATTTACAACCAATCGCAATACAATTAGATAAGAGGGAAGGGGCACTCCTATTGGTAATCCGTTGCCTCGTCTTGGGTAACCAATCCCTGCATACTTCGCAGCCAACCTGAAAGTAGATAAGCATGGTTTGAACATTAGAAAACCGCCAAACTTACCATGCCTTACACTCAGTTCAACCGTTAAAAACGCTGCGCGGATGGCTGCGAACAAACGAGATCATTTTATGTGCATTCAATAAACCATTGTCCAATATCGTTTGTGTACGAGCTAGTGTAAACTAATTTGAATTCTTTATGCTCATATCTTTATTGTGAGGCAGAGTTTGCTGATGTTCGGAAGATTTCTGCATAGTTTGACCGCCACTTAACTGATATAGCCTTGGTTGACTCCAAATGAGTGGTGCTGGGATTAATTATATGGAGCTTGTAGTATTTTGTGTGTTAAGACCATGTTGCTACTGTGCATGGAGTCAATCCCTTCACACACCAGTCGTCTGATGTCGTCGAAGAGAGAGGTAGTGATAGCAGACAATCAGTGTTGGATGATCGGACACGTTTGAACTTGTATCAGAACTTCCTCCCGTCTATTCAGTCCTCCAAACATGAAGGAAGCGGCCCATCTATACCTGCTTAACATAATTTGTGTAGTATACAGTCATCGTGAACCGTGTCAAATATCTTCTCAGAGATTAGGAAGATCACATGGACTGGAACATTCATATCCAAGCATGATGTCCAATCGTTCCAAGCTGAGAGTAAGTTTGTTACGTAGGACGTGTCTCTCCTGAGACCACGTTGTGCTTCATGCACATCCGTTGTCCCTGTTAAGGTGTGCCCTGATGTGGTCATCAATTGGACCTTCTAGTACCTTTAATACTACTGGTCTATACCTGGAGGTATTCTGTCTTTCCTCACCCTTTACACTAGGAGGAAGGATAGCTCTTTTCTACTCCCTTCACAGTTTCCCTGGACCCATTATTGCTGGAACAGGTAACATAGGGGCCGACAGAGAGTGTCCGCTCAATGTCGAAGACTAAATGGCCTGATGTGTTCACAACCTGGGGATGCCTATGAAGAAGTTGGTTGTGCACAAATTTGATTCACTAATTTATGGTAATGTATCCGGGAAGCAAATGATATCCATGGACCTTACATTCATTTCCACTAATGTTACTCTCACTGACTTTATATGCTGTGTTTGTGGATTCACCGAGGATAATAATGTGGACGTGTTTATTCCGATCCATTACTCAAAGGAACTACTACTGCGGTGCACTTCCTATGTCCAGTTCAAGTTCAGTAACGCGCATTGTGGACAAATGATGGAGTAGCATTGAGGTCGTCCGTGCCTCCTTAACTTGCAGACTATTTCTTTTTTCAGTGGTTTGCTAAAAAGGAGATCTCTTAGTTATCTTACGAGGTCTAAAGTAAACCAATGGTAAATACACAAATTTTCATAGTTGGGTCCTTTTAAACTAAATAATAAAGTATATTTTCATATAAACGTGTAAATTTACATGAAAATGCCATTTTCACAGGCATATTGCTGTTCCTGTAGAATGGGGCGATTCACCTTAGTGAACACCACCATATCTACTGATCAGCTAGCGGAAATCTGAGAAATCTGAATCTGCCATCTTCAAGAATGTGGAGGATATACACTAGTAATACGATAGCTGGTGAAATGGAGACAATCAGGGAGGACTTCATGGAAAATATGTATGCTTTAAGATTGACCGAGAAAACATGAAAATAAAACAGAACAGCAAAACACCTCGAGTGGTGCTGAAGAAACTGCTGTGTATGAATTTTGAATTTTTAGGTGATACCACATCTGGAATTCCGGAGAACAGCTCAACCAGACTACTGAAGAAAGGTTCTTTTTTGGCTGATCTATGGACTAATCTCTACAGTTGGTAAGCGATCAGTGGATGTGTAAAGGGCAAGCTGCCACTTTAGGCCATTTCAATATATGTCTATAGGTTCACTTGCTCCCGTGGAGTTAGTTGTATTGACCGAACTCAGAGCACACTTTACAGGGTAAGACCGAATGGCACAAAAAGCGTTAGGTTTCAGTGTTTGTGTATGATAGAGGTGCTGGCGACTCACTAAAACAAGCCAAAACTCTGTGTACAGAAAAAAATTTTCAGTCCCTAATCGTATCATGGTCTTAACCTCTTCGTTAATCACCCTCCATAATGTTTGAGTTTCTAATAATCAGTTCACTATTTTCACTCCTACGAGTTCCTTTTGTAAATTTTCTCGCCCACTAACACCTTTTAAATGGCCACTCAGCTATAAAACTTCCTGCCACTCAAGAAAAATTTAGAGCATTTCAAATTTCGAACACTTTCTCCCTTGTGCAGTTCGGTGTTACGTGATTTTCAATTTTACATTTGAAGACACTTCTCAGCGATTATACGAATCATGTCACTACCCTATGACTCGGTAATGGACAACTATACGTTTTTTGCCAAATATAAATACGATTGTGCAGCCTCTGAAGATAATTTCGCCGAAAAGAGGCTACTCGGTGAATTTCTTTGTCCTTATATTCATTTCTGGGTGGGTATTTTCCCTGTATCTGAAAATTTTCCTAGCTGATTTGTCCTTCTTTTTCTCATCGTGACTCAGTTGGTAGTGTTTGGGAACAAATTATTGATTTCGCTTTTTAATTCTCGTTTTGCAACTGATACTGGGTACCAGTGAAATTGTGAAGTTGTTTCACCTCGCATGCTACATTTTGTCGTCATATCTTGCGGTTATTTAGAATCAGCCAATAAACATTGACTTATTCGATTACATTTTAGATTTTCCTGTCCAAAATAATGATATATATTTCTTCCTGTTTATGCAGGAACGTACCAATTGTACAGGCATGGATAAGTTATTATATAAATTACACATAATTTGATGTATGATGAATTTACAGTTTGGTTGTTCTCTCTGACATGAGAGTCAGTCGGAACAGTCTGCTATAAAGTCTGTGTAGCACATAAAGAGATATAGAAATATTGTCTTCGCATTAAAAAAACCAGACATCAGATGAATGTAATACGGATATCTGGGAAAAAAAGCTTGAAGTCAATTCTCTTATATAACTTTGTTGTGAGCAACACCCTTGGTTTGAAGTTTATTGATGTATTATGTTGAGATCAGTGATATATTTATTCCACTTTTTCAGCAGTCTTATCTTAGTTTTATAACAGGAAAGAAATTTGACCGTGGATACGAAAACTAGATAAGGTCATATTAAGTTGTTTTACTGCATCAAATGGTGTCGAGGTCGATTCCAGAATTCTCCATTTGCTCCATTTGTGTCTGCATGGCGGACTGTATTCGTAAGTTCAGAAAAATGTTGAAAACCAGTTGCTTCTTCATTTCAGATCATTTTTTGATTACACCGAAGTGCTCGGTCCCAGGTTGAAATTTCGGCTTTTGCTTCAGCAGGTACATCCAGGTGACGAATCCCAAATAGGACGAAATGCATATCCTGGATTCCACTGCTACTCACCATCCACCGATTATAATGACTTGTAATTTTCAACACTGGCAAATATGGCATGATTTCCTTTTTGGGAGCATTTCATTTGCTATTACTTGACAGTAGTATGTGACATGGCCGAAACCGTAGCATCTAAAGTGCTATTTCGTCGACCTCCAATCATCTATCGGCGAGGGTATGATGAGATTCTAAGTGATAAAAAACGTTACATTCTATTTGTCTATCAGATGTTTCTCCTGGATGGCAGTTAAACCGGATGAAGAAAGACTGAGCTCGATTTTGGTTCATGCTCCGGACAAAAGCCAAGCTCGAAATAATAATAATCATAATTGTGAGATCAGTATCACTGTCAATGTAGTTGAAGATTGAACGATCAATTCATGGTTGTTTGCTCAAAACCAACTTCCCCAATTTTCGCGGAGGCATCAATACGACGGTCATCGTCTCATCGGTCGCTGTTCAGAAAGAGGTCAGCAGTAAACCATCAGAAGTAATATTGTGATTTATTATTGTAATATTTGTTCACAGACCTTAGTGGAAATATTTTTTATATGTTGGTGTTACAATAAAGAATTCCCAAGCGGCCAATCGGTGTTTTGGTTTTTGCGTCCGTTATTACTAAGCGTTTCTGAAAAACTTCAAGGAACAGCGTGAGCCCGAGCGTAGCAAGAGCTGGGCATTAACGGTTTACGAGACGTGGCTGACAATCACTTTTCGAGTTGAAGTGAGTCTGTGATGTGTACACCGAATCTTCCCGAATTTAAAAGTACCTCCATTAGAAATCCTACACCATTCAGACCTTCAGATGGGACCAAAAATGACGAGTTGGGAGGAAGTTGTGCGCCAATAAAATGAATGCAGGAATAACCCCTCCTAGGACAGCAGACTTTAGGAAATGAAGGGATGTTCACTCTTACTGTGTATACAAACGCAAGCTATTACTTATCGCAGCGTGAGAACGCAGTTACACAAGGAAATACAGAATTTAAATTCAGGATATTAGACGCGAAGAAAGCTTGGTAAGGATAAGTACTCAGAGATTTCATCCACATGCACCGTTTGAAGACTTTTTCTGCAAAATTTTACAAAACTTCAGTAACAAACCAATTCGAAATAATTAAAAGATGAGGCTGGAGGTGAAAGTAGCTACAGAAGTTTTGAAGACGTGAAAAGTGTTAGGGAACACTGCTCAAAATGGTTACAAAAAGTAGAGCAGTAATTGAATACATATCGACACCGCTGAGCAGTCGAAATGGAATTATTAAAATCCCAACTCTGAACAAGGTGTAGCATACATTTAGATACTCATACACACACCGATTATTCTGACAAATCCCAATCACTGCCTGTACCGCACCAATAAATCTGGAAGTCTAGGAGACAATAGAAAAACACATTGCAATTCAAATCTTTTCGGCTAATATGAGAGTAATATTTAGCTCCCGTGTGATACACTTGACTCTTCGGATGGGGCAGTTCGCTACTATTCCGTGTGTAAACTAAAAAATCTACGGTTGATGTAATAATACTTCTTTACATGTTTAACTGGACACTGACTGCCTTAGGGAGCCGCTCAAACGAAATAATGATAATTCATATTTCGCCGAAACAGGTAAACTGACATAAAATGCACGAAATCTTTGCTGGCTCGATGAGACATTGTACAAATTACAACGGAGGATTACCGATAAATTAGTACTTTTTTGAAAGTGTGAGAATTTGTGTAAGGAATCAGAATAGATCTGTTTAAATGTTAAATTGTTGACCTTCACGAAGCTCACCAACAAGGCTGAGCAGCAACCCAAACTTCTTTCAGTTTCTTGATAACAGTTTTCTCCACCAGTGAAAAGCCTATATTTGGGTAAGTGCTACGTTGCAACGCGATTAAAAGCTACTTCAGGAAGAGGATAACGTCCCGGGAAACTGCAAAATGGTATAAAATACCATCGCAGATACTACATCATTAGAAAGACATTTACAAGGAATCACAGAGTCCTTGGATTGATAATATACATTCGCAATGCATGATGCTATCCATATTGGTTTCACCACGGAAATTATGACGCTTTCAATGAAAATATAACTTTCTTCAAACATTCCAGTTCCTGCGTTTTCTTTTGTATCAACACAAGCAGACTTTAAAGGAGTGAAGAATACGAATGAAAAGAGAAAGTTTTAGCTCCATCAAAGGCCCAGGTAGTTAAGAAATGATAGAGTAGATATGACAGCAGCGGTCACAGCAAAATCACCCAAACAAATAAAAGTTGATCGAATAATGTCAACCCGATACGAATTGTGAAACAGAAACATATACACCGATGAGATATTAGAAAACAAGGTGAAAACTTGCCACAATGTCACATAGAAATACAAGATACTTGGGCTTTATATAAATGCAAAGACAAGTTAGGTCTTAAAAAGATTAATGCTCAAATCAAATCTGAAATCAAAAATCTTAATGCTATCTATAACCAAACACTTTTATCATGCAAATCTCCTAACAGCATGTGGAAACTTTTCAATGAAATTACTGGCAAAAGTAAGCGATGTAATGTTTTTCCCTCTTGTGATGTTAATGCTCTTAATCTGTCTTTTTTACGCTCTCCTTCTACTATAACCACTTCTAACGTTACCAATCTTGTAGCTGATAACTTCCAGGACTTCAATACTCTCGATGTTTTGAAATGTCTTAAAACTCTTAAGCCCTCACATAGTCTTGGCCCTGATAGCATACCTGCATATGTTCTAAAACAATGTGCAGATGCTTTATGTTCTCCTCTAACTAATATACTAAATGCTTCTTTCCGTGAAAACGTTGTACCTGTTCCATGGAAAGACATTAAAATAGTCCCTGTCCCTAAACCTGGCAATAGCAAGAACGTAAAGTTCAGACCCATCGCCATCACTTCCCCGTTTCTAAAGCTCATGGAAAAACTAGTACTTCTTAAACTCGAACCCTCCCTTAAAAGCTTCGAAGACCCCAAACAATTTGCCTACAGACAGGGTAGGAGTACTTTAGACGCTGCAGCCGTCTTACACAACAGTATTATCTCATCATTAGACAAAGGTGCCAAATATGTCCGCTGCACGTTTCTTGACTTTACTTCTGCTTTCGACTCTGTACCTAGAAGTCTCTTGCTAAATAAGCTCTCCATGACACAAACCGAGTCCTGGGTCACTAACTGGTTGCATTCCTACTTTTCAAACAGAATGCAGTACACCGTATACAAAGGCCAATCCTCCTCTGCTGTGCTCACAGAAGCTGGTGTCCCCCAAGGTGCTGTACTCTCCCCACTTCTCTTTTCTTTCTTTCTACATGACCTACCGTCTTCAAATGACATTAACTTTGTCAAATATGCTGATGACCTAACTGTGTCTTTACCTGTCAAATGTCAAAGTGACTGCTCTAAACTAAATGGCTTCTTATCGGAAATTAGCCAATGGTCCAAGGAAAACGGTCTAACCTTAAACCCCTCCAAATGCCAAACAGTTAATTTCACCCTTAGGCATAAATCTGACCTAAACAAACTGGTTAGCACTCACGAGGTGTGCAACATAGATGGCAGTGAAATAGAAACCAAGTCGGAAATTAAATACCTAGGCGTCACTCTATCTTCTGATCTTTCCTGGTCGTCTCATATCTTGACGATTTCCAAGAAAATATACCGTCTTACCTTCTACATCAAGAAGTTAAGACATTCTGGTGTAACCCAACCCTTACTCCTACAATTTGTTAACTCCCGTATTCTGCCTATTATTCTCTATTGCTCCCCCTTAGTCTTTCCTGGGCTATTGAAGAAAGACTATACCTTATTACGTAGGATGTTAAAGGTTGTCAGCAGGGTAAGCAGCTTGCCACTTAGCCAGCTAGTTAATATTCTGGTGGACAGGCATATGGACTCATGTGAAAAATGGGCGAAATCCATTTTATCTGACTCACAACACCCTCTACATTCACAACTCTCCCCATGTATCTCTTCAGGGAAAACAAGAAGCCTATATAGGAAACTATATGCCCGCACTAGTAAGTACAAAAACTCATCCATACCCTACTTAGCTCGTGTTCTGTGCGATAAAGAATGCATCAGGCATGAAACCTTTAACTTATTAAATAGTCAGTAGAACCAATGGATCTTGTCTTTCCAACTCACATCATTTATAGGTACAACGTTTTCTCGCTCTTTCATTCTGTATTTATTTTTGTTATGTGCTGTTTTGTTTCTCTCTTCCTTGCAAACTCTACTTAAAACATTCTTGTTCGTTCTTTCACACTCTGTACATCTCGAACATTTTGCTATCGCTTACGCCAGTAAATATGCTAGTAGTATCTACTTTTCTAACACCTTCAAACACTTTAATTTTGGCTTTGCTACCGACATACTAATATGTTGTTGAGATAACTTTAAACTATGTAGAACTTTATTTATTGTTAATGTAAAAAAACTGGATGCAATATTGTAGTAAAATGCTGAGAATTCCATTCTGTATCACAAGTACTGATTTGGAATAAAGCTTATGTTATGTTATTTATAATCCACCAATCTACGTCCTAAAAGAATGCGGCGGTCCGCAGTGTTGAGGGATTATAAAAATTCACAATTCCCCATGTACTCACTCAATGGTGGTAGGAGTCATCAAAGTAATACGCTGAAAGCATATGTATACTTTTCATGATCACGGTCACACTCCGCGGCGTGTGTCAAAATCTTAGAACGAAAAAATCCCACAAGAAATGGAATTAACTAAATTCGCACGGCAAACAAGGTGTAGTAAACATCCACATGTTGATCATTCCGGCAAATTTTAATCACCACGTATTATATTATTGTTTCCTCTCGTTCCTGGAGGAACATATAGATTCAGCCGCACGTCGCCACTGCGTTCGGTTGTCTGCCAACGTCTTTACCTGCCTCCACCTCTGCCCATATGCTTTCATCTCCTCTTCACGTGATCTCCTCCCTTACCTCACCCTCAAACTGATGACCAATTCGCCGCTTCCCTTTCGGGTTCCACTTGAGCAATGGTCTGGCGTGTGATATCACTTACTTGATAGTTTTCTCAGAGTATGGCCTATCCATATCCATTTCTTCCTGCCTATTTGTTGCAAAATCGGTTCATGCTACGTTGCTTTCCTCCCAGAGATCCCTGTCTCCGATCATTTCTGGCCATCTGGTTTTGAGTATTGCGCGAAGAGAACTGTTAATGGTGTTTAGTGCTCTTGATGACGCGCTGGTGAAGTCTCTGATCCGTATAGTAGCATTGAATTCACATTGAATCTCATTATATTCATGCTGAGTAGCGTTGTTGATCTCCAAACAGACTTGAGAGTAATGAAAGCTTATCTTGCATTCCCGATGATCTTTGCTTTGATATCCTCGTCATTTATGTCCGCCAGTAGTTGAAAAGATGCATCTCAGATGGGAAGGTAGGTGAAGGAGGTTGTTTCTTTCAGGTTCCTCCCATATGTGCTGGCTGATTGTTGTCTGCCGTTGTTGTTGTTGGCCAGGAATCTTCATCACCACATCTGTTTTCTCTCTGTTCACCCGAAGTCCCTCCTATTTCTGATGCTTCTTCTGCCAGCTTGTTGCTTCTAACTTGCAAATCCTCTAGTTTGTGGGAAATCAGACATACATCATAGATGAAGTCGAGATCCTCCAAGTTTTTGTGTGAGTCCATCTTATGCATGTCTTCCAGATTCCCATTCTCTGTCGCATTATCCAGTCTACTGCAATCAGGAAGATCATTAGTGATAGTAGGCAGCCTTGTCTTACTCCAGTCTTTACTTCGAAGGATTCCGTAAGTTTCCCGTTGCGGATTACTCGGCATACAGCATTGTCGTATGACTGTTGGGTGAGATGTATAATTATCGATGGGACCCCATAGTAGCTAAGTAGTTGCCAGATCACCACCTCTCGATCGACGCTGTCTTCCGAAGGCCTTTTCATAGTCGATGAAGTTGAGATAGAGAGGCGACTGCCATTCCAAGCTCTGTTCAATGATGATCCGTAGAGTGGCGATTTGATCAATACATGACTTGTTTCTCCTGAATCCGGCCTGTTCCGGTCGAAGTGTTTCATGCAGGTTGGAGTGTTTGTTACTCTTCAGGATGATGCGCCTTAGTATTTCGCTTGACATGGACAGGGGCACAACTCCGCACCATTTCTTGCAATGACTTAAGTCTCCTTTCTTGGACGGTTTGGATAAGCAGCCTTTCTTCCAATCCATACGCAGCTTGTTCTCTTTCCATACCTTCCCCAGTTATGGCATCATCAAGTCCGCTGTTATCTCTGGGTCCATTTTCAATGCTTCTGCTGGGATTCCATCTGGTCCTGCTGCTTTCCCAGATTTTAGCATCCTGATTGCATCCAGGACTTCTGATTTCGTCGGGGGGTCAATGTTCACTGGTAGTTCTGCTTCCGTTGTTGGTATTGTTGGGCGCGTTGTAGTTGGTGGCGGTCGGTTTAGAAGTCTTTTGAAGTGTTCAGCCCAGTGTTTTCTTTGCTCCACCTCATTGGTGATTGACTTTCCATTGTCACCCCTTACTGGCTTAATCTGTGTCGAACTCTTGCCCGATAGGTTCCTAGTTGTTTGGTAGAGTGTGGCGAGGGCTCCTTTGCCTGCAGCTTGTTCTACTTCACTTGACACGGCTTCATAATATTTTCTTTTGCCTTCCCTGGCACTAATCTTCACTCTTTTCTTCAGCGTGTTGTAGCTTGCATTCAACTCCTGTTTTTGTTGCTCGTCGGCTCACTGTATAATCTTTTGTTTTACCATCCTTCTATCTTCTACTAGTCTCCAAGTGTCCGTAGTGAACCACTGTTTGTCCTGTCTCTTCTTTCTGCCTAGAATTTCCATGCAGGTTTGTCTCGACACTGCTTTCAGGTTGTACAAGTGCTTTTCAACGCTGACTTCTTCGCTAGTGTTGATTTGTATCTCCACCTTCTTCCTTATGACTGCATTGAAGATGTATTGTGTATTGTTTCCTGTTGAAATCTTTATTTTATTGTGAGCACATAGCATTGTATAGTTGTCATTCTCCTTCCTTTGGAGTTGAATCTGGTGGTCATTATCCTGGATGAGGTCACTTCCCATTGCATCAGGGCCTTCGTTTCCATTGGTGACATCATGAAAGCCACACCCATGGTGTGCTCGTGATTGTCTTCTGGGTGATCGGAGTAGATTATCGACACTCCCAATGACAATTTGGTGAGTCCACTTCCATTCCATCTGCTTTCACATGTCCCAGTACTTGTGCGTCGGTGGCACAGTGGTTAGGATCCTCGCCTACCATGCACATGGTCCGGGGTTCGAGCCCACGCCGACGCACACCCGATATCTATGGTCGGCCTGCGAATTTTGGGCTACCGATATCCACGCTGAAAATTCCATACTTGTACCAAAAATACGGTGTGGAATCAAGCTGTAAATAAAAAAATTCAGTATCGTTTAATCTCGTTTGCAATCTGGGTAGCTTTGCCAGTCTCATACATGTTGTGGACGTTCCATGTCCCCACACTTTTTCCTTCGCCTCAAGGAGATTCATCGCACAAAAGTTTCTATAGGATCTTTGTTTACAGGGTCGCGGTGCTAGCCTCACGCTAGAGAAGGGAGTTGTTTCATAGAGGTGAACGATACAGAAAAGCGACTATTTCTCCCTTTAGAGTCAGGAAAATAAGAAATAAATGGATCGGAACAACAATAACATCAAAAATACTACAAAAGAAAATGCAGCGTCAACAAAAACCGTAGCAAAAATATCACTGCCAAAGAGAACTATCAGAAATGACACGTGAACCATAGACTCACTGAATTCGGCCAACTTTGGAATGCAAATGCAATAATGTATGCAACTAGGGATATTAGTTAGTGTTAAACAGACAAAATATGGCAAAGAGTTATTTATAGTTATTAATATATTATTCACAAAATCACTGTTTGAAGGTAAATTTATAATAATAAATTCTTCAACTTTCTGGTCAGAAACACCAGAGAAATGAGAGTTTTATGTAACCAAGTTAAGTCAACATATTGGACAACAGTTATTGTACATAGCACATTGCACATGTAGAGCATTTAAACTGGACGTAACTTGAGATGAAGGTGAGTGGGTCGTGGTGTAACATTCGTCGTCGTAACGCATTGGCTGCATACTTTTTCGAACTACTAAAATGATTTCTTAATAGTTGGTATTCATATCTTTCTTTTTGAAGCAACTCATTAGTCCGAAACTGTTTGGTACCACTGGATTCAACTACTTAGTTCATAGAAATCATTCATTGCTGCCGTGGCGTTTGGACTAGACCGGCTTCGTCGGCCATGTTAAGGTCTAAGCACCACTGAGTACCAATGCAGTGTGACCTCACCAATTACCTTGAAACGCACAGCGAGCAAGTTAGTAGAACCTGGCAAATAGCATCCCAATTCGACAAAAATCGGGACAAAATGGGGACATTGCATTGAGTAAAAATGGGGACAAAATGGGGAAATAGTAAGATTTTCCTCATTTTCCCCATTTACCCTATTTTGCCCCCACATTTGTCCGATCGGGATGGTAATCATAGATAGAATATGTTTAATGAAGTGTTATGGGCAAAGTCCCTGATCCTAACCCTGACCCCAATACTTACCTTAACCCTAATCCTTACCCTAACGAGCTATTAACACATTCTCGAAACAGTGCTTAAAAACGACGAGCAATGTTTGCGGATATAGGGTCAGACTGGAAAAAAGCTAGCGGCGGTCAAACAAAAACTTGGCATCAGTCAATGAAATCCACAACAGTTGGTCTAAGCCACGTAGGAAGGTGTAAGCTTCCTGGCTGGGGTCCTCGGGACGGTAAAAATCTATGGTTGGAAACAATTGGTGACATGGCTCAAAATCGTTCTCAGTGGCGCAGATGCATCCACTCCTTGTGACTTATGATCTCCAATGAAACTGTTTTGTATTTCTTTATTACTCCTTTGTCTCACACCTCTGCTCACTGTTTCTATTATGCTTTTCTTGTACTTTCTTCTCTTGCTTCGCGTGCTATACGGAGTGTGGCGACTTGAACTTCCGCACATTTGTGCAAAGTTCTATGTCTAAAATAGACAGACAGACAGACACTTAAAAACGTGGTCTGGGTGAATAGCGTTGATCTCAGCTATGATAATGACAGATGCCGTTAGCCAGCGACTAGCATGCGTTTAAGGCCATTGGAGCGTTCACACTCCTGGAACGCTATTGTTGAATTTCGCCGTGTTATGCTATTAAGTGGGATATCTCGCAAATTTCAGGCTGGGTTGGGGAAAGATTAAGTTAGGGTTTAGGCTGAAGAGAGGTTAGGGTTAGGTTAAAGAAAGATTTAGGTTATCATCAGGGTTAGAAGACTTAAATAATAACATGCTTATTATGTAATTGAATAACTGCCGATGCTCCAATATAACACTGACCCGTTTTCTGTCATATGTTGGGGGAAGGTATCCTGTGTAACGGTTTCATGCCTTTCAATTCATTACTAACAACAATATTGGTATTTTATTCGGGAAAGTTGCCTTTATCTTGTGGTTGATGCGTTCATGTTTATTACTCCGTTGATACTTACTGGTGCTTAAATTGTAACTTTGCCGTCGGGAGTAGGCTAAGATATAGTCAGAAATATCAACGTATCTAAAAGTAACATGATCCATAGTCACCTGAATCAATGCATCTGACACTCATGGCATAATTCCTCTATTGGTTAACCTTGGGGTAACTGGCAGACACTGTGAAAACGCAGGAGAGACAATTATCTAGTGTAATATTATATTTACAATGGTTTTAATGCATTTTCCAACGATCATGAGACTTTTTGCATCGGGATTCTGATTGGTTGTTCAAGGTCGCTGTGATTTTGGCTATGATAGTTTAATCCGCCCTGTCCTTCATTTTCACGAACTTGGTTGCGATAAGAAACTTCATGCCTATTGCATTACTTTTCTAATGAGTAGCTATCTCTCTCCTCTTTTAATCCTTCGTTAATCTAGTCGATTGAGTGTAGATATCACTTATCTGCATGTTTCAAAGTTTAATGATTAGATAGGAGAGGTAGTATTCAGTGGCGACATAGTGTCTCGACTTATGAGCTGTCCGCCTATGGTAACATTTCCTGAGCATTAGTGATTCGCTGACCGTTACATTTAGAAATTCTAGTGTATCAAAAAGTGTCTGGAATAAAGCCCTTGCTATTTTCATTATCATCATCGAGAGAAGACCGAGCACATTACCTACATAGCCTTGTCCAGGAGAAGAGTTGTGAGCTGATCCTGACTCTCTGTCTTCTGCCCATGAGAAATTTCTTGGTTCAGTAATACAGGCTGCCAGTAATTCCGGTTTCACCAGAAGTTTTGTGTCAGGCATCCTGTTAAAGGCGATGTTGAATTGTATGAAAACGACATCGTTGGGTTTCTAGTTTTCCCTAAACTAGACCAAGCCTTCCTTTGCTGTAAGATTTACCAAGAATGAAAGGTTTTACTGGAAACCGAGCCATGCACTGGATAACAATTTATTGCTCTCCGAATATGTGATAGTTTTCTTTCTGTTGTCTTAATCGAAGAGTAATAGGCATCTAGTTTGAAGTTGAGTGCCTAGTTCTTGCCTTATTTTATGGGTATACTATTGCACACTTCCAGTTACGTGGTAACATTCAATGTTAGAGAGATAATTTAGTGGTGATAGTCAAAGGGCAAGCTGTGTGAACCACCATTTCCTTGAAAACCTTCGGACAAAAATCATCAGGCCCCATTCATGTGTTAAGTTTCATCGGGGATGTAAAGATGTTTTTGTCGATGTCAAAAATATCCCTTATCGTTGCATGGAGGCGAGAATTAGTGATAATAATAGTGGCAACACATGTGTTAGAACTGTGAAGAAGTAGTCTTCCATTGCTCCAACTTTCGCCGATGCTCTTTGGACGTGTCGGTTTCAGTAATCACGTTTGAAACTCCCATCCCTGAGGTTTGTATATAGAGTTTCTTCGGTTGTACCAGTGTTTTGAGTTGAATACATCCTCAGTTTCATCTAAGACTGAAGTATTAATGCAATAGCTTCATTTCTTACCACAGCGGATGGCTTTCTAACTTCAAAGGTTCAGTGTGATAAAAATTCTTCCGCACTTGTGTTTGCATCCAAGTAGTCTGTAAATCCATGAGGGTGAAAGAAGTATTTTGGGAGTGCTCATAGGATGTGTGGTTCGCTTGTCTAGGCGTACAGTTGCCTCAGTTAACTCAATACAGTTCCCAGATGAGCCTCCAGACTCATAATCCAGTGCTCTTGATGATGGTATTTATTATTTAATTCAATTTGAACTTTCCTGTTGATTGATTGGGTCGAAGTTCTTAGTCTCAAGTTGACATGTTGGCTCCTCGTGCTGATGCTTCGACGACGTCCGGTCGTTTAACTTGGAGTAAATTGGTGGATGGTGATTATCAGGGGAATCCAGGACGCGCATTTCGTCCCATCTGGGGTTCGTCATTTGGATGCACCTGCATTCTCCAATGACTGGTGGTGTTCCCACTGAGGCTGGAACCCAGTATCCATAATTTCAAATGCCGAAGCGCTATCTACTCGTGACCCGAATCACCATCCAGCATTTTACTGTTGGTATTTTGCTTTTCCACATGTGTGGTTGTTTAGGGTTGTTGAAATCACTGAATACACGTTATCGATACTTTAATGTCCGTGAACCTATTTTCTCTATGAAAATGTCTTCTAATGTGCTATTGGGACTACTGCATATCGCAATGAAATCGACAACGAAAAGTTAGACTCTTCTGAAGTCAGATGACCACTTCAACTGCCCAGCGATTTACTCGATATGCTGTACTCACTCTAAAGTGTTAAAGAATAATTTCAGTGTCATTGGTTTCGTGTACCAGATATGGTTCCTTAATGATGGTAACATCCGTGTTTTTGACTCAAATACACTACTTAAAGCTATCCATTTATTCAACAGACTGCGGGTTTGGGAAAATTTTCCACAATTTTGCATCATAATACCTAGCAGCAACAACCACTTGCACTTACATTCATTTGGCAGTGGGCATTGTTAGGGTTATTGACTGGTTGTCCGAGCCTTGGTAGATGGAGCTTTATTAAAACTAGTGACCCAATGGTGAAAAATTCAGTGCACAAATTAGTGAGTCATAGCTCCTTAAGGGATTTAAATCAAGAAATACTCAATGTTTTTAGTCTAAATGTGTTTAAGAGTGGTGGTGATGCCTGCTCGCTAGGTTAATCAAGGTTGTAGTATATTAAATTTTGAGCTAGTTGCACAAGTTAAGTAGAAACAAAAATACAATCTTGCCAGAATGTATCACTGTTCGTCGTGGCCTGCTTACCACATAACGTCTCGGGCGACGTAACTGTTTGGGTCGTTGAATTAAGCGGTTGACTTTCAACAAGTGGACCTTCTTCTACCTATTGTCGTCTGAACAGCCAGACACTATCCTCAGAAATCAAATAGTGGTTCACTAATTGTGAAACACATGCTGAAGTCCCATAAACACATGAAGACAGAGTCTGTTCTGTTTTGATTTATCTATCTTTCCCGAGCAAATGTTTCGTTGTATGATGTTTTGGATATCTCAAAAATACTTTTTAATTCTGTTTACGGTTTATACTTCACCTGTGAATGTACTATCATCTGGTAACTGTTTCCTAATGTATAGGTTTATGTTTTGTAATAGCTGCTGTCATCCTCGCTTAAACTAGGTTTGTCTTTCCGGAAATATCCTAGGTGCCAGCAATTAGTTAGCACTGAGTATGTTGGAAATTAATTGAGATAATGCCGATAATACAGTGCATGCTGAAATGTGTACAGAGTCGAAATTGTCTTGATGAATACCAATAGAAGTAAAATATTAGGACTGTGCTCAGTAAATACAAATCCAATAACCAAAGCAATTTTTTACTTAATATTAAATGAAGTTATTATTTTCATTTCTTTTTTTTTCAGGATGCTAAACCTTATCCAGTCGACCCATCTTATGCCGACCCACCACCTAGTGAAATAGATTTTTCAACTTGTAGCATAGTTAAAGCTGTTCAGTTTGGCGTCACTAAACGAATTATTGAATTAATAGAACCGTCAGACCCACAAGCTACGGGTTATGACGTCAATCAACTTGATGATGAGGATGTTTCACTGCTACATTGGGCAGCTATAAACAACCGTTTAGCTATTGCCCGTTACCTTCTGTCCAAAGGGGCGCAAATAGACAGACCTGGTGGTCGTCTTGCTGCAACGCCTTTACACTGGGCTATTAGACAATCTCACTTAAGCATGGTACATTTTCTAATGCAGAGAGGAGCTGACCCAACACTCATGGACAACACAGGATTAGCATGCATTCATGTTGCAATACAAATGGGAAATGTTCCAATTATTGTCTACCTTCTTTCGCATGGCGTTAATGTAGATGTGTAAGTATTCGTGTAATCGCTAAAATTTGTTTGTATAGCAACTACATATAATTTTTATTTTAATAGATTTGATCGTAAGTCTTTAAAAGAGCACTCAAAAGAAAAACTTGTTTCCCCTGACATAATTCCAGCGCAATTAGCATTGGACTACAATTGTTAAAAGTTGCTAACATATTGTCTTTGTTTGACTAAAGAGTAATGAAGTAGAAATGAGCTAAATTCTTACCACTGTACAAAAGTGCAGATGTACAAGTACTTTAGTACTTCCGATTGGTTCATAAAAGTTGGAGAATCATTGTAATTGAGCAGTTTCTAACAATTTTTCGAAATTGTAAAGAAGTATCGCTTATGAACTTGATATATTCATAGGCTACGGTTTGTGTTCAACACCCGATGCTGCTTAGATAAGCTTTTCGTATGTGGTCACTTAAATCGTTTTTAAAGTCTCCAAAAGTATAATTACAGAATTAATGTAAGTAGAATTCGGGTATTATGGTGGTGGTAGGTTATCTCTTATATATTCCAATCGTTCACGAATGACCACCAGTTCTCTCTGTCCTCCTTTATGGCTGTGAGACAAGGCTATTGGAAGTGGAAAACAGGAAAAGGGTAGCTGTCTTTGATCATAGGTGTCTACGTCCTATCCCCATGTGAAGTGGTATAATAGAGTGGGCAATATTTAGATTGGGTCTCCTTCAAGTGCTAGATAAGCGAGGGAAATCAGTCGATGAGATTGTGAAGTTACACCGATTGAGATGGTTAAGACATGTGTTTTCCGCATGCCTAGCCATCTCCTTCTTTGACCGACGGTCAATGTTAGCTGACATAGAATTGATTAGGTTGGAAAAAAGCTAGTCAATGGTGGTCAAACCAAAACATGACTTCATCAGTCAATGAAATCCACAACAGTTAGTTTAAGCCATCCAGTCAACCATGTAGGGAGGTGTAGACTTCCGGATTGGTTGTGGTCCACAGGACAGTAAGCACCGATGGCTGGGGACAATTGGTGGTATGGCTCAAAATGGTTGTCAATAGCTGGCGCAGATGCATCTACTCCTTGTGACTTACAATATCCAATAACACTGTGTTGTTCTTTGATAATATTCTTCTTTTTACCTCATGTCTCTGTTTACTATGTGTGTTGTGCATTTCTTTTTACTTTCTTCTGTTTCTTTGTGTTCTACAAAGAGGGAGTGTGGTGACTCCAACTGGTGTACATCGGTGCAAAGTTCTGAGTTGAAACCAGTCAGTCAGTCTGTGAAAGTATTACAAAGAAAGCATTATATGTTGGAGGTGCCGTTCGAACTCATAAAAGCTTGTGGAGACTTGTCATTTGAACTGACGACAACCTATGACATCCATCTGAGATGCCTTATAACACCATTACTGTTCCGAATTCGTTGTACAAATGCTGATAAGAGTAGCTGTTTGATGATTTACATCTCTTAGAAAAAATGACTGATTTCCAAGGAAGAGTTTCGTTGGTCTAAAGTGCATAGACAATATTGTTTCTTAGAATTCACTTGCCTGGTACCACGTAACGGGGAGCCACAATTAATGTTCGGAGGCTGATGATTCTTCTCAATATCTCATACTGAATTATATGAAGGAAAATTGGAACCGGGAAACGCATTGCCTGGAAATTGAGTGTTTAAACGATTGAGCCACATCGAAGTGCAAAGACTTTTGAACACGGTGAACAAAAATTTGAATGTTTTCAGTCTGCTCTTACCTGTTAAATATAAGATCAAATTACAGGACTGATGTCCACTAACTCAGTTTAGAGATATGGAGGAAAATAATCGAGTGTCATTATATGAGGTGGAATTCCATCAGTCTGGATGGTTAGGACATGTGTTACACAAGCCAAGTCGTTAACTTTCATTATTCGTATTAATCACTGAAGTGGGGTCAGTTTTTACAAAGTTTTGGTTAGTCAAACAAAACCTGTAGCAATCTATAATATTAGTGATCGTTAGTTTGAGACGTATAGTTAGGCACAGATTGCTTGTTCTGAATTGTCAAGATGGTAATGATTGCTGGTCTTCGACTGTGTAGCATTGTATTTCCTCCTTTCATCTTTCAGCCTGAAGTTCTTCACTCATCTTCATTAAGTTATCCACCCATGTCCACTGTGGTGTAGTTATTCGTTTGTGTGCTTTTCCTAAATGTCATAACTTGAACTAATTTACTTTCATGCAAATTTCTGTGTTGATTCGGTAGTCAGTCAGCTAATAATACATTGGGATACATTTTTTTAAGCTCGTGAAATAACTACACATATTCACATCTGATGGGATTGTAAATAATCCGAACTGAAATTTTATATACATATTTCACAACACGTGGGGGGGGGTTAAGTGTTGTTTGCACCAGTCTATCTCGTCTGAAATTATCCCCTTGGTAAATTATCCAAATACCCATGCCATATCCAATTGTGTTTTCATTTCATTGGGGCTTAGAAGAATTTCTGAGGATAAAGTTTCTTAAAGCATTATTAAATTATTCAAGTAGATATTTTTAAAGAGTATTTTGAGTCATTGCAAACTTCGAAGGATGAAAAGCAAAAAAACACGCAAGGAAGTAATGTTAACCGAATTGTATACCAATGTGTATCTAGGTTTAAGATGTTTAATGAAACACTGATGATGAAGAAGTATAGCTTCTGCGCATACCAGTAGTATTTCCCAGACAAGGAGATGCTGTTTATTATTATTATTATTTCCTTTAATTCCTAGAGGAACATAGGGCTTCAGCCGCGCGTCTCCATTGCGTTTGGTTCTCTGCTAGAGTTTTCACCTAGCTCCAAGTCTGCCCACATGCTTTCATCTCCTCTTCGCATGACCTCCTCCCTTATGTCATTCTCTCACTGATGACCAACTCTCCACTTCCCATTCGGGTTCCACTCGAGCGATGGCTTGTCTAGTGATGTCACTTGATGGTTTGTTTCCTCAGAGTATGGCCAATCCATCTCCACTTTTTCCTGGTTATTTGTTGCACAATCGGTTCCTGCTGTGTTGGTTCGCCCATTGCCAGAGATCCCACCCTGTTGCTGATCTTTTCTGGCCGGCCATCTGACCTTGAGCATTGAGCGAAGACAACGGTTAATGAAGGTCTGAAGCTTGTTTAAGATGCTCTTTATGACCCGCTGGTCAAGTCTCTGATCCGTATGGTAAGTAGCACTGACTTCACATTGGAGTTGAAAATCCGGATCTTATTTCCGATGCTGAGTGCTGTTGACCTCCACGCAGACTTGGGAGTAATGAAAGCTTATCTCGCTTTCTCGATGATCCTTGCTTTGATATTCTCGTCGTTTATGTCCGCTAGTAGTTGAAACGATGCATCTCAGGTGGGAAGGTAGGTAAAGGAGGTTGTTTCTTTCAGGTTCCTCTCATTTATGCTGATTGTTGTCTGTTGTTATTGTTGCTGTTGGTGTTGGCCAGGAATCTTCATCACCACATCTGTTTTCTCTCTGTTCACCTGAAGTGACATCTTCCCTGGATGCTTCTTGTGCCAGCTTGTTGCTTTTCACTTGCATATCTTCCAGTTTGTGGGAAATTAGACATATATCATCGATGAAGTCCAGATCCTCCACGTTCTTTTTTGTGTTGGTCCATTTTATGCCTGTTTCCTCATTGCCGGTTGTCTTTCGAATTATCCAGTCTACTGCAATCAGGAAGATCATTGGTGATAGTAGACAGCCTTGTCTCACTCCCGTCCTCACTTCGAAGGCTTCCGTAAGTTTCCCGTTGTGGATTACTTGGCATGCAGCATTGTCGTACAACTGTTGGATGAGATGTATAATTGTCGATGGGACCCCTTGGTAGTACCGAAGTAGTTTCCAAATCACCTCTCGATCGACGCTGCGTTGTCGAAGGCCTTTTCAAAGTCGATGAAGTTGAGATAGAGAAGTGACTGCCATTGTAAGGAGATGTTGGTAGTGGTTACTTATTCATATAAGAAGTTTAATTTAATAAAACAGTGCTTGTTCTTAGTTAGTAGGATTGTAGACATTGTATCGTTGTTGAAAATCCTCTTTTTTAAATAATATTTCTATTCTAATTTTCAGTTTTATACTTTCTTCGTCTTGTAGGCGTTCCGTATTATATCATCTGTCTTATCTGACTGTACTGATTGATTTAAGCTATAAGAAAGAAATCTATTATCTCCTAATTATCTCCTTGACTGGGTCTCATTTACACGTTCTAGGCAAGTATCGTTGAAATTCAAAAGTGCTTTCCTCTCTATTATTTCAAGTGCTTTCCTCTGTTTATTAATTATGAATTATTATTATTATTAGTTCAATTTACCGAAAGCCGACATGGAATGGACAATAATTACATTTCAATAGTTTTTGTCAAATAGCTTTAAGCAAGCAGTAGTCAAGGAGGCTTTAGACCAGGTAGAGGGTGCATAGATCATATCTTCACTCTTCGACAGATTCTAGAACATAGACACACTTTTCGGCGTCCAACAATTGTCATATTTCTTGACTTGAAGGTGGCCTTCGACTCCGTGGATCGAAAGGCACTATGGCAATGTCTGACTGTGAAGGGAGTGCCAAGAAAGTACATTGCACTAATCAAGCCACTCTATTCAAACTCACGTAGTCGTGTAAGGGCTTATGGGGAATTGTCATCTGAATTGATAACAACCAGTGGTGTCCAACAAGGATGTCCACTTTCCCCATTTCTGTTTAACTTCTTCATAGATATGCTGATGGAAGTATCCTTAACTGAACGTAATGACTTACGAATCGACTTGTTACCAGGGAATAATCTTATGGACTTAGAATATGCAGATAACATAGTCCTGTTAGGGGAGGGTGTTGACAAAATCCAGCAGTCTTCTGAACACCTTGAGCAGCAATCTTCGTATGTTTGGCATGCGATTCACCCCTGTAAAATGTAAGATGCTGCTACAGGACTGGACTACGTCAACCCCTAACTTAGTGATAGGGAGTGAAGTGATAGAACATGCTGACCACTTCACCTATTTGGGAAGTTGTATTAGCACCAACGGACTGATTGGCGATGAAATCTCAGCAAGGATCCGAAAAGCTCGAGCTGCTTTCGCTGACTTACACCATCTCTGGCGTAGGCGTGACATCCGGTTATCAACCAAGGGACGTGTGTACTGCTCAGCACTTCGCTCCGTCCTTCTCTATGGCTCTGAAACATGGCCAATACGAGTTGAAGACATGAAAAGGTTGACTGCTTTCGATCATAGATGTCTGCGATCTCTGTCTCACGTTAGGTGGTTTCACAAGGTAAGTAATGTTTACGTTAGGTGTAGAGTGTTGGCCAAACAGGGAAAATCAATCGACGAGGCTATCAAGTTACATAGATTGAGATGGCTAGGTCACGTCCTGCGCATGCCTAACCATCGCCTCCCCCTCCCCGACGGGCATTACTAGCTGATATAGGTGCAGGTTGGAAAAGAGTAAGTGGTGGCCAAACAAAAACATGACCTCATCAATCCATGAAATCCTTGACAGTTAAACTGAGTCAGGTAGGGAGATGCAGACTCCCGGGTTGGGGCCCTCGGGACTCTAGGAATCAATGGCTGGAGACAATAGGTGACATGGTTCAAAATCGTTGTCAATGACCAGCGCAGATGTATTCAGTCTCTGTAATCTTTCATATTCCTTTCTACCATTACCCATTCTGTTTCACTCTTATACTTGTGAAACTACTGATTCTCTTCACTTATCTTCTTGTCTGCCTTTGTGTGCTATTTGGAAGGTGGCAACTCGAACTGGTGCACTTCGGTGCCAAGTTCTATGTTGAATCCAAACATACAGACTTTCTTCTCTGGTTTCGTGTGCTAAGTGTGGTGACTCGAACTTTTGCACATCGTTGCAGCTTTCTGTGTTGAAACTAGTCAATCAGCCAGTCACACTTGGAAGTAGATTGTAACATATATATATATATATATATATATATATATATATATATATATATATATATATTATATATATATATATATATATATCGTATTCACTTCTCTATCTACATTGTTACACCAATCTCTTATCAGGATACATTAAAAGTGTAGATGTATAAGATGTTTTGTAAAATAAGAAAAATCAAATTTTGTGTTTTCATTATTCGTTGAACTGTTAACAGTAGTAATCAACTTTTCAATTTATTGTTATTATTATTATTTTAAAGTCGTGATGCCAATGGACTCACTCCATTAATGATAGCTTGTATGCATGTACGATCAGTTGATATATTTCGCCTGTTAATCTCATGGGGTGCTGATCTCTACCTGACTGATCCACGCGGGAATACTGTAGCGCATTATGCTGTAAATTTTGCAAATTTTCAAGCTGTTATGCAATTAGACAAGGGTGGTGCTGATTGGAATGCAGTAAATGGTGAAGGCAAAACCGCATATGAGGTAGGATTCCTTTTGTTGTTATTGTTGTTCTTGTTCTTGTCGTCTTTATGTGTTGTCATTTATTGTTTTCAAATTTTAGAAGAATAGTTTTAGCGTAAAATCCAACTTTACGTCACCTGTATAGAATTGGATAGTTTTCGAAAGACAAGCGGTTTTGACATACAAGTGTCCATCTTAAGTACTTGGCAAAACGATCTGACGTATATTGAGCTGCTGAAGCTGGATGTCATAGAATAAGCTTGGGTTTCACTGTGTACTAGGTCATACATTCTTATGTTTAGTTGAACTGTAACAGGAGAAGGCAAGACACGGAAGCCAAGGTGTATTTAAAAATGATCGAGCCGCTATATATATATATGTATTACTGTACTTTGAATATACAGATGATAAAAGGCAAATAATAAGTGAAACAGTCTCTAAGAAAAATGTCACCATAATTAGCTCCCAGGATAGACGACTGGAACGTTGCAGAGGACACTCTGAGAAGCAGTTTAGTTAGCCTACAACCACGCTTAACTTACCCAGAATCCAACACCTCCCTGAATGCGATATAGACACAAGTTGTCCGTGCCTAACTGAGGTTACAAAAGTTGTCACTAGTCTGAAACGAGGCAAAGCAGCAGGACTTGATGGGATAACTCCAGAGGTATTTAAGTACGGTGGAGACAGTTTACTGTCTGCATTAACTGAGGTTCTAGGCAGCGTCTGGGAATCAGAAGAACTCCCATCGGGTTGGTGTAAGTCACTGATTATCTCAATATACAAGAAGGGAGACAAGTCTTCCTGTGATACTCACAGGGGGATTAGCTCGACCAATGGGGTAGCTAAAGTTCTAGGCTCAGTATTCATGAGTAGACTAGGTGGTTCACGGGAGGAACAAACATGAGAGAACCAGGCAGGCTTTAGACCAGGAAGAGGGTGTGTTGATCGTATCTTCATCCTTTGACAGATTCTGGAACATAGGCATACTTACCGTTGGCGTCCAACAATCGTCATATATCTTGACCTGAAGGCGGCATTCGATTGTGTCAACCGAGAGGTAATATGGTGATGCTTCGTCGTGAAGAGTATGCCGAGGAAATAAATCTACTCGAACTCACGCAGTCAGCCAGGTGAGAGCTTACGGTGAGTTGTCATCTGAACTAGCGACAACTAGTGGTGTTCGACAGGAATGCCAAGTATCCCCATTTCTATTCAATCTCATCATAGATGTACTAATGGACTAAATTCTAACTCACTGAGGCGACTGAGGGACTGACTTGTTACCATCAGGTAATAATCTCGTTGACTTAGAATATGCAGACGATAAAGTCATTCTAGGCGAGGACGCTGACAAAGTGCAGAGTCTTCTAAGCACCTTGAGCTGCAATCTGCGAATGTTTAGCATGCGATTCGCTCCCGTCAAATGAAAGATGATGCTACAAGACCGACTGGACTATATTGACTCCTAGTTTAGAAATAGGGAGTGAATTGGTTTGTAGGGCGTGTTGATCACTTCACTTATTTGGGAAGTTGCACCAACCAACGCCAACGGGTTGATCGCTGACGAAATCTCAGCACAGATACAGAAGGCTCGTTTCGCACATGTCAACTTACGCCACCTCTGGTCTAGCAGACGTGATATCCGGCTGTCGACTGAATGCCGTATGTAATGCTCCGCAAAAGCGGTAGCAGCACAGTTCGCTCCGTCATCTTTTGTGGCTGTGGGACAAGGCTATTGGAAGTAGAAAGCAGGAAAAGGGTAGCTGTCTTTGATCATAGGTGTCTACGTCCTATCTCCCGTGTGAAGTGGTATAATAGAGTGGGCAATATTGAGATTGGGTCTCCTTCAATTGCTAGATAAGCGAGGGAAATCAGTCGATGAGATTGTGAAGTTACACCGATTGAGATGGTTAAGACATGTGTTTTCCGCATGCCTAGCCATCTCCTTCTTTGACCGACGGTCAATGTTAGCTGACATAGAATTGATTAGGTTGGAAAAAAGCTAGTCAATGGTGGTCAAACCAAAACATGACTTCATCAGTCAATGAAATCTATAAGAGTTAACTTTAGCCACGTAGGAAGGTGTAGACTTCCTGACTGCTTGGGTTCTTCGGAATGGTAAAAACAAAGGAAGACTGGCGACAAATAGTGTTTTGTCTCGAAATCCTCCTTCTCAATGCGCAGTGCAGACGCAATATCCAATAAAAACCCACTGTCCCTCCATATTACTATTCTTTTTCCCTCACTGAAGCTTCAGTTTATTATCTCTCTTTTGAATGTCTCTTTGATCTCTTATCTTGCTTTGTGTGGTGCAGGGAGGGAGTGTGGCAACTGGAACTGGTGCACATCTGTGTGAAGTTCTTCGTGGAAGCCAGTCAGTCAATCATCCGATTTCGTATATTTATAATCAAAGCATTTTTGCATATTTAAGGGAAATCACTAATTTGTGATGAACTGCATCATGGGTTAGACCGTTGGAAGCAAGAAGGCAAGAATACTTTGAACTGATAAGAAGCCTCTCAAAGATCACAACTTCATGGGTGACTCATGTCTAATTTCACATAATGTCGAAGAATTGAAGACGAAAACCACCAGCTTGGCAGAAGTATTATTGAAGGCAGGATTTCAAGTAAACGTAGAAAAGATGTGAAGGTGATGAAGACTACCGGTTAACAACAACAAGCACCAGTCACTATAAGCAGGAAAAAAAATTTCAAGGAGATCACTTCCTTCACTTATCCAGTCAGGCAGCATCGTATCAACTACAGGCAGGCGGAACAGATGAAGATATAGAAACCAGAATCGAAAGGGCAACAGAGACCTTCATCTCGCTGAAATCAGTTCGGAAGTCAGCTGCACTCAGCATAAAAACAACGAAATTTATATCTTCCACATTAGTATTAAATCAGTTGTTCCAAATGGGTCAGAACCGTCAGTGTTTCAGTGGTAGAGTGCTGGCCGACCATGCATGTACTCCGGGGTCCGAGTCGTGGCTGCTGCACACCTTTACCTCGCCAAGTCGGTTATAATCCCGATAAAGGGGGGAATTCAGGCGTGAAGCTAGCAACCCCACCTCGTGAAAAAAACACCACTGCTACTGAAACTTCAAAGCTGAAGCTTGATGCCCTGTGTTCCACTGGGAACGTAAAAGAATAAAACAAATATGGATCAGAAACTTTGAGCGTTACCAAAGTATTTTGAACAGGCCACAGACTTTTATCAACAGTTGCCTCGGCTGACTGAATACTTACTGAGAATGAGGTGACCAGAAAAAATTAACAACAGGAAACTCTAGGAACGGACCAAACCAACAAAAAATATTTCGAAGAAAATGAAGACGGGTTGAACACACACACTGAGGAGGCGGTTGAGTGATGTCGCGTGCAAGGCCATCCCTCGAGTGGAGTGAAACCCAAACAAGAAACGACGGACTGGCTGGTCAGTGTTTCTGAGTGAGGGAAACACGGGGGGTGGGTGGGTGAGATCGTGTGAAGAGAAGGTGAAAGTCTATGGTCAATCGTGAGACCAGATGAAGAGAACTGCAGAAAACAGGACAAATAGAGGTGTGCTACTGTAGCCGTCTGCTTTACTCGGAACCCAAGGGAATAAATAATAATAATAATTCGAAAAAGTCTAAATTTGTAACCTTCTGTTAACCTTCGGATTATATGACAAGAAATTATCCAACAAATTGTAATTGTCAATGAGGATTTCACCACAGTCATACTGCCTAATCGTAGGTGAAATCAGCTAATCGAATATCTTGTTACTTTATACTTACTAGTAAGAACTGTATTGACTGTGCTGCTGTCCAGTTGCGTTTTTAATGGTTACAGACTTGATGTCTTTGAATTACTATGCACATGAAGCATTATAAATGGGCTGCAAAAGTATAAAACTCAAATTTAATAATTTTTATATTGATTTAATCCTTCTAACCAACAAAAGTGTTTTGTTGGTTTCTCGACCGATAGCTGCTACCTTGACGTGGCTGTCGGGCTTACATATCTCAATGACACAACAAGCTGCACTGGCTGGAACCAATGTTCCTGAGCCACGTAGAAAGGTGTAGACTTCCAGGCTGGGGTCCTCGGGACGGTAAAAATCTATGGTTGGAAACAATTGGTGACATGGCTCAAAACCGTTCTCAGTGGCGCAGATGCATCCACTCCCTGTGACTTATGATCTTCAATGGAACTGTTTTGTATTTCTTTATTACTCCTTTGTCTCACACCTCTGCTCACTGTTTCTATTATGCTTTTCTTGTACTTTCTTCTCTTGCTTCGCGTGCTACACGGAATGTGGCGACTTGAACTTCCGCACATTTGTGCAAAGTTCTATGTCGAAAACAGACAGACAGACAATGTTCCTGCAGGTCCTACCATGCCAGGAAGGTTGTTAGGGTAGCGATTAGACTAAAAACAGTTACCGGCATTGTGTAAGAATCTTTCTTACACTATGCTGGGGGTCTCAGGGTGAAGTCGTACTGCTGGTGAAAAGGGGTGTAACAGCAGTAAGATGTTTCCCTGAGATGACCAGGATGCCAGCTGTGCTGTCTCTCCACTCCGGAGAGAGGGGGTTAAAAAAGGTCGACCCCAGAAATTGTACATCCCGACTTAACCTACGGTGGTCCGTAATCGGTGGTAAGTTTACTAATACAGAAACAAACCAAGAAACCAGTTCATACAGGCCGTGTGTGACCGGCTAGTCTCAAGCAGTTGTCCCCTGGGCTTTGCGGTCACGCAACACTAACCCTCTTTCTGTTTCAGGTACCCGAAGAATCAATCAACTTCCACGGTGTGGGGGTAGCCGGGAAGTAACAACCGCACACCAAGCCACCCTGAGATAAAAGTGTCTATCTAATATTACAAGTTATATTTGTTTAATTAGTTGGTGTGAAATACTTTCCTTACAGCTAAGTGTGTTGTATTTGTCTTGTTTTTTTCCTAAATATTAACTTTTATATTTTAGGTTCGTACAGTCCCTTGGTTAACCGAGAGAGTGAAACAAATGGCAGCTGGACAACAAATGATGACTTCATCACATCGTTTATCCCGTCTAGGTTGTTCTATGCTTCATCATTCACCTATATGGCGTCAAAGGATAACTGTTTCACTTCCACCTATTGTTTTACTCATTTGTTGTCTTCTTTTCAACTGGGATATGCCATCTACTTTATATCGTTTAAATTTCGTTGAAGAATCTTCACATATTTCATTATGGATAATTTATTTTATAAAATTTATCCTATTACTTGTAATATCATTTACAACACGTTTTATTGTCGACAGATTTTCGGATCATAAATCACAGGTAGGCACATTATTATTATTATTATTATTATTATTATTATTATTAATAATAATGCCCAAGTAAACTTCATACTTATGTTTATTCTTGTATAAAATAAACGTAAATGAAGTATAGCATCATAGGCGATTGTGTATTTGAAAAAAATTATCTTTAAGTGTTGGTTTTGTAGGGATTTGATTGGTTACAGGATTTCATCATGCGTGGACATTAGTTAGAGAACCGTTGGAAAATCTGGGAGTACTGGACAGCTGTTTCGTCCTAGTTTGCGATTCTTCATCAGTACGCACCCACCCTACTGGGGTTCGAACCCAGGACCCTCTGGTTACAAGACTAGCGAGCTCATATACCATTAAGCCACTGGGACCCGATCCAGTGGCCCATCAATTCCAACTCCTGCTAGGGGTCGCGCTATGTCGTGAATTGGCACTTGAATATCAATGAGATGCTCACTAGCGACTTGCCCTATTCAGGTAGGTAGTTATGTGGAGTTCTAGTGGGAAGTCGTGACCAGTACAGTGCAGAAGGTCGGGTATGAGGACAAATACTCGCCGAAGACACTGGCTACGAGTCGCGCCATGTCGTGAATTGGCAGAAGTTAGAATTCATGGGCCATTGGATCGCTTCCCAGTGGCTTAATGGTATACGAGCTCGCTAGCCTTGAAACCAGAGGGTCCTGGGTTCGAACCCCAGTAGAGTGGGTGCGTGCTGATGAAGAGTCCCAACCTAGGACAAAACAGCTGTCCAGTACTCCCAGGTTTTCCAATGGTTCTCCAACTAATGTCAGCTCATGATGAAAAATTATTTTATTCCTTTACATTCCTAGTGCAATATACGGCTTCAGGCTAGAGCTTTGCAGTTTTGGTAGTAGTGGTGTTTATTTTTACGAGATAGGGTTGCTAGCCTCATGCTCAACCTTCCCTCTCCACCAGTCATATTATATACTAGCTTAGCGAGGTAAATGAGTTAGTTTATCGGTCGGGGATCGAACCCCGAACAACATGAGGCGTGGTTGACCAGCGTTCTACCCCTGTGCCACCGACACAATTATGCATTTCGGATGACTGTTGTTCCCTTGGGTTCCTGGTGGAACATACGACTTCAACTGCACGTCTCCACTTGCTTCTGTCTTCTGCTGTACTTTTCATCTGCATCCATGTTAGTCCATACTCTTTCAACTCCTCTTTACACGATCTTCTCCATGTCACCCTTGCACTGACATCCCACTTGCCTCCTCCTTTTCGGGTTTCACTCGAGGGTCTGACGCACGATGTCGCCCAGTGGCCTCCTCAGCGAGTGTCCGATCCATCCCCACTTTCTCCTGCATATTTGTTGGTTGGCGATTGGTTCTTATTTTGTTTCTTCCCATAGTTTCTTGTTAGTGATTCTCTCCGGCCCGGCCATCTGATCTCCAGCATTGAGCGAAGACAGTTGTTGGTAAAGGTCTGCAACCTGTTGTAAATATTCTTCGTGACCCACCCGCCAAGTTTCTGATCCGTATAGAAGAACTGACTGACTTGACGTTTGTATTGAAAATCCGAGCGAATTTTGTTGTTGATGCTGGCTGAGTGACGAAGGTTCCCAGATTGGTTTCAGGTTGATGAATGTGTTTCTCGCTTTTTTTTTTTTTTTTCGATTTGACATCTTCGTCCGCTCCGACTTTCCTGTAGTTAAGACAATGCTCCCTACATAAGTGAGTGAAGTAACCTCTTTCAGATTCCTCCCGTTGATGATGCTTGGCGCTGGATGTTGGTGCTGCTGTTGTTGGTGGTTGGTTATTTTCATCACCTCCGTCTTGTCTATGTTCACTTGGAGTCCTGTCTTCGCCGGCTGCTTCTTCGACTAGTTTGTCGGTTTTCGCTTGTAAGTCTTCGATTTTGTGTGACATCAAACATAAACCATCCACGTTCGAAATCCAGGTCTTCTATGTTCTTCACGTCGGTCCAGTTTTGATATTCCTGTCTTCTCGTTTCCCACTGTCTGACGCATAATCCAGTCAGTCCACCACAATTGGGAATATCATTGGTGATGAGAATAACCACCATTGTCTGACTCCTGTTTTTACTCCAAACGCCTCGCTGAGTTTTCCGTTGTGTTGATCACTTGACATGTGCCGTTGTCGTACAGCTGTTGAATAAGGTTGATGAATATTTGGGGTTTTTTACGCTGTAGTGCTCTAGTAGTTTCCAAATTACTTCACGGTTGACGCTGTCTAAGGCCTTTTCAAAGTCTATAAAGTTGAGGTAGAGGTTTGATTGCCATTCCATGCTTTGTTCTGTGATGATGATGCGTAGAGTTGCAATTCGGTCAGAACATGATTTGTCTTTCGTGAATGCAGCCAGCTTGTTCTGATCGGAGTTCTGTATCCAGTGCGTCCTTTATTCTCTCCAGGATGATTCGACTCAGGATTTTATTTGGCATCGACAGGAGCATGATTCTTCACCAGTTCTTGCAGAGTCCTAAGTCTCCCATTTTTGGTAGTTTCACGAGATAACCTTTCCTCCAGTCAGTAGGCACCTTTCCCTCCTTCCAAACCTTTTGCAATAGTGGAGTGAGTCAGCATATCTGCTGTCGTCTCTGGGTCCGCTTTCAGTGCTTCATAAGGTATTTCATTTGGTTCAGCTGCTTTTCCAGCTTTCAGAAGCTTGATTGCATTCAAGACTTCAGCTCTCGTTGGAGGATTGGTGTCAACTTGCAGTTGTGTACGTGCTGTTGTTCGTATTTCTGGATGGGTTTCAGGTGATGGTCGGTTCAAGAGTCCTTTGAAGTGATCCGCCCATTGTTTAATTTGTCTTTCTTCCTTAGTAATTGGGTTCCCTTGGCTGTCTTTTATAGATTTCACTTGTGTTTATCTCTTCCCGGATAAAGACATGGTTATCTGATATAGTGTCCTCAGGTCCCTTTTGCCTGCTACCTTCTCAGCTTCAGTGGCCAGATTGTCGTAGAATTGTCTTTTGTCCATCCTAGCACTCTTCTTCACTTCTTTGTCCAGTGCTGGGTAAGTTGAACTCAGCGCCTCCTTCTCTTGTCCGTCTTTGTATTGAATCATTTTCTCTTTCACCATTCACTTCTCCTCTATTAGCTTCCAAGTGTCTATTGAAAGCCATTCCTTGTCTTGTCTCTTCTTTCTTCCTAAAACTGTTGAACACGTTTCATTAAAATCACCTTGAGAGAGTTCCAGTGGTCTTCCACGCATGATTCTTCAGTGATGTCGCGGAGTGTTTCCTGCTTTGCTCTGACAGTTGCAGTGAAAGTGTCCTTTGTGGTTCTGTCCATCAGTAATTGAGTGTTGAACTTGCATTGTGGCCTATCCCCAGCTATCCTGGAGGCTTTTAGTTTCACCTTGAAAGTCCCTTGTACTAGATAGTGGCCTGAACCCACACCTGCTCCTCTCCTCGACCTTGTGTCCAGTAGGCTGCGTCTCCACTTTCTTAAAATTGAGATGAAGTCTATTTGGTTTTTGATGTTTCCATCTGGTGAAATCTATGTAGCCTTGTGTATATCCTTGTGTTTGAACACACTGTCACCAATCACCAAGTCGCTGAAGGCTCAGAATTCTGATAAGAGTTCACCATTGTCGTTCATTTCACCGAGGGCCTTTTGACCCATGGTGAGTTCTCTTCCTGTATTGTCTCTTCCCAGTTTCGCATTCATATCACCAATCAGGATTTTGATATCGCCATTTGGGACGTTGTCCATTAGTGTTTGTAGTTGTCTGTAGAAATCCTCCTTCTTCTCTTGTTCTGAGACGTTTGTAGGTGCATAGCATTGAATGATTGTAAGCTTCCTTCCTTTTGAGTTGAACCTGGCTGTAATTATCCTGGAGGAGATTGGTTCCCACTGCATGAGAGCTTTGGCTGCTGTCGGTGACATCATGATGGCCACTCCCTCGGTGTGCTCGTGATTGTCCTCTGGGTGACCGGAGTCGATTATTGTCTCTCCAGTTGATAGTTGGGACCTTCCGCATCCGTTCGATCTGCTCTCACAGATTCGCAGTACTTCTATTCTATATCTCCTCATTTCTGCTGTTACCTGGACAGCCTTTCCATTGTACGAACATTCCACATCCCCATCCTTATTTTTGCTTTCATCGAAAGAGGGTACATTGGCTGACTGGCTTCCCGAAGGCTTTCACCAGCCTACGTCATTTCGCTTCCTCGATTCCAGCTAGAAATAAGCTTACTTTTTATATTTTTAGAATTTTGAATATATTGGTGCATTGAAGTTTCTGTAGCGGTTTGGTTGAGTTTTGGGGTTGCTAGCACCACGCCCCAACCCTCCCTCTTTATCCGGGCTTGGGACAAGCTAGTAGTCTAGGCGAGGTTTTGGATGACTGTAATGGTTAGTAAATGCACTACATATATACCTTAAGGATATAAGGTTGACATGTTATGAGTCAGCGTTTATGTGATGTATAAACTAGACATCTAAACATAACATGGATGACTACCTGTCACATTATTATTATCACTATTATTTTTATTGGCGCACGGTGTCCAGTCAGAACAATGTTTGTTATTATGTCTTAAACTTTTTTCGCTTATGTATAGTAAGTGAACAATTAAATGTATTTTCTAGTAGTATTGCCTTAATTGAAGACATAAATGTTTGGTTTCTCAGTCAGTCTACTGTGTCTTCCGCAGTGTAAGAACAGTAGTCAAGTCATCCAGTGTTATCGCGAGTTGTGGTGTTTGGAAGATGAGAATGGGATTCATCTCGACAACTACATGCAGCCATCGTGTTTTTGCACCGAACTTTAGTTAAGTCAATCCTGACGCAGTCGAATAACGGTATTGTTGACTACTGTGTTGAGCTGAAATTTGCGGTAGACAAAATAGAAACATTAAAAAAAATAGTTGAGTAATTACAGAGTGAATGTGTCTAAACCATTGATAACGACTTTAAGCCATTTCACCAATAGTCTTAGGTCAGTGGTTCTTAGCATTCTGACGAGTCCATGCAAGAAGCCTCCACCTCTCTACGTGGTTCAAGATTTCATGGACTAATGGTTTTGGTTTCACCACCACTAGCTCCTTCCGAACTTAATCCAATATTTGCTGAAGTTGCTAGTCGAGGAAGGCGATGGCTCAGGATGTTCAACAAATGTCCTAGACACTTCAATCCATGTAGCTTTATAACCTCATCAACCGACTTTCTCTCCTTACCTAACACAACACACATAACCTCAATATTACTCACCCTATTATGTCCCCTGTCAGGAGAGATAAAACTCAGCCACCTATGATCAAAGATACTTAGCCGGGATTTTCATGTCTTCCACATTCTATGGCCATGTCTCACAGCCATAGTAGAGGATGGAGCTAACTGCTGCTCCGTCCTGCTACACGTCTTTTGACCGATAGCTGGATATCACGTCTACATCAGAGATGATGTGTGTTGGTGGATATACAACACTAGACTCTTTCTTGTATACGTGCTGAGATTTTGTCAACATTAACTCCATTAGGGCTAGTGCAACTTCCCAAATAAACGAAGTAGTCGACACGCCGTATCACTTCACTCACTGCCTAATTTTACGCTGTGAGTGGTTGATGTAGTCCAGTCAGTTCTGTAGCATCAGTATCATCATCTTATTTATGAGAGAGAGAATGACTTGTCAAAGATTTGAAGATTTCTGCTTAAGGTGTTCAGGAGACTGTATTTTGTCAGCATCTTCATTTAGAAGGACTATGTTATCTGCCTGCTCTAAGTCAACAAGATTGTTCTCTGAGATTCAAATAATGCTCATTTTATTATAATAATAAAACGATATTATTTTTTCTGGGAAATACAAAAACCTTTATTATATTGAATCACCAACAAGAAACTATAGGAACAAACAAAACAAGAACCAATTGCCCAACAAATATGCAGGAGAAAGTGGAGATGGATTGGACACTCGCTGAGGAGGCCGCTGGGTGACATCGTGCGTCAGGCCACTGCTCGAGTGAAACCCGAAAGGGAAGAGGCAAGTGGGACGTCAGTGCAAGGGTGACATGGAGGAGATCGTGTAAAGAGGAGTTGAAAGAGTATGGACTAACGTGGATGCAGGTGAAAAGTACAGCAGAAGGAAGACAGAAGTGGCAAGTGGAGACGTGCAGTTGAAGTCGTATGTTCCACCAGGAACCAAGGGAATAGTAATAATAATGAATATCATGTACCCAATGCACACATTTTTTCAAACCGTTAAAAGTGAACTCGGTTTGGATATATATAATGCAGATTTTAATTACTGCATTATATTATACTGAGTTGGAGTTAATGGTATATGTTAATCTAAATAATTGAATACTTTGCCAAGTGTCGATAGTGGTTAGGATACTCGCCAATCATGCACATGGTCCAGAGTTCGATCCTCTGCCAACGCACACCTGATGTCTATTGTCGGCCTGCAAAATTTGGACTACCGATATCACATGCTGAAAATTCCATACCTGTACCAAAAAATTTGGTGTGACATCAAGCTGTGATCAAAAATAAAAAATGATGGATATCCTGCATTTTTTGACTAGAATTCCTCGCCTATCACTTAGCACTCCCCCAAATGAAACATTTTTTGTGTATTTACTTATTTTACACACTTGCTATACCACTGTTGATTGTTCTGTTCAGTTGTGCAAGCTAAATTAGGCGGAGTGGGTTCGATCCAGTTGTGAGCTATGTCAAGTAGCACTCACACTGAAGCGAATTTGAAAACATTCTTATAGATGATATTGAAAGGTAGTGTGTCGTCATGGCAAAATCTGATAGGAGTTAGAAATCTGGTGCCTTTAGATTCTGATACAGCGTCTGAATATTAACTTGTCTCCCTAGTCACCTGATGAGTTTAAAGTCCTCTTTTTTAGAGTCGTTTAGGCGCACTGGCTTAGAATCCCAGATGATCATGAAACGGCAGTGGACTGGTATTTAGTTGTTAGTTATTCTTTTGACTTATCAATTCGTGACAAGATTAAATCCAGACTGAAGAGTCTAACAAAGCAGTGTGCTAATAAATACATTACAAGGAAAAGTAACTGAAGCATAAGCATGTGCCTGTATCTCCCATATATTAACTAACTATGACTTTTCTTCCTTTAATCTAATACCAGGTGCTATCCCCGGCTCTCCGTGTTAAGGGATTGAAGGTTCTATGAAGTTTGTTTCTTCTAAAATATTCTATATTTTATAATAATAATAGTTCATGATTGAAGAGATATCTGTCTTAATACTGGCCTATTTGTATACCTTTAAATTTTAACAGGCCACTATGCTGTTCAGTCTAGCGACAAGTACAACATTACTCCTAACTGTCACGTATTTATTCTATATCACTTTACGCACACCCGACCATTGGATATTGCATTTCTGGTTTCTATTTTTTATCACTCTACTATGGACTTCCTTCATTCTATGCTGTACAAAAGATCCTGGTTATGTGAGTGATGTCAGCAAGGAATCACAACAAAAGACTATCCTTCAACTGCTCGAAGAAGCATTAGCCTTTTCACCAAATGAATTAAATTTAACCAATTATGAAGATTATGTACAAAAGGCACCGTCACCACCTGCTGTTAATCCACTGCAAAGATTCTGTACAACTTGTTTTATTCGTAAACCATTAAGATCTAAGCATTGTGCAACATGTGATCGGTGTGTTGCAAGATTTGATCATCACTGTCCATGGATATGTAATTGTGTTGGAATGCAAAATCACTTTTACTTTATTGTCTATCTATTCTCTACGAGTATTTCTTGTGGTTTATTTATGCTGGGTACAATTACTTACTGGCAAAGTGAATTCACTTGTCTACCCTATTGGTCGAATAGCAAGTCTACTGTGGAATCTGGTAAGTTTATATTGTGTTATTTTAACATGTGTTTATGCGTTACATATATCTGTAAATGAAAGATTTCATAGTCTTACACGTAGACTTCCTTACTATTGACGTGATGTTCTCTTGCAATATCTGTCTGTTTTCGACATAGTACTTTACACATATGTGCGGCAGTTTAAGTCGCCATACTCCATGTATTACACAAAGCAAGAGAAGAAAGTAGAAGAAATGCATAATAGAGACAGTAAATAGAGGTGTGAGACAAGGGAAGAGTAATAACGAAAAACAATTTGGTTTCATTGGAAATCATAAGGAGTGGATGCATCTGTGCCATTGAGAACGATTTTGAGCCATGTCACCAATTGTTTCCAACCATTAGTTTTTACCGTCCCGAGGACCCCAACCTTCAAGTCTACACCTTCATACGTGGCTTAGATTAACTGTTGTAGATTTCATTGACTGATGAAGCCATGTTTTGGTTTGACTGCCACTAGCTCTTCTCCGAAAGCTGCTACCTTGACGTGGTGGTCGGGCTTGAACACCGCAATGACCTAATCAAGCTATACTGGCTGAGACTTATGTCTCTTGAGGTTCTACCATGCCAGGCAGGTTGTTTGGATAGCGGTTAAACAAAAAGCAGCTACCCAATCCAACATCATGTCCAATACAAAATTACAAAATTTCATGCCGGATCGGCCGTGGCCCGGATTAACAACGACCGCGCTTCCTGCTGCCGTGTCACAGGGCGGGAGTGATAAATCTGCTACTGAGACACACCAAACAAAGAACAAACAAAAACAGGCCGCGTGTGACCGGCCTCAAGCAGTTGTCCCCTGGGCTCTGCGGTCACGCAACCAACTTCCACGGTGTGGGCAGCCGGGAAGTAACAATCGCCCTCACAATCCGAAATGCACACGAAACCTCTCTATTACTCACTCATCTTTGTCTTCATCTTCATCTCTATCATCTTGCCTTCCTTCCACTGATGCAACTCCTCGACTTGATAGCTCTCCACTTCCTCTCCACTCTGCGTCCACTAAAAACGATGGAAGCCAAAAAACCACCACCGACAGCCTCTTAAAGCCGCGCCACCAATTTCATATAGGAGCTCTTAATGTTAGGACACTTTGCCAAATAGGACAACAAGCATCACTAGCCAAGACCCTGGCATCACGAGCCATTGATGTATGCTGTGTTTCAGAAACACGCATACAAGACCCAAGTGTGGTTATTCACCTAACCCCACCTGGCCAACAGGTTGAATCTGCAAAATTCACCTTGAGGGTGTCAGGAGATGCCACAGCTAGTTCACGAGGATTAGCTGGCGTAGGGATAGCTTTGAGTACTAGGGCAGAAAAGACATTGCTTGACTGGATCCCGGTAGATAGCCGAATGTGTGCTGTCCGCCTGAACGGATCAGTAAGAAGGAGGAAGGACTGCACTACTCGCCGATGCCTTTTCGTAATCTCCGCCTACGCCCCCACTGACTGCAGTTCAGATGAAACGAAGGATGAGTTCTACCAAAAGCTGTCTAGTTTGGTGGAAAGGCTAAACGCTCAGACATAGTCGTTCTAGCTGGTGACTTTAACGCTCAAGTAGGGAAATTGTGTCAATCTGAGAAGGATGTCGGTGGCACCTATGGAGTTCCGTGCCAGCGAACCGACAACGGTGACCGTCTCCTACAGTTCTGCTCTGATAATCATTTGTTTCTTGTAAGCACTAACTTCAAACACAAGGAGAGACACTGTTTGACTTGGAGACCCCCTTCATCAAACCAACGCTGGACACAAATAGACCACATAGCAATAAGCTATCGTTGGCGTGGGTCGGTAGGAGATTGTCGCTCCTTCTGGAACACGTGCGTAGATACCGACCATGCACTGGTCCGCGCTCGGGTGTGCTTACGACTGAACGGACGTAGGAAACAGCTGGCGGTAAAACCATCACGTCCCCAGCTCGATCAGGAAACTAAATCCGTATTTCAGGAAGAACTAGCTAAACACATATCTGTGTTCGACAGCTGTGCTCACCCTGAAGAAGCTTGGAAAAATATCCAGGCAGCCATAGATACAGCTGTAAAAGCTGTGAATAAGGTAAACCCAAAGGTGAGTAAAAACCACTGGATCTCCACCGCCTCATCCGAACTGATAGATGCTAGAAGACTTATTCCGGCGAGCTCCGAATTCAATGAGGAGCGAAAGCTGCACAAGAGGAAACTTACGAAAAGTCTCCGCAAGGACCGTGAACAGTGGTGGGCGACAAAAGCCAAAGAGATGGAGAAAGCTTCGAGGATAGGCAACACCAGGCAACTCTTTGGACTCATCAGGGAAACGGGTGGGAGAAGACAAATCATTAGTGAGACAATCTCGGAAAAAAATGGCACTATAATTAGCTCCAGGATAGACGACTGGATCGTTGGAAAGAGCATTATGAGGAGCAGTTTAATTTGCCCACAGCCACGCTCAACCTTCCGAGCATCCAACACCTCCCTGAATGGGATATAAACACAGGTCCTCCGTCACTAACTGAGGTTACTAAAGCTGTCACCAATCTGAAACTAGGCAAAGCAGCGGGACCTGATGGAATGACTCCAGAGGTATTTAAGTACGGTGGAGACAGCTTACTGTCCGGATTAACTGAGGTACTAGGCAGCGTCTGGGAATCAGAAGAAGTCCCATCGGGTTGGTGTAAGTCACTGATTATCCCCATATACAAGAAGGGAGACAAGTCTTCCTGTGATAATCACAGAGGGATTAGCTTGACTAATATAGTATCTAAAGTCTTAGGCTCAATAATCATGCGTAGACTGAGTGGTGCTCGGGAAGCACAAACACGAGAGAGCCAGGCAGGCTTTAGACCAGGAAGAGGGTGTATTGATCATATCTTCACCCTCCGACAGATTCTAGAACATAGGCATTCCTACCGGCGTCCAACAGTCATTATATTTCTTGACCTAAAGGCAGCATTCGACTCTGTCGATCGGGAAGTTCTCTGGAGATGCTTGGCTGTAAAGGGAATTCCAAGAAAATATATTGCACTGATTAAGGCACTCTACTCGTACTCATACAGCCAGGTGAGGGCTTACGGCGAGCTGTCATCTGAACTGATGACGACCAGTGGTGTCCGTCAAGGATGCCCATTATCTCCTTTTCTATTCAACTTCATCATAGATGTGTTAATGGACTTAACCCTAGGTGACTTCAGCGACTCAGGGATTGACTTGCTACCGGGGAATAATCTCGTTGACTTGGAATATGCAGACGATATAGTCCTTCTAGGCGAAGACGCTGACGAAATGCAGAGTCTTCTAAACACCTTGAGCCGCAATCTACGAATGTTTGGCATGCGATTCGCTCCCGCCAAATGCAAGATGATGTTACAGGACTGGACTACATCGACGCCTAGTTTAAAAATAGGAAGTGAAGTGGTAGAGCACGTTGACCGCTTCACTTATTTGGGAAGTACCATCAGCCCCAACGGGCTGATCTCTGACGAAATCTCAGCACGAATACAAGGGGCTCGTTTCGCATTTGTTAGTTTACGCCGACTCTGGCGTAGACGAGATGTTCGACTATCGACCAAAGGGCGGGTGTACTGCTCATCAGTCCGCTCCGTCCTCCTTTATGGTTGTGAGACCTGGCCACTGAGAGTGGAAGACATGAAAAGACTAGCTGTCTTTGATCATAGGTGCCTGCGTTCTATTTCCCGTGTAAAGTGGCATAATAAGGTGAGCAACATGGAGGTTAGGCGTAGAGTTCTAGGTAAACAGGGGAAATCAATCGACGAAGTCGTGAAGCTACAAAGACTGAGATGGTTAGGACATGTGTTACGTATGCCAAGCCATCGCCTCCCTCGACGAGCAATGTTAGCGGATATAGGGTCAGGCTGGAAAAAAGCTAGCGGCGGTCAAACAAAAACTTGGCATCAGTCAATGAAATCCACAACAGTTGGTCTAAGCCACGTAGGAAGGTGTAGACTTCCAGGCTGGGGTCCTCGGGACGGTAAAAATCTATGGTTGGAAACAATTGGTGACATGGCTCAAAATCGTTCTCAGTGGCGCAGATGCATCCACTCCCTGTGACTTATGATCTTCAATGAAACTGTTTTGTATTTCTTTATTACTCCTTTGTCTCACACCTCTGCTCACTGTTTCTATTATGCTTTTCTTGTACTTTCTTCTCTTGCTTCGCGTGCTACACGGAATGTGGCGACTTGAACTTCCGCACATTTGTGCAAAGTTCTTTGTTGAAAACAGTATAAAACAGCTCTTCTCCAGTCTGACCGCATGTCAGCTAACATTGTCCATTATCGAGGAAGGCGATGACTAGGTATACGCAACAGATGTTCTAGCCATCTCAGTCGATGTAGCTTCACAACCTCATCGATTGATTTCACCTCCTTACCTAGACCTTGACCGAAGCCTAACCTCAATATTGCTCACCTTATTATACCATTTGACACGGGAGACAGAACGCAGGCACCTATGATCAAAGACAGCTAATGTTTTCATGTCTTCCACTCTCAGTGGCCAGGTCTCACAGCTGGGCATAAAGGAGGACGGAGTGGACTGATGAGCAGTACACCCGCCTTCTGGTCGATAGCCAGCCGGATATCACGTCTACGCCAGAGACGGCGTCAACTGGCAAATGCGAAACTAGCCTTCTGTATCCGTGCTGAGATTTCGTCAGAGATCAACCCGTTGGCACTGGCTGATGGTACTTCCCAAATAATTGAAGCGGTCAACGTGCTCTACCACTTCGCTCCCTATTTATAAACTAGGAGTCAGTGTAATCCCCTCTGGCAATGTCGTATCTGCGACTTGTCAATCTAAACTTTGTGATAACACTAGCAACGAACACCTGTTTGGATTTTAGACGATGTATACATCCTCTTGATGCATCATGTTGGTTCCCATGACTTGGACAAAATTCTCGATATTCTCTACCTTATTAGGTTTCGGTAAATTGTTGAGGGAAAACTCACGATTCTGATATTTGCAAGATTAAGAACACAGGAGTTGGACGACTGAGTGACGGTAGGAAATTCAAAATCCTTACCCCAGCCTTCTTGTATGGATCATTCATCACAGCAGTTATTTAAATGTTCCATGATTTCATATGAGATAATTATTGCATTTGGAGGGGAATAATATAGTTGTTTGGTAACTAGAATGTACAACCCCACCCCACTCCACCCCCACTGATTTCGACTCGTGCATGTTATGCCTAATATGTGAATTCCTCTTAAGTAGCTTTTGTTGCCTATTACTTTGTTCCAATTTGAAAACTAAAATCAATAGTCTTTTATCTGCATAAGTCACGACCACTTTCTCTGTACTTCCTGGTCTGATTGACTGTTTTTTGAAAGGTTGGAAGTTGGTTTCCTGTTTTTAATCTATAATAATTCCATTGGTAAAATTGTATAAGTGACTGTGGATATTTTACTTGTACGCAGAATTTCAGTTATTTTTCATAAAATGAAGGGATGACAGTTTGTTTCTTTGTGTTGTAGAGACTGGTTATTGATGTATATATATCTAGATAAACACATTGCCTGACTATATATCATTCGGTGGAGTAATCCTCTTATCTGTCTTTGGTGAACGAATTTCAGAAAGTTACACCTCGTTGTGATGTTAGGAGAGTGGCACACATAGCTGTCGAATTCCTAGATGGTTATGGTGAGGTAAGAGTAACAAAATTAGGGATAATCAAATCACAACATCGGACCAATGTAAGATAACACTGACTGTTGGTCTATACAGTGTGTAAGGTGTAGATTGTCTATCTGGTAGAGAGCAACAAGTGCAAACTCTTTGCTATATGAATTATTAACATAACATAACATAACATAAGCTTTATTCCAAATCAGTACTTGTGATACAGAATGGAATTCTCAGCATTTTACTACAATATTGCATCCAGTTTTTTACATTAACAATAAATAAAGTTCTACATAGATTAAAGTTATCTCAACAACATATTAGTATGTCGGTAGCAAAGCCAAAATTAAAGTGTTTGAAGGTGTTAGAAAAGTAGATACTACTAGCATATTTACTGGCGTAAGCGATAGCAAAATGGTCGAGATATACAGAGTGTGAAAGAACGAACAAGAATGTTTTAAGTAGAGTTTGCAAGGAAGAGAGAAACAAAACAGCACATAACAAAATAAAATACAGAATGAAGAGCGAGAAAACGTTGTACCTATAAATGATGTGAGTTGGAAAGACGAGATCCATTGGTTCTACTGACTATTTAATAAGTTAAAGGTTTCATGTCTGATGCATTCTTTATCGAATTATTCCATATGTCTTTTCATGAATGCGATTGCATTTATGTTCCCCTTTTTAATGTATGATTTCTCAAAATGTGGCGACTTAAAAAGTTTAAATTCTGTGCATAGTTCCACATCGATTCATTAAGTTCACTAATTGGATGCGTTATGTTATTATCATTAATATTCCCTTGGGTTCTGAATGGAACATAGGACTTCAACAGCACGTCTACTTTATCCTATTCTCAGTTGTCATCTCCAGCTGCTCCTAGCTGGTCCATACTGACTGACTGACTGGCTTCCACGAAGAACTTCACACAGATGTGCACCAGTTCCAGTAACCACACTCCCTCCCTGCACCACACAAAGCAAGATAAGAGATCAAAGAGACATTCAAAAGAGAGATAATAAACTGAAGCTTCAGTGAGGGAAAAAGAATAGTAATATGGAGGGACAGTGGATTTTTATTGGATATTGCGTCTGCACTGCGCATTGAGAGGAAGGATTTCGAGACAAAACACTATTTGTCGCCAGTCTTCCTTTGTTTTTACCATTCCGAAGAACCCAAGCAGTCAGGAAGTCTACACCTTCCTACGTGGCTAAAATTAACTCTTATAGATTTCATTGACTGATGAAGTCATGTTTTGGTTTGACCACCATTGACTAGCTGTTTTCCAACCTAATCAATTCTATGTCAGCTAACATTGATCGTCGGTGAAAGAAGGAGATGGCTAGTCATGCTTAACACATGTCCTAGCGAATGGTGATCAAACCAAGGCATGACGTCAGTCAATGAAATCCACAACAGTTAATTCAAGCCATCCAGCCAGCCAAATGTGGGGGTGTAGACTTTCTGACTGGTTGGGATCCGCAGGACATTAAGCACCGATGGCTGGGGACAATTGGTGGTATGGCTCAAAATGGTTGTCAGTAGCTGGCGCAGATGAATCTACTCCTTGTGACTTACAATATCCAATAACACTGTGTTGTTCTTCGACAATATTCTTCTTTTTACCTCATATCTCTGTTTACTGTGTGTGTGTTGTGCATTTCTTTTTACTTTCTTCTGTTTCTTTGTGTTCTACAAAGAGGGAGTGTGGTGACTCCAACTGGTGCACATCGGTGCAAAGTTCTGAGTTGAAACCAGTCAGTCAGTCGGAATACAGTGAGCAACTTCAAATGCTCTTTTGACATCAACTTTATGGGAACTTCATTAGTTTATAAATTGGTTAGGTAGGATTTTCGTGGTTATTCAAAGCGAAGCACTGATATGACTTTCAGTCCCGATATCTATTAGTTCATTTTTTCTATTGACACGTTATTTATGTAGTTGACTAATTTACTCGTGTTTCACTTATGCTCTTTTCAGTCTGATATATGTCTGTCTGTCTGTTTTCGACATAGAACTTTGCACAAATGTGCGGAAGTTCAAGTCGCCACATTCCGTGTAGCACGCGAAGCAAGAGAAGAAAGTACAAGAAAAGCATAATAGAAACAGTGAGCAGAGGTGTGAGACAAAGGAGTAATAAAGAAATACAAAACAGTTTCATTGAAGATCATAAGTCACAGGGAGTGGATGCATCTGCGCCACTGAGAACGGTTTTGAGTCATGTCATCAATTGTTTCCAACCATAGATTTTACCGTCCCGACCGACGTAAAATACATGTGACTGTCAACTGCATGTTGATGGTACAGCGGTTAGGATGCTCGCCGACTATGCACATGGTCTGCGGTTCGATCCCCGACCTATGATGTCAATGGTTGGCCTGCTAAATTTGGGCTAATGATATTACATCCTGGAAATTCCATAGTTGTACTGAAATACTGTGTAGAATGAAGCTATAATTTTAAAAAAATATGAATAAATACATGCTGGTGTTTTTCATATGTAGAATTTTGTTGTTTATCAGCTGTCCAACATTTTCGTATGAGTGTTGTTCTACCCGTCGAACTATAACAATCAGTATATAGCTTCATTATATGTGTGTTGGACTCTACACAATGAATTTTCTTCTGTACTAGAGTCTTGTTGGATAAAGGCTTATAGACACTTGCAGAATTACTGACGAAGTTGGATTACATAAAAACAGTCTATAATGACTACGCGCATTTTATTTTTATTTTTGATTACAGCTTGATTCCACACAGTACTTTTCGGTACAAGTATGGAATTTTCAGCATGGATATCGGTAGCCCAAATTTTTCAGGCCGACCATAGATATCAGGTGTGCGTCGGCAGGAGATCGAACCTCGGACCATGTGCATGGTTGGCGAGAGTCCTAACCACTGTGCCACCGACGCACATACACTCAATTGACTTCCACCGTTTATGAATTTCTGTTGATCATGATATATAATGTGCTATTGAAGTCTCGTCAACTAACACTCCAGGCAGAGTTCAAATGGCTGGCTGTGAGGGGTCTACAAACCTGTCTTGTAATCGGCAGGTTCGATCTGCTGTGGCTGCGTACTGCCGACATAGAACTTTGCACATATGCATACCATACGGTGTTTCACTGATAGAATTCTCGCCAACCATGGTCCGAACCCTGGTCGACACACACACACCTTGATTATCCGGTAGTAAGTCCAGCAGAGAAGGAAGGCTGGGCATCAATGAGGCTATAGCAACCCCCGCCTCTCATCCCGTAAAAGATAACACCACTGCTGCTGCTGGTGAAACTTTTGAAGCCTCCCTATATTCCTCCGGAGAAAGCAAAAGAATAAAAAACAAAAAAACGCTCCAGATCAGGAAGTAAGTCATTGTAATTAAAATTTTATTTTACAGTAAAAATATCCCTACTATGTTGTTATTATCATTATTATTATTATTTTTAAGTGTATTTTGATCTACTTTTTGTTATATCACTTTTTTTTTCTTTAAAGATCCGATTAGTACAATAGCAGCGCGTATATCATGTAATCCATGGGTGACATTCTGTTTTGTCAATGCAGCTTTCTATTGTTTTTGGACAACTTTATTATGTGGTTCACATTTATATCAAATGATTTGGTTAAATGCTACTACAAATGAACGTATCAACATAGATCGATATGTGGAATTTTCTGGCGGTTTAAATTTATCCAATAATAATTCAAACAACAACTCGAAATCGGTAACATCGAATATGACACCATCAGCAACACCACCAACAACAAAATACAGTCGACCATATGATCATGGTATATGGCGTAATCTACTCGATTTAATTGGTTTACCAGGTTTTATTGTAAATTCAAACAAACGAGTTGATTGGCGGGAAATATATCAAATTGAACAAATCAACTCAAAATCAAATGGATGTTTTTAAATTTAGGAAGTACTAAACTACTACATGATTAATGAATTATTTTCAAGTTGTGTAGTATGTGTGTGTATGTGTATGTGTGTTGCATTGTATTGTAAACGTTATGTGAAATAAATATATATGCTAAAATTGTACAGTTAAAAATAGCTTATATTCTATCCTTGAATGTTGATCTATTTACACTTTGTTATTCTCTATGCGAGATCTACTCTCTCAGCCTTCTTTATATCAGAAATACCTGAAATTGTTTCGCCCCCTGTGATATACACCTATCCAAATTTTGTACGGTGAAGTTATTGCAACTGGAACATATATATCTATATAAATTTATATGTAGGGTACTACTCAATTCCATTGCCCCTTTTTTCCCATCCAAAAAATTGTCTTTATACCTTGTATCTTTTCTTTTTACGGCAAGAGTTTCTTTCATTACCATTGGTTATACATTCTCATGCATACATATTGTGTAAGATATGGAAGCCTTTACCCAGGGGTTAGAGGATAACAGCAATACTAATAGGGAAAAATTATTCATTGAAACCGATATATGCATATATGTATTATCCTATGATTATATATATCTATCTTTCAATAAGTGAATGATTTTATATATGTGTGTTACACTGAACATTTTACTTTCCATAGTATCCCAATTCCTTTATGTTTATTCTTTTTTTTTTTTTAATCCATAAACATTCCATTCTTACTGTTTACATTTCATCAGTGTGTGTGTGTGTGTGTGTGTAGATCTTCAGTTTATGTTCAACTGTAATTCCGTTATATTGTATTCTTTCATGTCACAGTTTGCCTACTTTTGGATGATTCTCTGTTGTTGTCCCTGTTGAAATAAACAAACAAAGAAAAACTGTTCACTGTATAAAATTGTAGCGACATATACATATAAATACATAAATAGAGGGAATAAATTGTCCACCTTCTGCGCTCATATGATGATACTGTGTTAGCCTGTTACCCATTCCTCGTATCTTAGTTACTATTAACTGAACGATTTGGTTATTATTTTACTGTTCGTCTGTTGTATGTCAAATTTACCATTTTACAGTTATGCACACAAACACCCCCCCCACACACACAGTTGACGTTTCTACTTTTTACTTGAATACGCTGACTGTAGTCTTTTATTTTAAAAATAGTTATATTGAATAAAGCCTTCACAATGAGACCTATTTCTGAGTCGATATATATATATATATATATATATATATATATATAGTGTAGTGTAGTGTAGTGTAGTGTAGTGGTATTTCTATATACTGTGTCTATAACAACTGTTTTGATTGTTAATACAAATTCAGCGTCACATGTAACATGATATGTATGATTTATTGTTTTTCAATAAGCCTATCAGTTTTAGGGGACGATGATATGAGAACACTGATTGCTTTTGTTGTCTGAAGCAAAGAACAAACAAACAGCAATTACCAGCTAGCATATATATATATACGCATGCACTCATGCATTACAATTTCGATATATGGCTTAGAAAGGCAGTTAATTAAAAGCGATTTTATCTTAACTACTTACTCTCTGCTTATCAGTAGTATGTTAGCCCATGATCTCATGCGAAATCTAACCCCAAGGGCTACGTACGTCGTCTTGTATGTAAGTGAGCATTTTAATATTGAGTCACTAGAGAACTTCTGTCGAATCGTTGTATCGTGTCATTGGCCTTTAATGTTATGAGTTAGGGATTGTTTTCATACTCGAATAAGTTAAATTTAAATATCAAAACTCCTCACAAGAATCTGGGGGAATTCTAGTCATTAGGATGTACTGAGTTACTGTGTTCGATTATTATTATTATTATTGTTATATTATTCCCTCGGGTTCCGAGTGGAATCTAGAGATTCAACAACACATCTCCACTTTGTTCTGCTCGGTGCTGTCCTCTTCAGCTGGCTCTAAGATTGACTATAATATCTCACCTCCTCCTGGGCACACGATCTGACGACCTACTCGTCGCTTCCCATTCCGATTCCTTTCGAGGGAGTGTTCTCATGGTTATGGTCTGAGTGACGAGATAGGAGCAGATTACAGATCTATATATATATATATATATATATATATATATATATATATATATATATTGAGAAAACAGGTAATATCACTAATAATAAGTCAGTATAAATGAATAATTCGATAGTATTGAGCATAAATTATGAATAATAATAATAATAACTGTGACAATAATATTTGTAATAATAAGCAAAGTAAAAAAAACCAAGAGAGTTAAGGGGAAGGAGCACTGCGAAGTGTGAATGTTTCTGCGCCAATGAGAGAAGGATTTTGAGTCATATCATCACTGATTGTCTCCAGCCATAGGCTATTAGAATCCTTAGGACATCGGTACACCCATGTGTGTGTGTGGTTGAAAGATTTCATCGACTGATTCCATTTTTTGGTTTGACCACCATCACTTTGCCCGTCGTGGAAGGCGATGGTCAGCGACTTCAATCCATGTAGCTTCAGAACCTCATCGATTGACATTCATTTCTTACCTAATACTCCATGCATAGCCTCAATATTACTCACCCTATCATGCCAACTTTCACGAAAGATAGAATTCAGACACCTATAATAATCAAAGGCAGCTAGCCTGTTCATATCTTCCAATTTTAATGTATCCTGATGTGGGCATGTATTCTAGATGGAGCGGTGAACTTGTTGCTTGCTGGTTATAAGGATACTGATAGACTGTTGAGAATAGATTTATTAAGGTATTGATACTAGTTAATTGTTCATTTGCATCTGAACAGTATGAATGCTTGACTTCTAAGGGACCGTTGTAGTTCCCTATTAACTGAACTACTCTTGAGCCTCGTCTGCTGTTCCCCTGATATAAACTAGGCATGTATAGAAGGGGACATAAACTAAGATAATATTCTCCTTGTGAAAACATGTGATTAGAATGTGGGCACTGTTTTAGAGTATGATTTCATATAAGTTAATTTGATGTAACACAGTGTTACTAACTGCATGACATTTTTAGCCCAATTCATTCGTCATAATCATAGTTTATTCATACGGCTTCATAATTTGCTTGGTGTATATTTCTTTCCTACCTAGCAGGATATATGGCACGGTTAAAATTCATAGAACACAATGCCCTTGGAGACCAATGGTTGCCGTTAGAGGAACACTTCGACATACGAGCTATCCAAATGCTTAGCACCAATATTATGCCTCATTAGAGATAGGTCAAATTCTAAGCTAACTACTAATTTCCATGTAGTGAAACAGAAGAAAGAGGAAATTCAAATAGAAAAAGATGAGAAAATAATTACTTTTGACATAACTAGTTTTGCGCATTAATATTCCGATCAATACAGTTCTAGAGTCAGTTAGGAGTGAACTGAACGTTGGTCCTGAACTCAAAAATAAGATTAAGTTGATGTAATCACATTAGCAGTTCAGTTACGTCTACTGTCCACTGTATTCAAATTTCAGGGTAGACTGTATAAAAAAAGAATGAGTTAGCGGTGGGATCACCAATATCTCCAATAATAACAAACAGATTTTTGGACAGTTTAGTCCTCGTAGATTATTTTTATTTATTTATTCATTGTTTCCTTGGGTTCCTAGTGGAACATAGGGCTTCAACTGCACGTCTCCACTTGCTTCTATCTTCTGCTGTGCTTTTCACCTGCATCCATGTCAGTCCATACTGTTTCAACTCCTCTTCCCACAATCTCCTCCATGTCACATTTGGACGTCTCACTTATTTATTTTTATTTTTGATTACAGCTTGATTCCACACAGTACTTTTCGGTACAAGTATGGAATTTTCAGCATGGATATCGGTAGCCCAAATTTTGCAGGCCGACCATAGATATCAGGTGTGCGTCGGCAGGGGATCAAACCTCGGACCATGTGCATGGTTGGCGAGAGTCCTAACCACTGTGCCACCGACACACTTACCACTTCCCTTTCGGGTTCCACTCGAGCAGTGGCCTGACGCACGATGTCCCCCAGCGGCCTCCTCAGCGAGTTTCCATCTCCACTTGAATTTGAAATTTGAAAGAGGTCATTTTTCTAGGCTGACCCGTTTGAACTAAAGACGGAGGGAGGCATGGATGAGGATGTCAAAACCAGCACACAGCAATACCAAAACAGAATGGAACGTGGCAACTCGAACTGCTGCACTTCGGTGTCAAGTTCTATGTTGAATCCAGACAGAATACCAAAACAGACATTCATCACTCTGAAATCAGCCTGGAAATCTTCTCCACTCCACAGAATATAGAATTAAATTCTGATTTTCAAATACCTATGTGAAGTCAGTTAGTTTTTCTTTATAGGTTAGCAACTTGACCAGCGCGTCAAGAAAAGCATTTGTTACAGGCTGTTGGAGACTTTCATTGACATCTGTTTTCGCTATATACTGAAGATCAGATAGTCAGAAAGAATTGGCAACAACAAACTCTGAGAACGAACCGATCGATAATCTACTGCTCGACAAACATACCGGAGGAAATGAAGATGGATCAGCATCCGGGGTCACTGCTGGATTAGGACCCAAATGGAGAATGACGAGTTGTTAGTGTTTTCGAGGGTGATACAGAGGTCGTACAAAGAGATGACAAACTATCGGAAATTGTGGGACCAGATAACGAAGACTGTAGAAACAGGTTGAAATAAAGGCCTATATATATCTATATATATATACCTGACTGAGTGCTTGTTCTTCAGATAAGACTTGGATAACATTATTAAAGGGATTAATGCTTTGCAAGTTTCAGATGGGACATCTGTTTCTCGTTGTAGATCTATCTCAAGCAATGAATTAACAGGATTTGAAGCCAAATCTTTTAATTTGTACAATTAAAGGGATCTTTAGAATAACTGAGCAAAGAATATCCTTTTCGATAATAGCCTTTTCTGGCTCTACAATTATGTATGTATATATACATATAATATTCTAGATTAGTAGTCAATAACAATATTGCTATTTTCTAAATAACATCGATTTGTAAAGTAAGATCACAATGGAATTACAGTTCACTAAAGATGCTTAAAGTATAATAATGATAAAAATATAATAGCAAATAGAATATCAACTAAAATTAAGGAAATTTTTACAGAAAAAATTGAGGATCATTCGAACCTGGATGTCCAAGGTATGAACAATGTCTGAACTAGCTTCTTTCGGACACATAAATCAGGCTTCTTAATGTGGATCCCTAAAGCCTCAGTATTATTTAATAGTCTAACTCTTACAATGAAGTTAAGATTTTTGGTATGCGGTAAATGACTTTGAAAGCCTGGTTAACGTCAATCTTGTGTTCTGTATCCACAAGATGAGATAGAATGGTACTGCGAATAGATATTGTTTGTCCTTTACCTAATCACTTTGCAGGGTGATGTTCGGAAATTCGACGAGAAACTCGCCTAATTGTACGGCCTATGTAAATGGCTCACTCCACAGAAGCAGTTAATTCGGTAGATACACATGAAAAAGGCGAAATTAGGCAGTTTATCTTTTACGCCCAAACGCAAAAGAGGAGTGGTTTTGAAGAAGTAATTAAAGGGAGATGACCTACGTTTGACTCTCTGATTTTTGTAGAAGAAAATGAATTTCCCGAAAATAAAAGCAAAATCTTAACAGTATTAATATTATTATTGATACCAATATACTGTGCATTCTATGCACTGATTTCACTATAGAGTAGTGTTGTTGATGTCTAGATTAGCATCATCACAGCGACACTCTCTAAATAGTGAATGTGGACTAATTTTACTCGATTTATGCCCCACATTAAGTTGTAATCATTTCTTTTTCCTCAAGGTAGTAGTGAACGTGGTGATGGATTCTCTGTGCAATACTTACTTTACCAGTTTGATGTAGCTTCAAAGTAGCTTCCGTAGATTGAACAGAATTTTTTTGTACACATTTCCTAGTAGTCTGTGTTTTTTTTATTAATTTTGTCTGGGCTTGTATTTTTCAGTTCGAACATTTCGTTACACCGTCTCAAAAAAAAACAACGAATTTACTCACCGTTTTAAAGAGAATTTGAGGATTGAGAACAGTCCAGACATAAAAAAAAATCAAGTGATTTCGTAAAATAGAGTGACCATCATTGTTACAAATATGAGTAGAAACAACACTGTGTATTGATTTGTACTATTTTGCGGTAAGAAAAAACACCTTAGAAAGAAAAGTAAAACTACGGGCATAGTTGTTTCTGAACAGTTTGAAAAAAACGAAAAATTCATCCAGATGATTGTTGTATGCATTTCGCGTAAATTTAAAAAGGCACATTTTTGTCTGTCTTATTTAGGAGAAACCTGAAGTGTTTGTTGTTGTTGATCCGTCTGAAAGAAGATATTACAAATGCATGAATGACACGTCGGAATTTAAGATTGATAACTAACTGCAAGAAGGATATGACGGATTCGGCAGAAAAGAAAGTCACGAAAGTGCTCAGAGGGAGAGAGAGAGAGCTATTGAAAAAGGAAAATGATTGACAGTCATACGTTCAATGAGTTAAAACCTACGGGGTCTCGTCTACCATGTATGTATGGTCTGCCGGAGATACATAAAAAGAATTGCCCAATGAGACCAATGCTCTGAATGGTCGATTCACCCTTTCACAAAGTTGCTCTGTGGTTAGCCGACAACGTCTAGCTAAACATACTTTAATAGACTCGTTCCAATTTGTTGAAGAGGTGAATCAACTTAATGTACATGACAAAATTATGGTCTCCTTCGATGTGACTTCTCTATTCACCCAGATTCCTCTGCATGAGACAACAGACACCATCTGTCAACACTCTGACCTTCTTCCTCTACCAAAACTGGAATTTAAGCAGCATCTTGTATTATTTACTAATGATATACAATTCCAGTTTGACAGCAAAATGTATCGTCAGGTTGATGGTGTGGCAATGAGGAGTCCACTGGGTCCGATGTTAGCTGATATTTTTATGGCCAATCTGGAAAAGACAAAGCTCAAGTGTGACACTGGCGAGTCTACTATAGATACGTTGATGACACATTCATTGTATGCGATGATTTGAGTTACGCTTCCTCACTATTAGACTCTTTCAACAATGTACACAAAAGCATTACTTTCACGAGGTAGCATGACGATGATGAAAAATCCCATTTTTCGGACGTAAAGTTGGAAAATATGATGGGACACTCGAACGATCTGTATATCGTAAAGACACATGGAGTGGTCTTTACTTGAATTTCAACAGCTTCTGCCCAGTGAGATACAAACGAACGCTGGTGAAAACACTTTTCTCTGAGCGAAGAGAATATGTTCACCAAACAAACTAGATAGCGAACTGAACTTCTTGAAAAATGCTTGAAAGAAAATGGTTACCCACAAAGTTTCATTAATAATTAATATGGCAAGAATGAACTCAAGAAGCTTAATACAGCTACAGTCAGTAAGAAGCCTATTTTCATCAAACTCGGCTACAAGGGCAATGACATTATGAGAATGTTAAATAAAAGATTAAGCGCAGCCCTGTCTAGGACGTATCTTGTTGCGTTATTAGTCTCTCTATCCCTAAGATCCTCCTCACTGATGCAGTCATAGATAGATACCCCCACCCGCTTTATTTTTCGCTTGACCCTCTTAAGAGATAATTTATTTTGATCTTCTGAGTTCCGCTCACCCTATTACATCATCAACTTCTCATCTGACCTCATGTGCACCGAAATTTTGATCTTCTTTTATCTAATTACGTAAGTATCACTGATCTTCTTATCTTACCACTCCAACAACACAACTGTTAATTAATTTTTTTTCAAGAAACTTCTCTCTAACAAGATATATATATATATATGTTGTAACACTTTGGACGCCTTGTAAGTCGCAACGCTTTATTTCACTATGACTCTCTGACAATATGCTTGCTAATGGATGAAAGTTTGTTAAAATTGTACAATTTTTATTTTTCTTAAAAAAATTCAGGTTGTACGCAGCTGATGAGAACCGACGAAATAAAATGGATCCAGATTATTCCGCGCGCCAATGTTTCTTCTTTCTTTGTTCAAATTTATAAAAGGGAATCATTGTATGAAAAAAATGCATATATTGGTTCTATTTTTTAAACCATGTAGAAGTTTCTCTCAACTTGAATCTATCCACTCCGAGAATTCATACAATTAGTTTCTTTGCATAACAGAATGAGATGAATTCATTTTATTATTTCATAGAGTTTTCTTCAGCTGCACGTGCTAGAGAAGATTTGTAGCTCAGGTGTGTTCTCTGAACTGGTTGATTTAATTGCAAAGCTTTCGTAGTCCTCCTAGATAACATCGTCAGTGCTGAAGAAATTGTTTTATACTGGAACCTGGGCAGAAATTATTGTCTAGAAGGACGAGGAAGGTTTCACAATTAAATCAACCGGTTCAGAGAACACAACTAATTCAGTACTTAAGTGCCATGGATGTAACACTAGGTGAATAATAAATTCATTTTATAAAAGGAGATTTAGAGTAGTAGCGTAGGTTAATTTAGTGCTCGACACAAACAAACACAAGAAAATCATGCAGGCGTTAGACGTGATAGAGGGTGTATTGATCGTATCTTCATCCTTCGACAGATTATGGAATATAGGCATATTTTCCAGCAACTAAGAGTTAACAAGTTTCGTGACCTGAAGGCGGAATTCAACTCTGTTAACTGAGAGGTACTATGGTAATTTTCGGCCCTTAAGGAAGTGCCGAGAAGGTACATAGCGCTAATCAAGGTGGTCTACTCAGAGTCAAGAAGTCGTGTAATAGCTTACGGAGAGTGGCGGCAAACACTGGTATCTGTCAGGGATGCCCACTGTCCCCGTTTCTATTTAATTTCATTACAGATGTAGTAATGGGATTAACCCTAACTGCTGACTTCAGCGAATTACGGATTGACCTGTTACCAGGGTATAGTCTTATTGACTTAGAGCAGGCAGATAATATAGTCCTTCTAAATGAAGATGCTGACAAAATAGTCTCCTGAACACCTTAAGCAGAAATCCTCAAATCTTTGGCAAGTCATTCTCTCTCTCTCTCATAAATAAGATGATGATACTGATGCTACAGAACTGACTGGACTACATCAACCACTCACAGCGTAAAATTAGGCAGTGAGTGAAGTGATACGGCGTGTCGACTACTTCGTTTATTTGGGAAGTTGCACTAGCCCTAATGGAGTTAATGTTGACAAAATCTCAGCACGTATACAAGAAAGAGTCTAGGGTTGTATATCTGTGGTGCGAGGTGGCCATGAGAAAATATGAACAAGGCTGATTCAGTAACCAATCACAGCAGACTTAACGTGGCAAAATATGATTCGCAGATAGAGAACTCTATTTTTCGAGTAATCCTGAAGCAACCAATCAGAAGCCTGCGTTTGTCTACCTAACTTCTGATAAACAATCAATCAGATGACTGCGCTTGTCTACTTGCATAAGCTATAATAATGTATGTGAAATATATATAAATACGTGTTGATTTCCATAATAAAACGATCTGTTGCCTGGCCCTTGTCTTCTGTTGTTACATATCTACCAACACACATCATCTCTGATGTAGACGTGATATCCAGCTATCGGTCAAAAGACGTGTAGCAGGACGGAGCAGCAGTTAGCTCCATCCTCTACTATGGCTGTGAGACATGGCCATAGAATGTGGAAGACATGAAAATCCCGGCTAAGTATCTTTGATCATACGTGGCTGAGTTTTATCTCTCCTGACAGGGGACATAATAGGGTGAGTAATATTGAGGTTATGCGGGTTGTGTTAGGTAAGGAGAGAAAGTCGGTTGATGAGGTTATAAAGCTACATGGATTGAAGTGTCTAGGACATTTGTTGAACATCCTGAGCCATCGCCTTCTTCAACAGGCAATGCCAACCAATACCGGATTAAGTTGGAAAATAGCTAGTTGTGGTGAAACCAAAACCTGTCTTTAGTCCATGAAATCTTTGATGGGTGATTTGAACCAGGCGGAGACTCTGTGGTTTGGGTCTTACGGACTCTAAAATCGGATGGCTGGAAACTATTAGTGATATGACTGAAAATCATTCTCAATAGAGAAGATGCATCCACACCATGTAACCTGTCATATTCAATAAACCCTATTGTTTCTCCGTGGTACTACTCTTTTTGTCTTCCTTTGAATCTCTTTCTTTTATCATTTATCTGCCTTTATTAGGTAAGTGGATTGTGACATTCTGATCTTCTGAACTTCTGTGCTAAGTTCAGTGTTGAAAGCATTCAGTCCATCATTTATTATCGAAACAGAAAGATCATTTTATTGTAACGATCAGTGAAGGCCTACAATTTAAGTCTTATTCACATATAAGTAGAGATGGTTACATTATTCATCTGAAGAGTTATATGAAGGCAGTGAAAGTGGTAGAAGATTACAAAGCCATCAATAAAATTAGCAGGAAAATAAATGAATACAGATATTAATTTACACCTTGAAAAAATGAAATCAAGTTTCAGTGAATTAAGGTGAAAAAGTTAATGTTTGTTACGCATTCATGTTGAAATCTTTTTCCATGAGCAATGGTATTACACATAAATATTCAGTAACCTTTGATTGTAAAATAAAAATCAATTAACAAGTATTGGTTTTCGTTTGATTGGTTGGAGAATTTCATCATCAGCTGACATTGGTTAAAGAACCGATGTCAGCTCATGATGAAATTCTCCATCCAAATAAAAATCTGACTAAAAATCAAATGAACGAATGGTGAGTTATAACAGTAGTCATACAATGCTTACCCCTTAGAAATGAGGTCAGAAGGGTCCCTAACAAAGACAGCATCAGAGTACAGTTACAAATCATTCTGGTTTATTTGAAGGATAGAGTTTTGCTAGCACACATACTGAAAAAATCAGTTACAACAACACTGAAATAGTAATCCATGAGTGGTTTAAAATACTGTGTAATAACAAGAATCTTATCGAGAAATGTTTGTAGATAAAATAAAAATTTCCTGACCAGTCAGTAACCAGGGGCATCAAATACAGCTTAATCTGCTTTCAGTTCATCCTCTGATGTTAATTCAACCAACACGCTCACACTGTTCATACATTACACCAACACGTAACATGCATATCTGCACGTATTCGTCAGTTTATTAATAAAGTGCAATTGAGTCATGTCACACGTGTATGTCTCAACAATGTCATTTATTTTACTTATAAGATTCCAACCTACAAATATCTCCTTTTTCATAAATTTCGTTTTTTCATAAATTTTAAAATTTTTCTGTTGAGAAATTTTTTTCGACGTGTGATATGCTTAGTAATAAGATATTGAAAAGTAAATTGAATTCATCGATTTATTCCCATTTACGAATTTGAATAAAGCAAGAACAACAGTGGTGGTTTGTGCAGAATAATATGGTACCATCATTGCTTATTTCGTTTGCTTCTCATCAGCTGCTGCTTACAGTCGTACAGAAAAGTGTTAGTTTGTAGGTTCACATAGCAACGCAAAAAGCGAAAGCGGTTACAGTTTATAAGATTGAGATTCGCTCACTGAGTTGAGATGTAATCAAAATCAAAATTAAGTTACCAAGGCAGTGAGAGGTTAATCACACTCTCGTTCTGTATGGATTAGTCTGCTTTAAATCGTTTGATTGCGATCACTCCAGCGTTGGTGGCAAAGTGGTTAGGACTCTCGCCGACCATGCACATGGTCCGTGCGTCGATCACCTGCCGACGCATACCTGATATCTATGGTTGGCCTGCAAAATTTGGGCTACCGATATTACATGCTGAAAATCCCATTCCTGTACCGAAAATACGGTGTGGCATCAAGCTGTAATCAAAATAAATAAAAATTAAAAATAAATCGTAGACAAAGGACAGCAAATTTACAACGATTTGGCGGAATGGTCACAATCAGACGATTTAAACCAGACTAATCCATACAGAAAGAGAGTGTGATTAACCTCTCATTGCCTTGGTAACTGAATTTGATTTTGATTACATTAATTCTGTCTGTCTGTCTGTTTTCGACATAGAACTTTGCACCGATGTGCAGAAGTTCAAGTCGCCACACTCCATGTAGCACACAAACCAAGAGAAGAAAGTACAAGAAAAGCATAGTAGAGACAGTAAACACAGGTGTGAGACAAAGGAATTGTAATGACGAAGGACAAAACAGTTTCATGGCAAATCATTAATGACAAAGAGTGGATGCATTTGCGCCACTGAGAACGATTTTGAGCCATGTCACCAATTGTTTCCAACCATTGATTTTTACCGTCCCGAGGACCCCAGCCTGGAAGTCTACACCTTTCTACGTGGCTTAGACCAACTGTTGTGGATTTCATTGACTGATGCCAAGTTTTTGTTTGACCGCCGCTAGCTTTTTTCCAGTCTGGCCCCATATCAGCTATCATTGCTCGTCGAGGAAGGCGATGACTAGGCATACGTAACACATGTCCTAACCATCTCAGTCGATGTAGCTTCATAGCCTCGTCGATTGATTTCCCCTGTTTACCTAGAACTCGACGCCTAACCTCAATATTGCTCACCTTATTATGCCACTTTACACGGGAGATAGAACGCAAGCACCTATGATCAAATAGTTCATTAATTAGTCATCTAATTCAGTGATCTCAACTCACTGCGCAAATCCCAATCTTATGGACTGTAACCGCTTTCGCTTTTTGCGTTGCTATGTGAACCTACAAGCTAACACTGTTCTGTTAATTAATTTTTCCTGTTTTCTGTCTTACCCCTCCCCCTATTTTCAACATTGAAAGCGTATAACTTGATGATGAAAACTTGAACTAAAAACATTGTAATGCTTACATTTTGGATGCGTCAGTTTTATAGTATTTCTTCTCTACTACCACTCAAACATTAAAGTATGTTATTATCATCCAAATAACCATTGTAATTTTAGGTAGAGTTGTACAGTTTATAAGGACCTGTGAAATAGAATGATGATGCCATTTTATACTGCAAATTTCGTCTTCTTTTCTTCATCAAAATTTATCAAGGGAACCAAATGTATAAAGTTTTCATGTTCCATTGTAAATTTAAATCTGTGTGTGCGTCGTTAGATAATTTGAGTAGGTAGGAAGGAAGCATGACATCGGTTGTTGCACACTACAAATGTGTCATCGACGTGTCGACAATAAGAAGTTGTTTAGTCGATTGCGTGCTGCAACTTCGTTCTTTCAACGTCGGACATGAAGATATCTGCTAAGAGAGGGCTAAGTGGACTGTTCATAGCTACAACATGTATTTGGCGATAAAGAGTGTTGTCAAACTGGAATTGCACATATATGGTACACATTAGCAGTAGGCGTTTGAATTCCGACTCCTGGAGTATGAGAAGATCAGACTGCTTAGAAATGATCTCAATAGTTTCACTGATTGGGATCCTTGTGAACAAGGAGGTTGCATCAAATGACACCATGAACTTATTTGAAACGTTCATGTGGTTCACACTTTCGGCGAAATGAAATGAGTCTTTCATGGCGTAGATGGCTAGCCGTTCACGAATGTCTTTCAAATTCTCCGCAAGCCGACGAGCAACCTTATGCTTAGGTGAGTTGATCATCGGAGGTATAGGTCTGAGGTGGACTTAATTATGGATAAGACTTTATTTTGATAAATCACACAGTGTTGTACAGTAATATTAATATTGTTATTATTAATATTATCAGTTAATATTACAGTACAACATTGTGTAATTTATCAAAATAAAATTTTATCCATAATGGAGTTATACTCTACCACATTGCCCAAGTTTTATACTGAGGTGGACTTGTTTTTCGTGTGTCTTTAGAAAACCATACACGTGCGGCATACGAGACCCTCGGGGTTTTAAATCATTGTATTTATTGTTTTCAATCAATTTCTTCTTTATAAGATCTCTCAATACGTTCGTGATGTGATTTTCGGCCGCATTTGTCTTATCTTTCTGGCAATCGTCAGCTGTCGATATACTCAGTTATGTCTCTGGGTTGCAAGCAAATGATGAGAAGACAAAGAAATAAATGATGGTACCATTTTATTCTGTTAAAACTATTGTTCTTGCACATAGTCCGGGGTTCGATCCCGGGCCGACGCACTCCTTCACTTCACTAAGCCAGAAATAATGCTGGTAAAGAGGAAGGGTTGGGCAGTGCTACAGAAACTTGCAGCCACTATCCTGAAGCCCTATGTTCCACTGGGGAACGTGAAGGAAAAAAATCCATCAATTAATAGCAGCCGTACGACTTACTTTCTTCTTTTAACTAAATGGAAACAGTTGTTATTTACTCATAGAATTTTCACTGAAAACTGATCAAAAGGCGCACCCCATCAGTTTGCAGTCAGTGTGTTCTGTGTTCACTGTTATGTTCTAGTTTCCCCGTCGCCAAATTGTTATGTACTAGTTTCCCCGTCGCCAAATTGTTATGTACTCGTCGCTGAATTATTGTTATGGACAGGTCGAGAAACTAATAGTTCTGACGCGAGAAGGCGGAAATCAGAAGACCACTAGGTTTGCGATGATACTTCTATTGTCCAAACACAAGGAGACGGAAATAAATGGTCTCACACCAAAAGTGGTAAGTAAGTAAAGTAGTTGTAAAGTAAAGTAGTTCACACAATTGTGAATGCGAATATATATAAATAATTCAGACAAGCGTGGGAAAAATCATTAGACAGTCTTAACATGAATGGCTAATTATAATGGAGTGTCGATCCAATTATACATAGCGAATATAGCAGACATGCCAACAAACATATATGGATATATGTCACCAAGCAACGGACTGTCAACAAACACTCATATTATATATAATATAATATAAGGAGAATACACATTATTAAAGGAGACAAGTCCATACAAGTGAAGTGGTCACAGACTAACCGAGCAAACAGAAAGAGAGACCAACATACACACACACATAAATATATATGTGGATACATATCATTCACGTAGAGTTTCTCATACTTCAACCTGAGCAACTGGATGTTATGATCAGCTATTGGGTAGTATGCGTGACTCATAGATTCGTAAATGTGCACTAGTGGTTCAATGGTGTAATGTCTGTTAGCTACGCGCGAGTTTCGAGTTTAATTCTCGGCTGATGCACCAACAAACCTTGATTTGCACTAGTTACCCCCAAAAAGAGAGATGGATGGACGTGAAGCTGATGAAACTCAAAGCCTGTAGCCCCATCTTCCAGTAGAAATGAAAAAAATATTCATAACTTGATAGATAAAAATTTACTTTTGATTAAACACTAGTTAGTAACTAATGTCTAATCAAAGTATCCCATATAGGACTACAGGAAGTCAGTTGCGAGCATGAATAGCTCAGTGGTAACGTCTCTAACTGCAGCACTAGGTGACTGCGGGTTTGAATCTCAGAAGGGACATGACTACCTTCAAGGTGATTGCAGATAAGCTTGTCAACTAGTACAAAAACCAGGTCCAAGTCTCCTTGTTCATTGCCTCCAACTACCTAAGATAAAAATATATTCTGAATAAGTAAAAACACAGTTTTTGTTCAGCGAAGAAATTTCTTTTCAACGACTTCATTTTCAAGCTGTACAGTCGTATTTATATTACAGAAAAAGGTTATTAAGTGGCACTAAATAATTGCTCAGTCAATGTACGTAAATATGTGATAAAAGTTATAAGGGGTAGAGTTGAAGTGGATAAATTACAAAAATATTAAAGATTGTTTTATAACAAAAATGTCAAGTGTTGTCTAAAAATTTTGAAAATTAGGAGTACGATTACGATAAGAATGAAGATGTGAAGTGAAGTGGAAAGAATTCAAGTGATAAAATAAAATAAAAACTAGAAAGAACATTACTATGACCAAGGTAAAGAAAGGGGTTTGACAAAACGCTTTTGAACACATAATTTGGGTTTCTGTTCATGTATAACTAAAGCTTCGGCTATGCATAAGTGAAGAAAACGTAAATTTTTGGATCGATTCGATTCTACCATGTAGATAACTTTGAAAGATGAATCACATGGGGCTAAATGACCAGACTCTAACAGGTGATCACAAATAGACGACTTTGCAGTTATACGTTCGCCTTTCGTTAACCAAACTGGATAGTGTTCAGCTACACGTTTTCGGAGATTACGCTTACAACGTCCAATATAAATAGCTCCACAACAGCAGGTAATGATGTTCTTTCTAGTTTTTATTTTATTTTACCACTTGAATTCTTTCCACTTCACTTCACATCTTCATTCTTATCGTAATCGTACTACTAATTTTCAAAATTTTTAGACAGCACTTGACATTTTTGATATCAATTCACTAATAAAACAATCTTCAATATTTTTGTAATTTATCCACTTCAACTCTACCCCTTATAACTTTTATCACATATTTACGTACATTGACTGAGCAATTATTTAGTGCCACTTAATAACCTTTTTCTGTAATATAAATACGACTGTACAGTTGGCTTGAAAATGAAGTCGTTGAAAAGAAATTTCTTCGCTGAACAAAAACTGTGTTTTTACTTATGAATAAATGGGTATTTTTCGAGATATTCTGAATAGATGATTTCAATAATTCTCAATTGATTTGAGATGTGTATAGTTCTTGACAGTTTCTACCATTCGTCTCCGTCTGGTCTATCTATATTTCTTCAGGCTGCTTGCACATTTATTCGAGATTATTTTGATCAAAGTCATATTAGTTATTTTTAGCATTTATAGCAACAGGTTCAGACAAAAAAAGCTAAACTTACCGTAAGATAGATAATTTTTACTGGCCTCATTTCTAAATCGACTGCAGTGTTGATGTTATCAAGGAGTAAATTAATTAATCCTCTCACGCTTTACTCCAGTGGGTAGACATTAACATATAACTTTGTAAATATTAAACATAGACGAGTCGGGGTTATTTATTAATAGGATACTAAGATCAATACTAACAGTGCACTTAATCATAAAAATGACAGAATTCGCATAACACCAAAACTATATGGAAAGTAGATAAAAAAGGGTTTGAATGAATATGTAATAATAATAATAATATAAAAAAGCTTTCCAAAAAGTAGTAATACAGAGATCAAATGTAAGGTAGAAGAATATAAAACCTCAAAATCGACAGTTTCCTGAATTGGTATTTGTGAGCAAGACCGTAGAAAACCTACAGGGTACTAAATGGTTATTTTATCCTTGTTGTTTTACATTCTTCGACAGTGCGAACCAACCTATGACTTTTCAAAGGATAGGGTTATTCAGTAAGCATGCAGATGAAAATCCAACAACGCATACTTTTCATTTCTCTCGTGATAGCAACTTGAAAATCCTCATTGAGTCATGTAAAAGAAAAGACGTCAGGCGAAGAGTTACTCTACTCGGCGATATCATTCTCAAGCTGGAAAATCGTGAGAATACACAGTAAAAGATTTGTCATTAGAATCGTAAATTTCAGATAACATATCACGTAATGTGGAAGACGTTAAATCTGGTAGAAACTAAAATAAAATAAGTAAGTTGAGTGACGTAATACAGCTGGCCGGATTGAGTAAAATTCAGCTAAAATTGAACAACAGTCAAGTTGACAGTGATGGTGGTAATAATTGGTAGAGATTTAATAAGGGATGCGGGAAGAAAATAATACAAATAAGCGATAAAAACAAAAACTACATATTTTGTGTGAGGATAGATCAGGTCCATTGTAGATTTAATGACTGAACAAACTTCTTTTGTATGCAGAGTTCAGGATATAACATGTGAATCGACATAACTCCTGCGGTTTGAAGAAGTTGGACTCGTACGTTTTTATCCAGATTTTCACATATCCTGTAGACAACTTTGAAGTTTCTTTGCTGTTAGCTTAGTGACCAGATTCGGTCAGGCGTTCTAAAATGGAGCTGTGGCGTGAGGAAGTTATATTAATAATAGAGTGGTACTCATTTAATTTATATTTGGACGCTTCACTGCCTACTGACATCCAATTTGATACATTTTGTCTTGGATTTGTTGAGGGGGGAAATGGTCAATGGGCAATGTTTTTAAAAATACACGGACAAAATGTAATTCGATTAATCAAAATCTTCGATTGATCATAGAAATAAAGATCCAATGAAAGGAGCAATTTGTTGTAAGTTCAGAAATACCCTTGGCAAATGAAAATAAGCGAAGATATGTGTTTTTTTTTTAGTCATTATTCTTATAGTTTAAACATCTTGAAAGAAAAAAACAAAAGATAACCAAATAAAAGCTGATAAAATATAATAGGTGCTCGTAGATTAAAATGCCTTTCAAAATACAGAGACAATTTTCAGAAAAATCGATGTTTGTCTCAGAGACACATCTTATTGACAGCTTTTGTTTTCATATCTTCATGCATTCTTTTTGTGATGATTTAATTTTGCATTTTTTTTTTTTGTAGAAAATTATAAGACATGATAGATTGTACACCCATTTAATTATAAACTTCGAGAATCAGTATTCAAGCATAGGTTAAGGAATAGAAGTAGTGGGCGTTGTATGCATTTAAGAACTATTATTGTTAATATTATTATTATTATTACTAAACCAATTGTATACAATCTAGGTGTCGGATCAATGTCAAGCGTGGTGTTTGTTGAAACTTAACAACAAGTGTAGTGGTATGGCAGCCTGAAAACTGAGGATTAATTTTGTCCATTACCTGAGCAGTCCCCAATATATATATATATATATATATATATATATATATATATATATATATATTAGTGAAACAAAGGGCCTCAACACCACATCACCGTGTCCTCTTCTGTGCCGTCCTCTTGAGCTCACTCCACTACCGTCCACAGTCTCTCACCTCCTCCTCCTCCTCGCACGATTTCCTCCATGTCATCCTTAGAAACACTAATGTAACAACAGAAGACAAGGGCTGGCAACAGATCGTTTTATTACGAAAATCAACACGTATTTATGTATATTTTATGTGCATTAATAAGGCTTATGCAAGCAGAAAAAGGCAGTCTTCTGATTGGTTGTTTCTCGGAAGTTAAGCAGACAAACACAGTCTTATGATTGGTTGTTTTCGATATTTCTCGGAAAGTAGAGCCATCTATCTGCGAATCATATTTGTCCACATTTAAGTTTGCTGTGATTGGTTGTTGAAACAGCCTTGTTCATATTTTCTCACGGCCCATATTAGTGACCTAGAAATTAACGTAGATTAGTGTCAACCAATCGGCTAGCAGCTTGCTCTCACCACACTCTTCCCCCCGTCAAATAGCTTCGTGCGCAGACGTTCCGACCTTCTGGGTGCTACATCCTCTAGTTGAGGATTGTTACTGACCGGCTTGTCCCACTGTACCCATCTTTGGAGCTGACTGGCGTTAACTCGTTTCTGTTTATCACCTCTTCGGATGGTATACACTTGACCCCGTCTTATTGTGATTGTGTATGGTCCTTCCCACTTTGGAAGGAGTTTCCGTGAACCTAGCCCGCCTCCAACTGTATATCTCCTGTCTCTACACTTCACTTGGTCCCCGACTGCAAAGGTAATGTACTGCGTCCTTTCTTTCATCTGAGACTTCGTGACATCACTGCGCTGCTTCCGTATTACATTCTTGACTGCCTCTTTCCTCTCTGCTTTTAATTTCGTCGTACTCCACTTTTGGTGCATGGGCCAGGTCTCATTGTGTACCGGTAATCGTGGTTTTCCACCATACATCAGTTGGAAGGGTGACTTCTTCGTTGTTTCCTGAGTGGTAGCCCGATGTGTTAGTAAAATCAGTGGAAGCTCCGTTTCCCAGTTCCCGCCCTTCGAGGCCAGCCACTCCTTCAGTGTACGGTTGTTTCTCTCCGTTAGGCCATTCGTTTGTGGATGGTATGGGGTCGTTCTGATCCTCTTGATGCCCAGCTGTTGCAAACGAGAAGTAAACTCTTCACTCTCGAAACAGGGACCTTGGTCTGTCAGTATTGTCTTCGGTACGCCGTGGTCTGCAACAATGTGTCTAACTACTGCATCTGTCACCACACTAACAGCTCATCACTCTCCGTTCAGGTCCCAATTAAACGATGGCTAGGTTCACGCTGTCATCGTCTATGGTCTTCTCAGCGTGTGTCCATCCGATCCATCTCAATTTTCTTCAGCATATCTTTTGAGCAGTAGGTTCTTAGTTGCCTAATTCCCATAGTTTCTTGTTGATTATTCTTTCCGGATATCTGATCTCCAGTATGGAGCCAGCGAAGTTAGCTGTTGATGAAACTCTGCAGCTGGCCGTTGGAAATGCTTTGGTGACGTGCCAAGTTTCTGAACCAAATAGAAAAACTGAATGACTACACATTTCTGTTGAAAATCCGAATTTCGTTCTTAATGATACGACAGAGGTCAGAAGATTTCCAAACTGATTTCAGAGTGATAAAAATGTGTTCCTAGCCTTTTCGATTCTCGTTTCGATGTCGTCATCTGTCGTACCTGCCTGTAACTGAAACGATGCTTCCAACGTAAGTAGAAGAAGTAACCTCCTACTAACCAGTTCTGTTGATAGGGACTGATTCCTGTTGTTGGTGTTAGTTGGTTGTCTTCATCACCTCAGTCTTCTCTGTGTCTTGTCTTCGCTGCTAGCCTCTTCAGCCAGTTTGCTCGTTTTCAAGTGCAGTTGCCGATGATATATGTCTGATTTCTCACAAACTGGAAGATATGCAAGTGAAAAGCAACAAGCTGGTGATAGAAGAAGCAGCCACGGAAGATGCGACTTCAGGTGAACAGAGAGAAAACAGATGTGGTGATGAAGATTCCTGGCCAACACCAACAGCAACAACAACAGACAACAACAGACAACAATCAGCCTGCATAAATGGGAGGAACCTGAAAGAAACAACCTCCTTCACCTACCCACCGACCTGGGAAGCATCGTTTCAACTACTGGCGGACGGAACTGACGAGGATATCAAAGCAAGAATCGGGAAAGCAAGACAAGCTTTCACTACTCTCAAGTCTGTGTGGAGGTCAATAGCACTCATCATCAAAAATAACATCCGGATTTTCAACTCCAATGTGAAGTCAGTCAGTGCTACTTAATATACGGATCAGAGACTTGGCCAGCGCGTCACAAAGAGCATCTCAAACACACTTCAGACCTTCATCTACAGTTCTCTTCGCTCAATACTCGAGATCAGATGGCCAGAAATGATCAGCAACAGAAAGGGATCTCTGGCAATGGGCGAACCAACGCAGCAGGAACCGATTGTGAGACAAATAGGCAGGAAGAAATGGAGGTGGATTGGATTGACCATACTCTGAGGAAACCATCAAGTGACGTCACTAGACAAGCCATTGCTCGATTGGAACCCGAAATGGAAGCAGCGAGTCGGTCATCAGTGAGAGAATGACATAAGGGAGGAGGTCATGTGAAGAGGAGATGAAAGCATGTGGGCAGACTTTGAGCCAGGTGAAAACTCTAGCAGAGAACCAAACGCAATGGAGACTTGGGCGGCTGAAGCCCTATGTTCCTCTAGGAATTAAAGGATACAATAATAATAAATAATAATTTGCTTTATTTCAAAACAGTACTTGTGATACAGAATGGAATTCTCAGCATTTTACTATTGTATTGCATCCAGTTGGTACATTAACAGTTAATAAAAATTCTACATGGATTATGGGTAATCTCAGTTCGTTTTGACAACAACATATTGGCATGTCGGTAGCAAAGCCAAAATTGAACAGATTATCTGAAGGTGTTAGAAAAGTAGATGGTAGCATATTTACTGGCGTAAGCGGTAACAAAATGGTCGAGTGTGAAAGAACGAACAAGAATGTTTTAAGTAGAGTTTGTAAGGAAGAGAGAAACAAAACAGCACATAACAGAAATAAATACAGAATGAAAAAAGGTAGAGAGAAAACGTTGTATCTATAAATGATGTGAGTTGGAAAGACGAGATCCACTTGTTCTACTGACTATTTAATAAGTTAAAGGTTTCACGCCTAATGCTTTGTTTATCGCACTTAACAAGCTTGTTAAGTGTCACGCTGCTTACTCTGTTGACAACATTCAACATCCTGCGTAATAAGGTATAGTCTTTCCTCAGTAACCCAGGAAAAGCTAAGGGGAAACAATAGAGAATAATAGGCAGGATGCAAGAGTTAACGATATTTGGCAAAAATCATTCTAGAATGCCAGATCTTCTAGAGTCTTCCTATCGGTTCAACGTCTTTCTACCTTGTCGCTCCTCACTTACGGTGTTCCTCAGAATCCAGTCCGTAACTATTGGGAATATGTTTGATGATAGTAGTAGGTAGCCTTGTCTAACTCTCCTATATGCACTTCAGAGGCTTCTCTGAGTTATTGCATTATGGATCATTCGATACGTGAGTCGCATTGTCATATATATGTTGAATGAGGCTGATGAAGATTTATGGCACACTGTAGTGTTGAAGTAGTTTCCAAATTACTTCACCGTCAGTGCTGTTGAAGGCATCTCCAAAGTCGATGAAGTTGAGGCAGTGGTTTGACTGCCATTCCGTGGTATGTTTGATAATAATGCTTAAGCTCAGTGGAGCTTTTCTGCATTTATTTCAATGCTATATTTATATATAAACCTGTGCAAAGAACAGACGCAAAATGAGTAAAGTCAGTAAGTAATGAGTTACCTTTAGCACTTGATTCTTATGCATTATTACCTTTAGATGATATAGCAAGTTTACGTAAGCACTGATGTTTTCTTTAAATATAGTATAACTTTATGACTATTTCTTTTTTGTAAGCTTGCATTCTATTGTCACGAAAATTCCTAAACATAACTCTATAGTATGTGTCATTCATTTTCTAATTTAAATAATATAATTATTGATTATTACTATTATTATTTATTTGTACACTGAGCTCTTTTTTGTTTTATTCACAAAAATAAATGAATAATTGAATTCTGATTAACTTCTGAGTTAGTAACTCATACTCTGTGAGAAGACATGGTGAAGCTGGATGCACTGTGAACTCGTGGCGAAATGAGAGGATTTCCGGGGAGAGGAAGGCGGAAGCCTACGCACATTTGGCCTTACCAGGTCGTTTTGATAGGTGTGGTGTGTGTCACGCACAAATCACTTGCATTTCTACTCAGTTGGCGGTAAAGCACACATATTGTGTGAAGACTAGTGATAATGCCTTGCTTCGTCGGCGTCGGTATCGGGAGAGAGGTTCGAGCTTGTGACTCAATAGTCGGAAGTTGAGCATCTAGACGAATAAGCCACAACTTCACACACGACTGCCGTAACTAAGTGATCAAATGTTCGGTTAGTTTGGTGCATACACAACCCTAATGTAACTTGTCGTCATTAAACAACCTAATTTTACTGCATATGTCTTCCGCATGTGAATTCGGTGATTGGTCAAAATGTGATCATATTGCAGTGTTGTTTTCAAAGCTGAATTTTGAGTGTGGATTCTCTAAGTTAATCGACTTCATATTACTCCTACTATTGTTATTAATACTCCGAAAAACCTGGAGGAACTGGACTTCGCCGATGATATATGTCTGATTTCTCACAAACTGGAAGATATGCAAGTGAAAAGCAACAAGCTGGTGATAGAAGAAGCAGCCACGGAAGATGCGACTTCAGGTGAACAGAGAGAAAACAGATGTGGTGATGAAGATTCCTGGCCAACACCAACAGCAACAACAACAGACAACAACATACAACAATCAGCCTGCATAAATGGGAGGAACCTGAAAGAAACAACCTCCTTCACCTACCCACCGACCTGGGAAGCATCGTTTCAACTACTGGCGGACGGAACTGACGAGGATATCAAAGCAAGAATCGGGAAAGCAAGACAAGCTTTCACTACTCTCAAGTCTGTGTGGAGGTCAATAGCACTCATCATCAAAAATAACATCCGGATTTTCAACTCCAATGTGAAGTCAGTCAGTGCTACTTAATATACGGATCAGAGACTTGGCCAGCGCGTCACAAAGAGCATCTCAAACACACTTCAGACCTTCATCTACAGTTCTCTTCGCTCAATACTCGAGATCAGATGGCCAGAAATGATCAGCAACAGAAAGGGATCTCTGGCAATGGGCGAACCAACGCAGCAGGAACCGATTGTGAGACAAATAGGCAGGAAGAAATGGAGGTGGATTGGATTGACCATACTCTGAGGAAACCATCAAGTGACGTCACTAGACAAGCCATTGCTCGATTGGAACCCGAAATGGAAGCGGCGAGTTGGTCGTCAGTGCAAGGGTGACTTGAAGGATGTCATATGAAGAGGAGATGAAAGCATGTGGGCAGACTTTGAGCCAGGTGAAAACTCTAGCAGAGAAGCAAACGCAATGGAGACTTGGGCGGCTGAAGCCCTATGTTCCTCTAGAAATTAAAGGAATTAATAATAAATAGTACTTATGTTAATATAGGCTGTTCCCTCACAAGTTCTCATTAAATTGCGCGAGTGAAGAGTACTTCCTATTCGACTTTACACGTTGGATGTATGCTAGGGAACTACTGGAAAAGTGCTAATTTTTCGGATAAACACGACAGGCTGTTCCAAAGACTGTGATCAAGACCAAATAATGAAATATGGTAGTTAGAACGTCAAGAAATCAACATATTAGTGGATTTCTCTCTTATTGAAATAAACTGATGTTTCTGGAATACAGCTGATTAAGAATCGACAATGAACAAATAACGAGTATTGGTTTGTAGTGATTTGATTGATGGCTTACAGGATTTCATCATGAGCTGACATCGGTTTGAGAACCATTGGAAAACCTGAAAGGAGTACTGGACAGGTGTCTCCGTTGTCCTAGTTTGGGGCTCTTCAGCAGTACGCCCTCAACACATGGGTTCGAGCCCAGGATTCTCTCGTTACAAGGAGCGCTAGCTCGTAGACCATTAACCCACCGAGACCCGATCCGATCCAATGGTCAGTGCATGAATTCCAACTTCTGCCACTTCAAGTTATAGCGATGTCTTCTTCGACGAGTAACTGTCTTCACCTTTGACCTGCTGTTCCGTACTGGTCACGGCTTTCCACTAAAACCCCAGATAACTGTCTACTTGAATAGGGCCAGTCGCTAGAGAGCATCTTATTGCTTTTAAGTGTTGGCTTTGGTGGCTGCGCACTGCTGAAGAGTCGCAGACTAGGACAACGGCGACATCTGTCCAGTACTCTCTGCAGATTTTCCAATGGTTTTCTTACCGATTGCAGCTCATGTTGAAATCCTGTAACCAAATAAATAGCAGATGACTGCACTCTTACTAGTTAACAGTTGATTCGTGACTACTCACCAACTGACTGACATATCAACGAAGAACTTAAAAAAAAGGAATTCGTTGGGGTTGTCACGATTCGAAGAAGGAGTGTAAGTAAACTACAATATATGGGGGTGTACAGGTGACAGCATGTGAATATATATATATATATATATGAGTGCAAACTATGAGCACTGATAATTAGCATCCCGAAAACCTCAGTTAACCCCCCCCCCTCTCCTCCCTGCTTGGATTGCCGATAACTACAAATAGTTTATTTTAAATTTACTTCCATATGCGTAGTCCAGGGAACCTAGCTAACACTAACTGCTTATGTATTTTTTCTGTAATGTTATCATGTTTCAGTCATTGAAAGACCCTTTTTATTCAATTTATTTCTTGTTAACTACATTCACAATATAAAATGTATATTTTTTTGTTGTAGGAAACATTTATGCCGTGTATGTATTAGACAGACTGATTGTTTACTACCCCTGTGACCTATTCGTATACATGTTGCATACCATTTTCACTTTAAGTAAAATATAAATGGTATCGATATTTGAACATAACTGAATACAAGTATAATTTCTTATTTATAGGTAATCGGCTGTTGTTGAAATGAGAATTGATAAGCATTCTGATTTTCAAGAGAAAATTTGCCTAAAAACTACAACTGGAGACAATTGCTAATACAGCTAATTTACTGAATGTCGATTAGCAACAAAATTTAGGGTAAGAAGTATTTTTCGATTACAGCTTGATGCCACACTGCATTTTCGGTATAATTATGGAATTTTCAGCATGTGATATCGGTAGCCCAAATTTTGCAGGCCGACCATAGATGTCAGGTGTGCATCGACAAAGGATCAAACCTCGGACCGTTTGCATGGTCGGCGAGAGTCCGAACCACTGTCCAACCGACTCACATATTAAAAGGAGGACCGTGAGGCCTCCCCACTGACAAAAACTACACGCCCGAGCTCACCTGATTAGGGTCCGTCGTGAGTTTCAACCCACCGAGGTGCAATGGTGAGCCTTCACCCGGGGTCAGAGGATTCTTGATCACCCTGAACCCGGCGCCCTATCTGGGATTAGTCATCAGCTGGATGTACCTGCATTCCCCAGTCAGAGATTGATGGTGTTCGCATTGAGTCCCGAACTCAGCGGCGATCGTTTCAAACGCCAAAGCATTATCCACTAATGGCCCAAATGATCTAGTGGCGACTCACTGGCAACATCATCACTGCCTGGTGAATGTGGGTATATATGGCTGACGACTAGTCCCGAATAGGACAAAATACGCGTTATCCATCCGTCGAGCAAATTACTTCAGGTTAAATCCTCAAACACCGTCGAAGTCCAAATTGCATTAATTACTGCGAGAGCTGTTTATTTTAAAAAGTTATTTCATTCATTTTTTTCTTCTCAGATAATCATTTAAACATTTGAACTTGCTCTTAGTGATTTAAATGTGATTAGGTAATTGTGATGATTGATTTACTTGATTTATTTCAATTTTTATTTTCGTCTCACTCTGCTCAATAAATAATCGTTAAATAGAGTTAATTATAATCGTGAATAGAGTTAACCATGGTTTAATTATACAATACGGGTGATAAATTCTCAACTAACTATATAAACTATAATTTCATATGTTTCAGGTTATTGAAGTTTATGCAATAACTGCCATTAGTAGTATTGTGGTGAGAGCAGGCTGCTAACCAATTGGTAGACCTTAATCTACGTCCATGACTAGGTCACTAATGTTGACCGTGAGAAAATATGAACAACGCTGATTCAACAACCAATCACAGCAAACTTAACGTGGGCAAATATGATTCGCAGATAGATGGCTCCACTTTCCGAGGTTACCCGAAACAACCAATCAGAAGACTGCGTTTGTCTACGTGAATAAGCTATGATAACGTACAGGAGATATATACAAATATGTGTTGATTTCCGTAACAAAACGATCTGCTGCCCGCCCTTGTCTTATGTTGTTACAGTATCAGTAATAATAGTAGTAATGGTATTATTATTATTATATCCTTTAATTCCTAGAGGAACATAGGGCTTCAGTCACCCAAGTCTCCATTGCGTTTGGTTCTCTGCTAGAGTTTTCACCTGGCTCAAAGTCTGCCCACATGCGTTCATCTCCTCTTCATATGACTTCCTTCAATTCCCCCTTGCACTGACGACCAACTCGCCGCTTCCATTTCAGGTTCCAATCGAGCGATCGCTTGTCTAGTGACGTCACTTGATAGTTTCCTCAGAGTATGGTCAATCCAATCCACCTCCATTTCTTCCTGCCTATTTGTCTCACAATCGGTTCGTGCTGCGTTGGTTTGCTCCCAGAGATCCCTCCCTGTTGCTGATCATTTCTGGCCATCTGATCTTGAGTGGTATTGAGCGAAGAGAACTGTAGATGAAGGTCTGAAGTGTGTTTGAGATGCTCTTTATGACGCGCTGGCCAAGTCTCTGATCCGTATATTAAGTAGCACTGACTGACTTCACATTGGAGTTGAAAATCCGGATGTTATTTTTGATGATGAGTGCTATTGACCTCCACACAGACTTGAGAGTAGTGAAAGCTTGTCTTGCTTTCCCGATTCTTGCTTTGATATCCTCGTCAGTTCCGTCCGCCAGTAGTTGAAAGGATGCTTCCCAGGTCGGTGGGTAGGTGAAGGAGGTTGTTTCTTTCAGGTTCCTCCCATTTATGCAGGCTGATTGTTGTCTGTTGTTGTCGATGTTGTTGCTGTTGGTGTTGGCCAGGAATCTTCATCACCACATATGTTTTCTCTCTGTTCACCTGAAGTCGCATCTTCCGTGGCTGCTTGTTCTGCCAGCTTGTTGCTTTTCACTTGCATATCTTCCAGTTTGTGGGAAATCAGACATGTATCATCGGCGAAGTCCAGATCCCCCAAATTCTTTTTTGTGTGGGCCCATTTCATGCATGTTTCCTCGTTGCCCGTTGTCTGTCGCATTATCTAATCTACTGCAGTCAGGAAGATCATTGGTGATAGCAGACAGCCAGCTTGCCTCACTCCTGTCCTCACTTCTCCTCGGAAGATTCCGTAAGTTTCCCCGTTGTGGATTACTTGTCATGCAGCATTGTCGTATAACTGTTGTATGAGATGTATAATTGTCGATGTTACCCCTTGGTAATAGCGAAGTTGTTGCCAAATGACCTCTCGATCGACGTTGCGCTATTGAAGGTTTTTTCAAAGTCGATGGAGTTGAGCGAGATAGAGAGGTGGCTGACTGCCATTCCAAGCTTTGTTCACTGATGATCCGTAGAGTAGCGATTTGATCAATACATGATTTGTTTCCCCTGCATAAGGCCTGTTCCGGTCGAAGTTCTTCATCCACGGCTTGTTTGATTCTCTCCAGGATGATTCGGCTTAGTATTTTACTTGGAATGGTCAGGAGCAGAATTCCGCGCCAGTTCTTGCGTTGACTTAAGTCTCCTTTCTTTGGAAGTTTGAATAAGTATCCTTTCTTCCAGTTCTCAGGTACTTTGCCTTCTTTCCACACCTTCTCCAGTAGTGGTGTCATTAAGTTCGCTGTTGTCTCTGGGTCCATTTTCAATGCTTCTGCAGGGATTCCATCTGGTCCTGCTGCTTTCCCAGCTTTTAGCATCCTGATTGCATTCAGGATTTCTGATTTCGTCGGAGGATCGATGTTCACAGGTAGTTCTGCTTTTTTTGTTGGTATTTTTGGGCGCGTTGTAGGTGGCGGTCGATTTAGAAGTCTTTTGAAGTGTTCAGCCCAGTGTTTTCTTTGCTCCACCTCTTTGGTGGTTGACTTTCCATTGTTATCCTTTACTGGCTTAATCTGTGTCGAACGTTTGCCCGATAGGTTCCTAGTTGTTTGGTAGAGTGTGGCGAGGGCTCCTTTGCCTGCAGCTTGTTCTGCTTCACTTGACACGGCTTCGTAATATTTTCTTTTGTCTTCCCTGGCACTATTCTTTACTCTTTTGTTCAGTGTATTGTAGCTTGCATTCAACTCCTGTTTTTGTTGCTCGTCGGTGCACTGAATAATCTTTTGTTTCACTGTCCTTCTTTCTTCTATTAGTTTCCAAGTGTCCGTAGTGAGCCACTGTTTGTCCTGTCTCTTCTTTCTGCCTACCGTTTTCAATTTGTCCCAGTGCTTTTCGACGCCGACCTTTTCGCTGGTGTTGGTTTGTGTCTAGGCTGTGTCCCTTATGCTTGCAATGAAGATGTCCTTTGTAGCCTGGTCCTTCAGCTTTTGAGTGTTGAACTTGGCTTGTGGTCTGTCTGCAGCTCCTGTTTCCCTGAAAGCTTTTAATTTGGTTTGGATTGTCCCTTGTACGAGATAGTGGTCTGAGCCAACGTCTGCTCCTCTTCTTGCCTTTGTGTCCAGTAGGCTGCGCCTCCACTTCCTTGAGCACCATTGAGATGAAGTCAATTTGGTTTTTGGTTTGCCCATCTGGTAGCACCCATGTGGCTTTGTGGATATCTTTGTGTTTGTATACACTGCTACCAATCACTAGTTCGTTTAAGGCGCAGAAGTCGGCGAAGAGTTCTCCATTCTCATTCGTTTCTCCGATAGCTTCTCTACCCATGATGAGTTCTCCTCCTGTGTTGTCTGGTCCCAGTTTGGCGTTCATAATGGTAGTATTAGTAGTGTTGTATGGCCCCTGTTCTCCTTCTTCTTCTTCTTCAGGACGGTTATTCGATTTTCTCTCTATTTATGAAAGCAAAACACTCCTGCCAACCAATTGAACTTGTTTTTCTAAGACAAAACATCCTGTGAATTTCGTCTGTATCATTTCATTTTGGTTAATTGTGCATAGTTAGACACGCTTAGATATTCAAGTGTGTGCACTTAGTGGTGACTTTGACTTATGTTTACCTGCGAGTACAACTGTATGATGAAATATTAATCATAGCCATGTAATCAAAGCCAATGCGGTTAATGAATCATTCTTTGCTGCATCACTTTGTTTAAAATTTACCAATCATTGTACAATTCCAATCCTGATGAAGAATCACCTGCAAGTGACTACAATGTCTGTCTCGATTCAACATAGAACTTGCCACCGAAGTGCAGCAGTTTGAGTTGCCACGTTCCGAATACCACACAAAGGCAGAAAAGAAGATAAGTAAAGAGAATCAGTAGAGTTTCACAAGTATAAGAGTGAAACAGAATGGGTAATGGTAGAAATAAAAAATGAAAGATTACAGAGACTGAATACATCTGCGCTGGCCATTGACAACGATTTTGAACCAGGTCACCCATTGTCTCCAGCCATTGATTCTTAGAGTCCTGAGGGCCCCAACCCGGGAGTCTGCATCTCCCTACCTGACTCAGTTTAACTGTCAAGGATTTCATGGATTGATGAGGTCATGTTTTTGTTTGGCCACCACTGGCTCTTTTCCAACCTGCACCTATATCAGCTAGTAATGCCCGTCGGGGAGGGGGAGGCGATGTTTAGGCGTGCGCAGCACGTGACCTAGCCATCTCAATCTATGTAACTTTATAACTTCGTCGATTGATTTTCCGTGTTTGGCCAACACTCTACGCCTAACATCAACATTACTGTTAGATAGTTGCATAGGCAGATCGAATCGGCAAGCCCATCATCGCCTGCTTGAGTATTGTTCAGATTATTGAATTGAATTTTTGATTTTCCCATCGATTGATTGGACCGAAGTGCTCGGTCTCAGGATGACAAGTCGGCTTTGTATATTGTTCAGATTGTTTAAGAAAAAGATTTACGAAGTCAGTCAGGAGTTCCATACTAACACACCTATTGGGTATGGAGCACAAAGCTGACAAAGACTCAACTTTGACAATTCCATATAAGGTGGCACCTCAATTCCTGATATTTGTACGCCTTCGATTCTTAAGCCTAGTTCAGGCGATCGCTGTAGAAAATATCAACCCGGTCTATGGATTTCTGTTTCTTCCATTGGGCTGCAACTACAGCCTAGAATAGTTATCCATCCCAGTGATAAGAGGTAACTTAAAATGTTATCTTTTAGGCGCGTGAAGTATTCTCATATCATGAATTAAATGCCGATATGAATAAAGAATATTCTTTTCAATAATTTCTCTTCTGCTGCTTATAACAGCTACAAAATATAGTATTTATGGTCCTATACAATAAAGGCCAGTTATGCAGCGGATAAATTTTTACGTAGAATAACAGATTAGTTATGGGGTGAGAAATTGAATAGTGGAATTTATGCGACGAAGTGCTAGAATGAATGCAGTTACAGCAAATACACGGAATCACCCTAATTATCCCCCATCTTGGAATATTTTGCATTTGCATTCAACCCAGCACGTTTATCACACAAATACTGTTTTATTTCATCACCTTAAAACCAATCTGATTTTCTACGTAAAAATGTATCCGCTGCATAACTGGCTGTTATTATTATTATTTCTTTGGGTTCCAAGTCGAATATAGGACTTAAACAACACACCTCCATTTTATTCTTTTGGCTGCCGTCCTCTTCAGATAGACTCACGATTGACCATAATCTTCCATCTCTGCCTCCTCTTCCACCTCCACCTTTTTCTCACATGATTTTCTCTATGTCAGCCTCATACCGATTACCAACTCGCCTCCCGTTGAGATTCCACACGAGGGATAACCTGCATTGCGCACAATGTCATTAAACAGCCTCTTCAATGTGTGCCCAATCCATCTCCACTTTTTCCTACACGTTTGTTGAGCGATCGCCTCTTGTTTGTTGGTTTGTCGCCAGCCAGTCAGAGTTTTTTATTGCTAATTCTTTCTGGCCTGGTGGTCAGCTGGCAATTTCATCATTAGTATGCAGCCAGCGAAGGTGACAGCCGTTCATAAAGGTCTCTAACTGGCTGTTCGAAATCCTTTTGTCATATACTAACCACGTTTCTCACCCGTTCCGAATTCCTGCAGTTGTAACGATGCTCGCTAGCCGGATGAGTGGAGTGTGTCAAATCTCTCACGTTAATGGTGATTGATACTGGTCGTTGTTGCTGTTAATGCTGCTGCTGCTATTGGTGTTGGTGGTGGTTGGTTATCTTCACCACCTCCATCTCCTCTCTTTATGTTCACCTGGAGTCCTGTCTTCGCTGTCAGCCAATCAGCCAACCAGTCCCTTCAGCCATTCTGTTTTCAGTTCTCGCCTGACTGTGAGTCTTCGAGTTTGTGTGACATTGGACATGAATCATCCACTCGTGGAATCTAGAACTTGTAGAGTCTTCTTATTGGTGGTCCAGTGTATTCATGCCTTCTAACTCCCAGTGAACAGTCTGGTGAATAATGCAGCCCAGCCGAATTGAGAATATCATCCTTGGTGATAATAGGCAGGCAGGTAGCCAGCGTGTCTTACTCCTGTATTCACTGAGAATGCCTCTCTGAGTATTCCATTGTAGATTACCTGACACGTGGTACTGTCACATAGTTAGCTGTTGAATCAGGTTGATAAAGAATTTGCTATTGCATGCCATAGTGTTGAAGTATTTTCAAAATCGTTTCTTGGTCAACGCTATCTCTTGAAGGCCTTTTCGAAGTCGATGAAAGAAGTTGATGTAGAGAGAGGTTTGACTGCCATTATACACTCTGTTTGATGACGATGATAGATTGAGTTGTAGTTTGATGGGCACATGATTTGTCTTTCTTGAATGCAGCTTGTTCCAGGTGGGGGAGTTCTGCATCCAGTGCATATTTTATTCTCTCCAGGATGATGCTATCTCTGCAATGATATATATTATATTTCATAATTTTAAGAACTTGAACGGAATTTATTGGAAAGATTATTCTGCGTACAGACTGACATTTAGTGTTATCTTTATCTCTACCGTTAACTTTATTATCAATAACATACTGTGCTACATTTGCATGTATCAACCTAATTTTCACAATTTATTCTGAAACTAAGCACTCTATTATCTAATCTCCTACAGGTATACGCATTCTACTTGCTGGCCTTCGTACCGAGAGTGAGTTAGCACTTGCCTGAAGTTTTCCTTGTTATTATTATGATCACCTCGGTTATAATCCACTAATTCATATGCCTGAACTTCAATTCTACCAACCACATTGGGTACAATTGTCTATGATTAATATTTTGTTATGTATTTGTAAAACCTCACAGGAAATTACCAAAAATTTGTATTTGTTCAGATTGCGTTGTATAATTATCATAATAGAAACATTAAAATTACCTGTGAGTAAATAAATTTGAAGGAAACTATTTATTTAAAAAATACCAAATATATCCATTAATTCCTAAGGACAAACACAGTTTTCTGTTCAGTGAAGAAATGTCTCTTTTCAGTGACTTCATTTTCAAGTCAGCTGTACAGTCGTATTTACATAACATAAAAAGGCATTAAGTGACCTTGGAAATTATTGTTATTATTATTATTGTTCCCTTGAGTTCTTAGTGGAACATAGGGCTTCAACTGCACGTCTCTACTCGCTTCTGTCTTCTGCTGTACTCTTCACCTGCATCCATGTCAGTCCGTAGTGTTTCCACTCCTCGTCACACTATCTCCTCCATGTCACCCTTGCACTGACGTCCCACTCGTTGCGTGCTTCCCTTTCGGCCTGGTTCCACTCCAGCAATGGCCTGACCCGCGCGTGATGTCACCCAGCGGTCTCCTCAGCGAGTGTTCATTTCCACTTTCTCCTGCATATTTATTGGTTGGCGACTGGTTCTTGTTTTGTTTGTTATCATAGTTCCTTGTCGGTGATTCTTTCCGGCCCGGCCCGGCCATCTGATCTTCAGTATAGAGCCAGCGAAGACAGTTGTTGATAAAGGACTGGTCTGCAACAGACTGTTGGAAATATTCTTTGTGACCCACCCGCCCGCCAAGTTTCTGATCCATATAGAAGAACTGATTGACCTGACGTTTGTATTGAAAATTCGACTGGATTTTGTTGTTGGTGCTGGCTGAGTGGCGAAGATTTCCCGATTGGTTGTTTCAGATTGATTGATGAATGTGTTTCTCGTCTCGATTCGACATCCTCGTCCGTTCCGACTGGCTGTAGTTGAGACAATGCTCCCTAGATAAGTGAGTGAGTGAATGAAGTAACCTCTTTCAGATTCCTCCCGTTGATGGTGATTGGTACTGGATGTTGGTGCTGTTGTTGTTGTTGGTTGGTTGGTTATTTTCATCACCTCCGTCTTGTCTATGTTCACTTGGAGTCCTGTCTTCGCCGGCTGCTTCTTCGACCAGTTTGTCGGCTTTCGCCTTGGAAATTGTTCAATCAATATTGCATATATGATTAGAATAAAGATAACTAAAATGATCTACTAAGGCGGTAGAGTTGAAGTGGATGAGTTACAAACCTTTTAAAGATTAGATTATAAGTGAATTGGTGTAAAGATTTTAAAATTGTTGATAGGTTGTTTGAAAAATTAACAGTAAGATGATAACAATAAAGACGGTGAAGATAAAGTGAAGTGTGGAATGAATTCAAGTGGTAAAATAGAATAAAAGAAAAGAAAAGAACATTACTATAACCAACGTGAAGAAAAGAGTTTAACAAAACATTTTTGAATACATAATTTAGGTTTCTGTCCATGCATAGTTAGAGCTTCGGCTATGCATAAATGGAGAAAACTTAACCTTTTCAGATGTTATCTTATATAATCATTACAACAGGTTGTTATTATTAGCGATAAGCACTTTCTTTCTTTCTTTCCTTTTTGTCATTTTCTTTAAAATATTTCATGCGTTTATCAAATTAGACTGTCTAAAAAAACTAGTTTCTCCCTCAGCTGACTCTGCCTGACGTGAGGGAAAACGATCGATCTATGTTTAAGAAAGGATTTTAGTTATTGGATCAAACTACTGAATTCTTTTCGACCAGAAGTTTGGATAGACAAACTGACTTTCGGCATTATATATATATATATATCTTTGTTACAGTCTACTGGACAACATAAAATAACTTATTAATTATTCATCTGCAGGATTCAGCATTCTTTTTAAAATCTGTCTCATCTCAGTTACCTTTTTTTAAAACTTGGTTTTCAAACTTTGATATCATTTGATGCATGATAAATTACTTGATTTTGAAAATTCGACTTCGTCTAAAAACTTAAAACCTAAATGCATTTCATCTGTTAATATGACCATATACATTGTTGGGAGTTATTGTAGACTTGTGCCACCAGAGATTATATATATATATATATATATATATACACGATAAAAGGATTAAAAGTAACGAATTAATTCAGATTTAGTGGTTGGAGTAACATCCCTAGGCTAATATATCTTTGAATTGTCTCACCAAACTTTTGCAAACAGAAAACCATAAATATACAAACCCGTCCATCAAACCTTTTAGAAAAATATTTTAGTTGAAGCTTTGTCTATAAGTGGGGGGTGGGGGCGATAGAAGAACAACATGTCGTTGTATTAAAACATTCTCTGGTAGCCTGACTTTGAAATCAAAGTTTCCTTTTATTGTTGAACAAATTAAAGTTGCTAAAAGTGATCGATAATTTTAGTTTCTTGCAAGATTACGCGTTGCTCTGAGGTTAACAATGAACAACACATACTGTCCGAAGACTAGTGATAATGTGTGGTTGTTCAAAGCTGGACTGTGGTTCGAACGCGTGAGCCACTGACTGGATGCTGAGCACTTAACCTTATTAGTCATAAGTTTTAGACTCTGTGGAATATTCATATAAACATTCAATGTTCTGAATAATGAGTGCACTGCAAAAAAGTCAGTATAGCATATTACTGTAAGGAAAATACATAGAATATAAGAAGTATATTAAAAAATATAAACGGGGACTTATTCAGTCAACAGTTGCTAGATAATACTATCACAAATACAACATGTTATCACAGAATCCGTTTCAGTGTTTGTTGCCTAAGGGAAACACAAACAATGCGATTTGACCGTTCCCCTCTTGAACTCAAAAAGCTTCGTCGAGAAAAGGAGCGATTTCATGAAATGAAAGACAACCTTGGCGTGAAGAAATTGAAGATTTTCATCGATTCGGAAGTACATGGACTAAATGTAATCTATAACTAAAGATTCATGTAATTATGAACCTCTATTGAGTATGATATCCGACTCCGATTAATACACTATACTGCATCACGTCTTCACGTTCTACAATGTGCTAAAGGGTGTATACAGTGTATAAGAACAACGCTCTATGAGAAAAAGCATGAGTGAAGACTTGAGAATATCTATTGTTAGCAGGATCGACTTTTGAGGTATGCCAACCAAAGACAAGACTGCATAACCGCACAGATTATATACAAAACAATCGAAAACCAATGTTCATTTGTACAATAACAGATATTCGGCAAGCATATGAGAAATCGGTTTCTGTGAACGTATAATATTTTATTTTTATTTTTTTTATTTTTTATTTTTTGGTTACAGCTTGATTCCACACCGTATTTTTGGTACAAGTGTGGAATTTTCAGCGTGGATATCGGTAGCCCAAAATTCACAGGCCAACCATAGATATCAGGTGTGCGTCGGCGTGGGCTCGAACCCCGGACCATGTGCATGGTCGGCGAGAGTCCTAACCACTGTGCATTCGGTTAGAGTTATTGTGTGGGTAGTACGCCTCCTCAGATGACTGAAAGCTATTTGAGCAGATTCCCGGTGGGAAGCAAATAAATAATGGTCCTTTTTCATTTGATGTTTGGTATGCTTAAAAGCTCCTTCATATGTCATCATTTTCAATGTTACAAATGATAAAAAATGATCGCTATCCTGGCTATAATACAAATGATATCTGAGGTACTTGTCAGATGGCCTTGAGGTAAGTCCTCCCAAATGTCAGGTTGGTGATTCAACTTTCAGGCGTAAGCATAACTTAAATAAACCTGTCCATTAACATGATTCTACTATCATTCACTGGGAAATACAAGAAAACCTTTATTATAATGAATGTCATATATTCAATGCCCAAATTTTTTCAAACTGTTAAAAGTGAACTTGGTTTGGACATATATAAGGAAGAATTTATGTTTCTCGGGTGGCTGTTGAAAAGCTACTGTTAGCCTCAAAGGTTGATTAACTAGTGCAGACTACGTGAAGGCTGGAGAGTCAGAGAAATGACAGTAGGTGAAAAGCCCATCACTATTCAACCTGATGTTAAAGGTGAAAATATTACAGCACTCGTCAACAGAAGATTGAGGACGTCACTAGTCAGAGCCTGTCCTGCAGCTAAGCTGATTCCCGTTTATCGAACAGCATGCTGTTTGATGCAATCCAAAGTCGGCGTATACCCTTCTTATGTTATCTCCAACTGTGTATAGAAATTTACATGTATCTGCGCGAACATGTACATTGGAGAAACTGAAAGAATGTGCGTCGGTGGCACAGTGGTTAGGACTCTCGCCGACCATGCACATGGTCCGGGGTTCGAGCCCGCACCGACGCACACCTGATGTCTATGGTCGGCCTGCAAAATTTGGGCTACCGATATCCACGCTGAAAATTCCATACTTGTACCGAAAATACAGTGTGGAATCAAGCTGTAAATCAAAAATAAAAATAAAATAAATACCTGCGATTTTTTGAACATGTGCTGAAAAGCCTATGTCTCAAGGGAATAAATGGTCTCAACGTTGCCAACGCCAGGCATTTCCTTGACACGGGCCATGATGTGCACAACGCATGATCGTTGGAAATTATCTATAAGCGAAAGAGTACAATTATTCTTGAGTTTTCCGAAGCAATCTCCATCAATTGCATGAAATCCGAGGTATTCATTCCAAAAGATGTGGTCATAAGTATTTGCTTGCCCTGACTGGTAACTGGATATTTTCATCCCCCTTTCATCTGATTAGTTCATTGTGTATGATTATAATTGTTGTTTGATATAAAGTGATTATTATTAGCATTGTATACATAAACTGATTGATTTTTTGTTTAAAAATGAATTCATTGTATATGTTAATGTCTTTGTGCTGCAAGCATTTCATGAGACGTCTATGATGGTACCATTTTATTCTGCAAAAATTATTGTTCTTGCTTTATTCACATCCATATTTTATTGATCTTTTGTGTTTCTGATATCACTGTTTAGGTTTGCGATTCGTCACAATGAAGTTTTTTTTTTTATTAATGTCCAGTTGAACTACATATGATCCAGGTGATAAACATCATACAATCAAAAGTTTATCGTCTAATCGTATAGGCTGCTGCTTTTTTTTTATCACTATCCATAAGTGTTTGTCTATCGTGTTCTTATACAACTTACACAAAGCATAGTTCTTCATCTAAGGGTTTAAATACTTCTGTACAGTTTTCTTTTTACTGAATTCATTTTTTATTTGTTGGACTTTGATTTAGTCATGTAGTATTCTGTTTGAAAAGAAGTAAATAATCAGCTAATGTTGACAGTATGTTCTATAACTAGATCTGTTGCAGTCGAAGCACAAAAAGAACTTTCCAGTACTTGTATAAATGTAGTTAAATAAGTTTCCAGCGTAAGACTTTGCACGGGGGTGTATCAGTTCCCGTGTTAGGCAGCGTATAACATATGCTGATTAATATTAAGGTTAGGCGTAGAGGGTTTGCTGAAGACGGTAGATAAGAAGATATGTCGAATGCAACAGCTAGGAAAATTGTCGCGCATGTCGTTGCACCATCATCTTCCTTGATAGACAATGTTAACTGCAATTTGGTCAGAACATGATTTGTCTTTCGTGAATGCAGCCAGCTTGTTCTGATCGGAGTTCTGTATCCGGTGTGTCCTTTATTCTTTCCAGGATGATGCGACTCAGAATTTTACTTGGTTGGTTATCTTCATTACCTCCATCTCCTCTCTTTATGTTCACCTGGAGTCTTGTCTTCGCTGTCAGCCAATCAGCCAGCCAGATAGCCAGCTTGCCAGCCAACCAGTCCCTTCAGCCATTCTGTTTTCAGTTCTCGCCTGACTGTGAGTCTTCGAGTTTGTGTGACATTGGACATGAATCATCCACTCGTGGAATCCAGAACTTGTAGAGCCTTGTTATCGGTGGTCCAGCGTATTCATGCCTTCTAACTCGCAGTGCACAGTCTGGTGAATAATGCAGCCCAGCCCAATTGAGAATATCATCCTTGGTGATAATAGGCAGTCAGGTAGCCAGTGTGTCTTACTCCTGTATTCACTGAGAATGCCTCGTCGATTTTTCTGTTGTGTTTCTGACCAATCCATGAATTCAGTCTTTTTTAAACAGAGTTTTTCTCTTTGTTGAGACTTATTCTCAGTGGTTTCACTGTGTTTATCTGTAGAATTGTGGTGTATATATTCATTATGCAAGTATTATTATTAGTACTATTACCTAGACATGGGGTTTTTTTAGGATGTATTAAACTCGGAAAGACATACTTATTTTATTTATTCACAGAACTTTATACTGAGGACAGTACTATCTTCAGGCAAGGCTTATGTTCTTTTTCTATCTGGTTTAAGCTGTCAGGGATGTATCTAAGCTACTAAGATAAATTAGATTATGATGGGATTGGAATTGTGACACATTTAAATTAATTCATTTGAAATGTCTAGCCAACATGCCTTATACTGTCATCAGCCATGAGATGCTCAACAATACTCATGCCGTATGAGTGTGTATGTGTGTTTTTGTGAAGTTAAAATTGTTGTTGCGTCAAATGAAAGCATCTTATTTATGATGGCAAGCTCATGAATTAGAAAAACAACAACAAAAAAGATGGTATTCAGTGGGCATATTATTTTTAAGGTATTGGATTAATCTAAGTTGTGGTAAAAAGTGAGTATAGAAACGGTGAATTATAAAGGCTTGAAAATTCACTTGTTTTCTTCAAGTGGTCACGTGACTCACTGGTTCAGAAGCAAGGTACTAGCTGATTAATCTGATTGAGTCAGGTGTTCGATCTCCAGCCTACACTCTTCTGAACTTCACCTGGCCGTGAACAGGGAAAGCTGAGCATGAGGCTAGAAACCTCAACCCGTGAAAATTAATCACCAGTGCTACTGGAACCTCAAAGCTTCCACCTGAAACCCTATGTTCCATTCGGAAAGCGAAGGAATAAAATTATTTTTAAATCATATGATCATCGTAAATTTTGGAATCTGCTTGCTTGAAGTGGTTGTTTGTTTTGAAATGGATATTCAGCAAGAGTTTTGGATAAAAACCCACAAAAGTTCATCGACAAGTATGGGAGACGTCATGTTGAAAAAGTGAAAAGCAGCACAGTAGATAAAAGCCTATATTTCTGCAGCTTGCATTCAAAGGTGATGATACTGCTAGTAGAATAAGATGCAGACTGAACGCTGCCGTGAAGAGAACATATCCAGCCGCCAAGCTTGTATGAGTTTATCAAACAACTAGTTGTTTGAGACAATCAAAAGTGGACAAATACCCACCTCATGTTACCTCCAACTGTGTCTACCAATTTACATGTACGTGCCAAAGCACATACATTGGAAGAACGGAGAGAAGGGTTAGTGTCCGCATTTATGAACACATACCAAAGAACCTGAGACTGAAAGGTCTGCAAGCATTAAACAGTGCTATTGCCCGTCATCTATTAGACACTGGTCATATTGTAGACAACCTGAAGTCGTTTAAAGTAATCAACAAGCAAAAGAAACCTAGCTTGCTACGCTTTGTTGAAGCAATTGCCATCAAACGACTTAAACCAAATCTATGTACACAGAAAGAGACAGTGGTGAATCTTACACTGCCCTGTTGATAACAAAAAACATACAACTTTCATGAGTCACCTTTTTCATGTTTAGAAAACTCTACTCTCTCATCTAAACATGACTCACCCTACCTTGTTTCTTTTCTTTCTTTTCTTCTATTGGCTATTAGATAAGATGCTTTCTTCAGTTAAGTAATCTACTTTTTTGTTATGCTCTCTCTGGCTAAACCTTGTTTCTACACACACACATATATATATACACAACCCTGTTTTTTGTTTCCAAGCCTAATTGTCTAATTGTTCTATAAATAGTCAGTGTTTGTAAATCCTAATCCCAGTGGCTCAATGGTCTACGAGCTCGCCTTGTAACCAGAAGGCCCTGGGTTCGAACCCCGGTGGGTGCGTACTGCTGAGGAGTCCCAAACTAGGACGAAACAGATGTCCAGTACTCCTAGGTATTCCAGTCGTTCTCTAACCGATGTCAGCTCATGATTAAATCCTCCATACAATCAAACGAAATCCCTACAAAACCATTACTCGAAAATCCTAATCAGTTAAATCATTCCGGACTAATGTTACTTTTAATTCCTACCAATTACTGTTTATGATCGTGGAAAAGTATGTTCATATCTTTAATGTAATTCATATTTTTTATCATTCAGGTTGTAACCAGTTGAGAAGAATCCTCGAAATAATAATAAAAGATGAGCTCATATTATCCTTATTTTTTTATTTTTATTTTTTTTATTTTTGATTACAGCTTGATTCCACACTGTATTTTTGGTACAAGTATGGAATTTTCAGCATGGATATCGGTAGCCCAAATTTCGCAGGCCGACCATAGATATCAGGTGTACGTCGGCAGAGGATCGAACCTCGGACCGTTTGCATGGTCGGCGAGAATCCTAACCACTGTGCCACCGACGCACCAATCCTGGTACAATTGTTGTTCTTGCTTTGTTCAAGTTTATTAATGGGAAGAATTGCATGAAGTTTTTAAAAACATAGAAGTAAAGATTTAAAGGGAAAAGAGAGAGAGAGATACTGTTTTCAGTTGTGTTTTTTTTCAGAATGTCCGACATATAAATCTAGACGTCAGAGGTGAATTTGTATGATTTATATAAAGCAAGAAGATTATTTTTAATCCTCAAAATAATGAATGATCTTTTCGTGAATAACTCTAAGAATGGTAACTTGTAGTCTCTCATTGTTTTTCTAAGATTGTGTAAGTAATTTTTGATCGGACGCTATCTTTGTTGCAGACTGAATTCTATCAGTCAAACAAGTTTGCAATGTATCTGACTACAGTACTGGCTGGTGACGTGGGTTTGAATCTCAGAAAGGACATGACTTCCTCCGAGGTGATTGCAGATACGCCTTGTTGACGACTGGTGAGTGCAGACTAGCACAAATCCTAGGTCACGTTGGACTTCCTGCCCAGTGCCTCCAACCATCTAATTGTGTAAGTAACCTGTTTTCAAAACGCTTATTATTATTTTTTATATTTAATACAAATTTTGTTTCCTACATAAGATGCTGGAAATATTTATATTGTCAACTGAATTAATAACGTGTAAAGAAAATATGAGTTGTAACTTTGTGTGTTATCTGAATCAGATAAACTTTGCCTTATCCTAGAGATCCAGTATACCTGATTCAGTCTAAAATCTGAATTTATGAAATATGACTGTGGGATTATTTACGCAGGTTAAACTAGTAGATCAGGGTAACCTGTTTTGTTGAAACAAAGGAGTAGAACTAGATCTACAGTTAAATAATACAGAAAAAGCTCTTATACTGCAATGCATTCGATTGTATATAATCACACAATAGAGTGCGTTGGTGGCATAGCGGTTAGGACGCTCGCCGACCATGCACATGGTCCGGGGTTCGATCCCCGGCCGGCGCACTCCTTTACCTCGCTAAGCCACAAGTGAGACTGGTGAAGAGGAAAGGTTTGGCATGAGGCTAGCAACCCCATCCTGTAAAAATTATCACCACTGCTACAGAAACTTCAAGCATCTAGCTTGGAGCCCTATGTTCCACTGGGAACGTGCAGGAAAAAAAACAATAGAGTAAAAGTACTAAAATGTAATAATAGTGAGTGAACGATAGACTGACAGACACAGGTTACTCAGCGAATACTTGTTTTTGATTGGACACTATTCAGTAACTAGTGTAATGTGTGTAGTCCTATGTCTGTTGCAGACAGACTGGAATCTGTCAGTCACGTTTGCAATGTGGCCAGAATTCTAGGTGGGTGGCCATCACTGTGCACTGTGAATTGTCGCCATTAGATGGTTGAAGGCATTCGACAGGAAGCCTTGGTTGACCTAGGTTTCGTGCTGGTTGGCACTCATCAAGGCGTCGCCTCCAGCAATCTCATGAATAGTTGTTAATCGAATAAATACCAGATACTTGCAATGGGAATGATGTAAGATCTACCCTGGATAAGTGAAAAATTGTGTCCAAAAACTGGGGGGAGTGAGACATATACAGAAAGTTAGGAAGTCATGTGATTACACTGAAGTGATTATTTAGCATTTTATTTTTTTTCCTCTTTTTTGTTCCTTTACGTTCCCAGTGGAACACAGGGCTTCAAGCTTTAGCTTTGAAGTTTCAGTAGCAGTGGTGTTTTTTTCACGAGGTGAGGTTTCTAGCCTTATGCCGAATTTTCATCCTCACACTCAACCTTCCCTCTTTGTCAGGATTGTAGCCGGTTTAGAGAGGTAAACGTGTGCGCTGGTCGGAACTCGAACCCTGGACCACGTGCGCGGTTGGCCAGCACTCTACCGCTGAACCACTAATGCACAACATTGATACAATAATGAGCAATAAATTGTGTTTGAAATATCTCGCAGTTAAAAATATTGTTTATCAAATGAATCGTTTTCTACCGCCGTGTTCCAATTCTACCTCTATCCCATTGTGTCACTCTCTCTCCGTATTTCTCCCTCAAAATACAGATAGAAGTGGATAATTACGTAAACTTTCTTTTTTTATTATGGATGGGTATTATTTTAATAATAAATTGAAGTGAAATTCTTTAAAAACCATCAGTAAAAGTTCAAACACTAATTAGTGAATGAAGAACATTCCCGTTCGTTAATTAATTCTTTAGATTTTACAGTCATACGTCCATACTAGTTAATTACATTAATGCCTTTATAACAATGCATCATTGGGTTAAAACAGTCTGAGTGTTTTATGCGCTACGAATGTATATGTGAGTGGTAACATCTCATTCAGTGTTGTTAATAGAATACAGTTTGAAAGGCCTGTGCACATGATAACGTGCAGATATATGGCAATCTAATGTTTCAAATTGAAGTATGCGCTGAAGATGTCACCCAGTAAGGTGATGAAAGCTTCGCAAACTAACCATCCAGCTCAGAGAACAAAACCACATCAAAAATGTTTCAAATATGTTAATGAGTGTGGAACAGTGTTATCGTGTTTTCTTTCGCCAACCTCATACACCTTCCTCGAATTCTCCAATCGTATCAGTTGGATTAGTTAAAGAAGATTAGTCTTTTTTAATAAATAATTATTCCTTGATTAGTGTGGCTAGATAACTGTGTAATCCCTAAAGGGATAGAGTTACCGAATGGAGTGTTTTAACTCTCCACCAATGGGTATTCAAAAGTAAAATGTTTTGTATTCATGCTCTTCTGAATACTGAAAAGTGTTTTTTCTTCACAATTCGTCTTTATATTTAGGTAGTCATTTCATTAGATAAAACATACCCATTCAATTTTGAAAAAGATGCCACTCTTTTTTGAATGGGTGGTGAAGTTATTTTAAATTGGATTATTTTTTTTATAAATTAGGAAAATTATTTCTTCAGTTTAATACAACATTTAATTTCTAGATGGTGGCTAATGGTATACGCATTTCGTCCTATTTGGGAATCTTCATCTGGGTATACCGAGCACTTCAGTCCAATCAATCGATGGGAAATCTAAAATTCAATAAATACAACAATACGGTTTCAGTTACTTTGTCATCTTGCATGTACGCATGTGGAAGTTGTTTAGGTGCTCTTTCAGATTAAATGTTTTGACGGGGATTGTGTTACTCAGCAACCACAGCAGTGAGACACAACTAAGGTTGATTTGTAGGGATTCGATTGAATACAGGTTAGATTATGAGATGACATCATTTACAGAACTACTGGAAAACCTGAGATTATTGGACGGTTGTTTTGGTCCTAGTTCGGGACTCTTCAGCAGCACACATGCGTCGGGCTTCGAACACAGGGCCTTTCGAGATTTTTATGTATGTATATAGCTCAACCGTCAGTCCATCTCAACCGTGAGTAACTGACCTTTTACCTAGCTTGGTGGACCCTTCTGGTTACGACTTCTTGTCTGAACTTTACATTACTTCCTGTATAAACCCAGTCACTAGTGAGCGTCAGATTGACCATCAAATATTGGTTTGCAGTGATTTTAGTGGCACAGCGATTAGGATGCTTGCCGACCGTATACATCGTCCGGCGTGCGAACCCCAGCCGACGCACTCCTTTACTTCACGAAGCCATTAGTGAGACTGGTAAAGTGGAAATGTTGGGCATGAGGCTAGTAACCCCATCCTGTAAAAATGAACACTGCTACAGAAACTTCAAGCAACTAGCTTGAGCCCCTATGTTCCACTGGGAACGCGAAGGAAAAAAAAACAGGTTTGATCACAACGTGACATTAGTTAGAGAACCATTGGTGAAGAATCCCAAGGCAGGACGATACGGTTGTCCAGTAAACCTAGATTTTTCAGTAGTACTCTGACTAATGTCAACTCGTGATCAAACCTGTCACGGAGCCATTGTGTTAGATTTAATGATGATTCTTGACAGCGGAATCCATACGTAGTAGGTTAAAATGTATCCACCGTATTCCTTGCTATTATCTTTTTCTTGCTGACATTCCAAAGGGAGTGAATGTCTTCAAGCTATCAGCTTTGAAGTTTCTGTGGCGATAGCGTTGGATTTTTAAGGGATGAGGCTACTAATCTCATAATCAAGCTTCCTTATTTTCCTGACTTACTAATAAGAATCAGCTTAAAATAGTATCCTTACAATGGCAGGACAGTCCTTGTCTTTTGATATTTACATGGCTCACTGAAGCGCAAGGTTTTGTCAATGAGATCATAAAAAATCGGTAACAGGTGTGAACTGAGAGTGCGCCAACCACAAATTGAACCTCCCTCGTAGCTGGTGAGCATTCTACCATGCAACCACTGTTTTATTATAATGATAGTGAGTAAATATTTTATTTCATATAACTTATAAGAAGCTAAGGGGAGGGAATTTATTGTCAGGAGTATTCTTTATTCATACAGACTTCTAAGAACAATTTCAAATTATTCCGAGCTAAATACAAATATTTGGCGGCCTGTTTAACACCTGAGCTACCTTTCCGTACATCTACATATTATAAAAATCAATGTTCACTTCTATTTCTTCTGATTGGTTACTTTACAAAGACTGTTAATTATTTATAGTGTTGCCAATTTTGTACGGATTTATTATTCATCTCAATGCTTAGTGCACTTTTCAAGGCTAATTTGACTCTTGTCAATTCATACTTAAGTACTAATCATCATTCTGTTAATAAATGAATGGATGAAGGAAGCCTAATCGAATCTAGTAAGTAACAGAATCAATAAAAATTTCTACAATGAGAGATTGGCCAATCAGAAGTAAAAAAAAAAATAGTCAATTAAAACGGTTCAACTTGATTTCAGGCTATATTTCATATCATTTTTATGTTGTTTTGCATGTTCGTGCATGTTAGCCAGTAAGTCGTCAGTGCACTCATTGTTCATCGGTGTTATTCGGTTAGTCAATCACTAAACAGTTTTGCTCGTACAATTAAATATAAAAATCTAGGCAAACTTTATTTTTAGCACAGGTATTGTGCAAAAAAATAAACTCTGCTAACCAGCCTACTTTAAAATCTGTAAATAAACAGCTATTGATTTCTAGCTATCCCTTATTATTATCATTATTACTATTCCTTGGTTGTGGAGTGGGAAATAGAACTTCAACAACGCTTATTCTTTTTCTCCCATTTCTGCTGTCTTCTTCACCTGGGACCACAGTTGTTCATTATCTCTCATCTCCTCCTCTCCTTTTCCTCACACAATCTCCTCAGTGTCATCTTCGCACTGACGATCCACTCGTCACTTCCTATTAGGAGTTTACTGTAGCGATAGCTCATATTACACGCGATGTCATTAGATGGCCACCATTTGTTGAGCGATCAGCTATTGCATGTTGGTTTGTCGCCATCCAGAGTTTCTCGCTGTTAGTTCTTCCTAACCTGCTTGCTGACTGGCAGTTTCATTTTCAGTATACAGCCAGTGAAGCTGTAAATAGCTGTTCGAAATCCTATTTTGACACACTGGCCACATTCCTGATCCGTATAGAAGGAGCAAATTGACATTGGTGTTGAAAATGCAAATCTTGTTCGTTGTATTGAGGCGGAGTGCTGAAGATTCGCAAAATGGTTTCAGGTTGATAAAGGCGTGAGTATCTCACCATTCCGATTCTGGCTGGCTGAGTTTGATATATGTATCTGAATCTGTTCCGAATTCCTGTGGTTGAAACGATGCTCGCTAGCCGGATGAGTGGAGTGTGTCAAATCTCTCGCATTGATGGTGACTGGCGCTGGTTGTTGTTGTTGATGATGCTGATGCTGTTTGTGTTGGTGGTGGTTGGTTACCTTCATCACCTCCATCTCCTATGTGTTCAAAAGAAACTAGTCCAGCCATTACAACTACCATGAACCTAGTTCGGTATTTTCCCCTATCCTTCAGGTTTTTGTTTTGTTTTGTTCTCTGTGTGTGCATTTTCCTCTCTCTCTTTGTCTTCATTCAATTCATCACATTTTCATTTCAGTCATAAAATAACTCATTTTAAGTTTGTTTATTTCCATGCTCCTCCTGATCACACTTGTAATCCGTTTAGAATAACCATTTTACAATTATATTCTAATCCTGTGTAATTGTTTTTGTTATTCCTATGCCTCTTGTAATCTGTCTGTATTCACGCCACCTAACTTACATTTCAAGTTGAAAATTATTATTCTTATTTCAATTTGTTTCCATGCTCATTTTATTCACACTTGCAATTCATTCTATCCCTGCGTAAATTTTGTCTCTACGCCTCCTGTAATTCATATCAAGTTGAAAATAATTGTCACCTATTATTCGCCTTTGAAACTATTATTTCTCCACTTATCAAATGTTAATTTTGCATACGTAGTAACTGTTTTCTAATCCTATGTAATCTTGTCTCTAAGCCCCTTGCCATCTGTATTTATACCTTCAAGCTTTCATTTCAAGTTGAAAAATATTATCTCCTTGATTACTATGTGGAATTAATTAAACAAACAATAATAGTATTTATGTAAACTAATGCATATAATTGCGATTGTACAGCATCTTTTGAGAATGAAATCTTCGAAAAGATCGTCATCTTTGCTGAACCTCTTGTTCTTTTCAATCTAATACTCCTGTCTTCTCACTCTGAACGCAGAGTCTGGTGTATAGTGCAGTCCAGCACATTTCAGAATATCATCCTTGGTGATAATAGGCAGACAGGCAGCCAGCGTGCCTTACTCCTGTATTCGCTGAGAACGCCTCACTAAATTTTCCGTTGTGGATCACCTGACACGCGGCACTGTCATATAGCCAGCTGTTGAATGAAGTTGATTAAAGACTTTGGTACTGGGCGCAACAGTGTTCAAGCAGATTACAAATTACTTCTTGGTCAACTCCTTTTCGAATTTGACAGAGGCAGTTGGGGTAGAAATGGGTGCGACTGCCATTCTATGCTTTGTTCTGTGATGATGATGTGCAGAGTTGGGGTTTGATGAGCACATGATTCGCCTTTCTTGAATCCAGGTTTTTCTAGTCAGTGGAGCGGAGTTCTGCATTCATTGCATATTACATTCTCTCTAGGATGATGCGACTTGGTATTTTACTTGTTCGTCAGCATTGTTACTTAAAGTGCCTGTTTTTCTCTTATCTATTGTTGTATATATATATTTTTTTTTATACTAAAAATTCTCTTCTGTATTAAATTGATGTTTCTAAGCTTTTTGTTGTTTTTTATCGTATAAAAAAGACACCTTACGCGATGAAAACAGAGACACTGAGAAAGTCTTAATCCCCTAATATGAAACTGTCTAAACGTTTGTTATTTGTTTCCCTCATATCTTCTGCTCTAAATCCACACTTATCTCAGCTGAATAAATGTATGAATTTGACGGTATTAGTTACATATATATATTATACATATATATTATATGGGATCTTGTCTTAAGCTGAGAATTTCAGAACTAGTATTTCTCAACTTATGTACCAGTTATTCTATAGCGAAAATATTCGTTTACATACATATATATTTCTTAAAGTTGGAGTCAGCGCGTGGTCTAATGTATTCTGTCTCATTCCTTTAACATTTTGGCTACTGGGGAGTATTGCTCATTCTTATTTCTCCTAGCGAAGAAGAACCGTGGTGGAAAACGGTTTCCCGTCTTGGATCAACTAGAAGAAGACTTCCGAACAAGTCCATCTGCCTCAAAGAAGATACTTCTGCCTAATCTAGAATTCAAAGGTGACAGAGAGGTGGAAATACTTCGTAAACGCCTCTCTGAATCTCTAAGAAAACATATTTCGTCGCGAGCCTACGACTGCCGTCTTCTTGCAAGAAATTGCTCAGCCAGAACACGAAGGATAAGCTGTCGCATTGGGCCACTTCAACGTGCATATACCAGTTTACTTGCTCGTGTGCAGCTGATTACACCCGCCGTACCATGAGCCAACTTTAAAAACGCGCTCATGAACACCATCTAGCTTGGCTAGTAAAAGGAGAACGAAAACGTATGTAGAGCTCAATGAGAGAACATCTGGTCAATTCAGGACATTCAGCACCATACGAAAAATCCTTCAAAATAAAATACAGTATTCGACCAAACCTATCAAAGGGAGTAAATTTAAGACATCTGGGCATATTCGAGGCGCTAGCTATCCAAAAGCTCAAACCCACGCCATGTCTCCAAAAGAAGTACATCCAATCCTTGTCCCTGACATGGCCATCATAAACAGGTAATTATTTCAGTAATAACCATCCCGTTTCCGTTCTTATTCGAAATTCCTGTTTATTCATGTTATTTTTACGTTTTCCTTAATCCCTATTTACACTACCATACCTTCATATCCAAACTTCCTGCCTGTTTCGTCATTTTATTATTTCTACATATTTCATCGCTGATTGCATAAGCAATTATTCGTCACATCAATTATGATCCCACTAGATTTTTTATCCAAACTTCCTGTATATTTTTGTTATTTCTAAATTCCTAACCCCTAATTGCACAATCTGTGTCAATCTTCTCATTAGTTATGATGCTACTTTGTTTGAGTATTTTTTCTGTCCCCTGTTTATTATGGTATTTTAATTCCTATTTGTAATTTTCATTAATTTAACCCTTGATCGGAAATTATTCTGGAAGTTTCCCACCCATTTATTATAAATACATATGAATGTACAGCTGTCTAGTTGATGATTTCGTTGAAAAGAAAATTTTCTTCCTCGCTTCAACCGTCTTTTTTAATAATTCCTATGATCCAATGTGTATATTCCGTGATTCTAGTGATTAATAAATAAGAAAGAGATAGTAACATCATTGACAATCGTTGTTTGACACAAGAGTTGCATGAATGATTCAGTAGTTCTACAACATGTTTCGTTGTGCAATAAATGAATTTTCCTTGGTGTTAACTAGTTGTCTGTTGATCCGTATGGAAGTGAACATTGAATAGTAAATAAGTTGATCTGCAACACTGAAAGCCATTCAACTTTGACAGGTCTCACCTTGTTATAACTATGTTGCATGTTAATTGTCCGTTTAAGATGTTAGAAATATTTTAAAATCATAAAAGTATGTAAGGGAAGATACACTGTCGGTCATAATGATGCTTTTTATCAAGTTCTACATGAAAAAATCACTTCATACAGGAATCACCTTTTAATAAGTTTTATTAATATTAATATATCCTTTAATTCCTAGAGGAACATGGTGTTTCAGCTACATTGCCTTCGGTTATCTGTTAAAGCTTGCACCTGGTTGCAAGTCTGCCCACATGCTTTCATCTCCTCTTCATATGACATCCTCCAAGTCACCCTTGCACTGACGACCAACTCGCCGCTTCCATTTCGGGTTCCAATCGAGCAACGGCTTGTCTAGTGATGTCATTTGATGGTTTCCTCAGAGTATGGTCAATCCAATCCACCTCCATTTCTTCCTGCCTATTTGTCTCACAATCGGTTCGTGCTGCGTTGGTTTGCTCCCAGAGATCCCTCCCTGTTGCTGATCATTTCTGGCCATCTGATCTTGAGTGGTATTGAGCGAAGAGAACTGTAGATGAAGGTCTGAAGTGTGTTTGAGATGCTGTTTATGACGCGCTGGCCAAGTCTCTGATCCGTATATTAAGTAGCACTGACTGAATTCACATTGGAGTTGAAAATCCGGATGTTATTTTTGATGATGAGTGCTATTGACCTCCACACAGACTTGAGAGTAGTGAAAGCTTGTCTTGCTTTCCCGATTCTTGCTTTGATATCCTCGTCAGTTCGGTCCGCTAGTAGTTGAAACGATGCTTCCCAGGTCGGTGGGTAGGTGAAGGAGGTTGTTTCTTTCAGGTTCCTCCCATTTATGCAGGCTGATTGTTGTCTGTTGTTGTTGCTGTTGGTGTTGGCCAGGAATCTTCATCACCACATCTGTTTTCTCTCTGTTCACCTGAAGTCGCATCTTCCGTGGCTGCTTCTTCTATCACCAGCTTGTTGCTTTTCACTTGCATATCTTCCAGTTTGTGAGAAATCAGACATATATCATCGGCGAAGTCCAGATCCTCCAAATTCTTTTTTGTGTGGGCCCATTTTATGCATGTTTCCTCGTTGCCCGTTGTCTGTCTCATTATCCAATCTACTGCAGTCAGGAAGATTATTGGCGATAATAGTCAGCCTTGTCTCACTCCCGTCCTCACTTCTCCTCGGAAGATTCCGTAAGTTTCCCCGTTGTGGATTACTTGTCATGCAGCATTGTCGTATAACTGTTGTATGAGATGTATAATTGTCGATGGGACCCCTTGGTAGTAGCGAATTAGTTGCCAAATGACCTCTCGATCGGCGTTGCGCTATTGAAGGTTTTTTCAAAGTCGATGGAGTTGAGCGAGATAGAGAGGTGACTGACTGCCATTCCAAGCTTTGTTCACTGATGATCCGTAGAGTAGCGATTTGCTCAATACATGATTTGTTTCCCCTGCATAAGGCCTGTTCCGGTCGAAGTGTTTCATCCAGTTTGGCTTGTTTGATTCTCTCCAGGATAATTTAATAAGTTTTAGTAGGGGAAAAATAAACATTGGTGCAGAATACCACGGATTCACTTTATTTCGTTGGTTCTCAACAACTGCATACAACCTACAATATTTAATAAAATAAGTCTGTGTAGAATTTTAAAATTATTTCGATCTATTAGGATGACAGGTTATCTGAAGTATTACAGTATACATTCACATATATATATATCTTGTTAGAGAGTTTTCCTGAAAATCTGATTGACAAATTTTTCTTCAGGTTTGTGGCAAAAATTAGTAACAGTTACTAAGTTAGAGAAAAAAATCAAAATCTGGTGTGCAAGACGTTAAATGAAAGGATGATGATGTAATGCGGCAAGTAGAACTGAGAAGGTCAAGAAAAATTACTTCTTATGGAAGTGAGACGGAAATAAAGGCAATGGGGGTTAAAAGATACGTTAGTGATATTAGGAAACAAAGAGTTGCTAAGGGATGAGTCACCATGGTAACTGAAGTCCAACAACAGATTCCTTTTGGACATATAGGTTAGGTTTCAGGCATTTTATTTAGATAGCCTTAGCAAACCTAAGATTTCAGCAATTTTTTTGTTAATTACTTTGAATAATCTCAATGCCTCTACTCAGTGTTCTGTGTCTATCAGGTGATTGGTTGTTGAAGAGCTCAAGCTGTTTGTCCTCATTCAACCAGAAGTTCCTTAGTACGTGTTGTAAGAATCCGACTTAGGTCGTTCTTCCCGTTTATCCAGTGTAACTGCTCCCGCAGATACACACTTGGAGGTAACACATCAGGAGGACTTGTTGATCTTTGACTGCACCATCCAGGAGGATGTTAGGAGTGGAGAAACTAGTTTTGCTGCAGGATACCTCCTGCACAGGGTTGCGCTTAATCTGTTATTTATGACTCATAACATCATAGCTTTTGGAGTCAAGTTGTTCCTTTCTACTCCCCTATTTTCTTGTATATTTTTTCAGTGTATCAAACTAGTGGTTAGTAGAGGGAATTCTCTAAGCTGGCAAAACAAATATCGTTGCGTGATAGGATAAATACCCTTGCTCTTTTGATGTTTTACACATAAAAAAAGAAAGCTAATAAAATTGCGCTATCTGACTGCATATCAATCCCTCATATTTTGTAAAATTCATCAAGTTACTCTAGGTCTAAATGTTAAGGCACCGTTAGATCACGAGAATTTTTATTTCACCTGGGTATCACAGCTCAGCTAGTATGGCTTTTCGAGTGGAAAATAGGGCTTCGAGCTTTACAATTTTATTAGTGGTGGTGTTTTCTAATGAAATCAGATGACTGGGTTTAAGCCCAACCTTCTCGTTTTACTCTGCTGACTATCGTCTATAGAAGTAATCCAGGTTTAGGAGTGCATTGGAGGGGGATCGAACCAAGAGTATTTGCGTGGCCGCCAAGCATTCAACTATTCAGCTACCATTTCTGTAATTCACAGATTGGTGTACCCATCAACTGGACAGTTATACACTGATATTCAAGAGGACCAGCAACATGCCCATCCATCCGTTTTGCAAGACCAGAACTGCCTATAGTATCATTTACCGTTAGAATTACTCAGATGCCCTCTCTGCTTAGATATATCAGAAGTTCAGAAGTTTAATATAAGAAAAAATACTTTCAAGTTTTATAATAAACTGTGAAACTAGGGGTGAAATATGCATTTACAGGTTAGTTTGATAATGAAAACAAGGACGACAGTGCAAATCAAGATAGTATTGATAATTTTTCTGTGTAACTTGAGGATAAACTTATTCCAGATTGGACGTGAAGGCCATAGAAAAAAGAACAACTGGAGAAAATGTTTCTAAATTTCAATAGGAATTGTCTGGGCTGTGGGCCAAGGGAGACAAACGTAGGGAATTGAGGTGGCAAACAATATAAGTTGTTGGAAGGTGAATTTGCAGTAACCTTGTCCTGAGTATCCTACTTTACGTGTCACTATGATACTCGTGATATCGTATCAACGCCAGACTGGGCCCCAAAATGCTCCAGTGGGCTTGTCGAGTGGTTCTACCAAAGTAACTTTCTTTGCAAGAGAGGTTAATTTCATAAATAAACACTGAAGTGGCCAATCTCGGTAGTATATCCTCAGAATATAAAAACTGGTAGTTGATTTCAAACATAGTGTTGTGCAAAAAAAATGTTGTTAGGCGTTATTTCCCCAATTTTTGATGCCAGTCGTCACTAATGCCGTCATCATTCTTATAGTAATTAATTGTATGTAAATATTCACAGATAACAACTGGTACAAGGTGAAAAAGTGTAGTTGATTGTAAGGTTTTTATCAAGCTGACAAAAAAATGGTTGCTAGGACAACATGTTTGACTTCTTTTTCTTATTTCAATAATAACTAATGTATAAGGAGTGTAAGGTCAATGCTTTTTATTTGAATAGATTATTATTTGCTAGTTAATTGACTAAAGCTGTACCAGTCTTAACTTTTATCAGTATATATAGTGAATGCTAACAGGTTTGTGTTTTGTCTTGTTGCATCTGAATTAGACGCTGAAGGTACAACAAATTAACAGCTCTTTAAGATAACGGATCGATATGCTGACATCTATGCTGTTCCATTGGATGAAGTCTGTTAGTGAAACACTGATGAGGCGAGAGAGAGAGAGACGACGTCTAGGCAGACCATTTTTTAATCTTCGAAGTTGACATTTTTAATTGAATCCACACCCCATAATATTAAATATGATTAATTCGCCATATCACCTAATCTCAAAGTTCCTGGTAGAAATTCTTGAACCGGTGAAACAAAAGCTGTCGAGATACAACCTCCGTGACACATTTTGTCTTGCTATAAAATACAAACTCTAGGCGTATACCTGCTGGCTAGCGCTGAAGATGTTGTTTGGAAGGACAGAATGAAAGCTCGGATATTAAATTATCATTTAGCTCAAAGAACAGACCATGACACCAAGAAAATACTTGATGTTATCTAAGCACAAAAAATACTTTTTTCTCTCTAAAATTCATCGCTGAATAAAAATTCAAACATTAGTTACTAATGCAGGACCCAATGCATTTATCTTTTTTGGTGGTATATATTGTCACATCTCATCTAGGTGAAAATTAAACAAGAGAAATAGAATACATTACTAGTGATTGTGAAATGTTATAGGATTTTGTGTTGTGTTGTGAGTACACCAATGAGCTTCACGTTTTGGGCCTTGAAGTCTTCATAGCGGTTGTGTTGTATTTTACGATTAACTTTCCCTCATTTTCTGCTCTTACTACCAGCTAGTCGAGGTTTAGGCGGGCATTAGTCCTGAACCTCTGCTGGAATACGTGCTTGGCTGGCTACCATTCTGCCAATGAACGATTTATATAAGGCGATTTAAAGTATTTTAATGATACACTTAAGACTTAAACGTATATATATATATATATATATATATATATATATATATATATATATATATATATATACCAATTAAAAGAGGGTTGAGGGAACTGCGTTACTCGGAACAAATGTCTCATGTACCAAGCCGTGATGATCATATTTTGTGATGATGTACTACCCGGCTGTCTAGGCCTAAGTTGGCGGAGGAGAACCTGAACATAGGAACTCAACAGAGTAGTCAGAGATTTCTTGAATTATTGTCACGCTTAAATCAGCACATCATTAGCCTTTCTTCTCAACTTAAACGCCTCCACTCTACTTCAGACAACACGTTTCAGTAGGCATTTCAACCGCCTTAGTTCATATTAAGTTACTAATTACTGATTATTAATCATTTTGACGTTAAAATTATTTAAAGTGGCCTGCATGAATTTTCATACAACACGATACGGTATTTTATTTAAAAAAGCCGAAGAACATTATCCCGCTTCCATACAAGCAAGGAACCTCGGAAACCACCTTACGTAGAATTCTTAACAAGGCAGGAATAAAAGTGGCTGGAATTCAAACCAACCACAAACTCAATTAGAAAGATGCTTTGTCGGTTAAAGGATCCTGTGGAGCCTTTCAAACAAAACAATCCAGTTTATCTAATATCCTGCCTAACTGCAGTGATTGTCAGGTCAAATACATAGGTCAGACTAATAGAACAGAGGCAGTCAGACTAGTCGAACTCAAAAACCTAGCAAAATTCAGATCATTTGACCCGAATGAGATAAGAAATCTAGAGAATAGTTCAGCCGTAGATAGCACTCACTACATGCAATTACGTACAACCATACAATACACGATGGATGGGATAGGATGACAGTGCTTCTAAATCTAATGTCACACGGTGGAGGGAGAGATTGATAACAGAAGCTTTGTCTATCGAATCAAGTGAGAGAGAATACGTGTGTAATAGGAATGATTCAACACCTGTCCACCCAGATATCTGGAAAGTTCTACTACCACGCCTACAACGACAAATAGGAGTGGACAAAGAAAACTATAAAACTGAAGTTTCAAAGTCGTGTGATTATAAGGCAATTGCAGTGAAGAAAATTTTCTTTTCAACGAAATCATCAACTAGACAGCTGTACATTCATATGTATTTATAATAAATGGGTGGGAAACTTCCAGAATAATTTCCGATCAAGGGTTAAATTAATGAAAATTACAAATAGGAATTAAAATACCATAATAAACAGGGGACAGAAAAAATACTCAAACAAAGTAGCATCATAACTAATGAGAAGATTGACACAGATTGTGCAATTAGGGGTTAGGAATTTAGAAATAACAAAAATATACAGGAAGTTTGGATAAAAAATCTAGTGGGATCATAATTGATGTGACGAATAATTGCTTATGCAATCAGCGATGAAATATGTAGAAATAATAAAATGACGAAACAGGCAGGAAGTTTGGATATGAAGGTATGGTAGTGTAAATAGGGATTAAGGAAAACGTAAAAATAACATGAATAAACAGGAATTTCGAATAAGAACGGAAACGGGATGGTTATTACTGAAATAATTACCTGTTTATGATGGCCATGTCAGGGACAAGGATCGGATGTACTTCTTTTGGAGACATGGCGTGGGTTTGAGCTTTTGGATATCTAGCGCCTCGAATATGCCCAGATGTCTTAAATTTACTCCCTTTGATAGGTTTGGTCGAATACTGTATTTTATTTTGAAGGATTTTTCGTATGATGCTGAATGTCCTGAATTGACCAGATATTCTGTCACTGAACTGTATACACGCTTTCGGTCTCCATTTATTAACCAGGCTGGGTAGTGTTCACGATATAAAATTATGAACAGTAATAAATTTTGTTCGAAACGTCATCCGGTAAATAATACTGTTTCACTCACTGTTTGATATATCTAATAATCAAAGTAATATGGAATTACTTACTACCACCACAGTTCCAAAGTTTTACACATATACTACTACTTTGTTAATAATATTTTGTTTTTTGAATTTTTTTTTGTGTGGAATCTTAATAACATCATCTTCTTAACTAACCCTTCACTTACTCTTTCAATCCATTACATAATTTATTTTGAACACGTGTCTCCATTAACATTTTATTTCACACTACACAATCTTTGTCAATGCATACTAAATGTCACGCCCCCCCCCATAGTTACAGTTTTGATGACGTAAGCAGTAACCCTAACTAATTTCTTATTTTTGTTTGGCAATCCTAATGTACACACACACACACAAAATAGTTATACATAAAAGCTGTTGTACAGCTAAGTGAATGAATTTACCTAGAAGAAGAGACTCTTTGTTCAATTTTTTCATTCTTATATTCATGTTTGGACGGGTATTTTCCGTGAATGAATACAATTTTCACTATTTATCATTGTTCTAACCATTCAATTATATCGGTGCGTCGCTAAATGTACTCAAACGTATTAGTCATTGGCTTTCAAGCAACTGCGGCACCTATCTTAGTGACAAGAGAGGAATACTATAAGGTATTATTTGATTTTTCAGATCGAACGACACTGCGTCACATGAGGTGCTACTATACACTGCTATTTGCCTTGGAAATTCTGTATATTTAAATGTAGTTGTGTTCTCTGAGCTCTATCTATGGTTGATTTGCGAAGCTTTCATTGACCTTACCAGGAAACATCTTCAGCGCATACTTCCATTTGAAGTAAGCTTTTAAATTTCTCCAGGAGTTTATCAATCATCTCTGCTGGTGACCTTGAACATGACTAGTTGAACACACACACACACACAAAACCAATCACGTTCAAAGTCACTGGGAGAGATGATTAATAAACTCATGGAGAAATCTAAAGGCTCATTTCAAATGGAAGGAAGGGCTGCGGATGTTGCCTAGTTGGGCAATGAAAGCTCCACAAATAAACCATCGAGCTCAGAGAACACAACTACATCAAAATTATACAACTGAGCTACAGTTCTTCTTCATTATATTCTGTATATTGTGTGAACTTTTTATGCAGAATAACGCTATTACTAGTATCTTGCCGGTTAGTTAACTAACTTCTTGATTTTTTGTTTAGTAATTTTATGTGTTCATTAGTCAGTCGGATGCAGTTAATACTACTGGAAACAGTGTGAAAAATAAACGTCAACACTAGGTCACCTGTTAGTTCACACGGGTCATTTATTACTGCAAACTCATTCTGTCTACACTTTTTATTTATGCAAAGGTGTGAAGTAAACCTATTAAAAACTGCTACATAAAATAAAAATATCTCATCATGATACAATTTTTAATAACCCCACTAGATTATAAACGCGTATTATACTATGTATTCTTGTGACTTATAACACAAGTGTACTCATCAGAGGTGTTATTGCTCTTACATTTCTAAACACTGAATGTTTTTTAAGGCTAGACGGGGGGAAGGTTCAGTTACAAACCATCAGAAATTTTCCACAATATTTCTATCCCTTCCGTGTGGTAATTAGCAACTACCGATTGGTGTGAACTGCTACCAATTGCACAATCAGGATTACATAATTTAAGGTTGCATCACTTGAATGGCATAGATGGCATTGACGAAAATTAGCAAGATCACATACCGTAACACATTATTTAATATGGCTAGAATTAAAATGAATTGGACTGATTCATTTCCTTAAGATGAACTTAAGCTGACATACTTGTACTTTTTGTTTAGGCTTAAAACCAGTGAAACAGTCACCTGGTATTAAGATCACCTAGATCACAGTGGTAGGCAGTACTGTTTGGTGTGTGTGTGTGTGCGTGTGTGTGGAATCGAAATTTTCACATCGGCCACCTGTACAAATCACCATTCTGCTTAGTTATCTTATGGGTGATACATATTGACGGATTATATCTCACAGTAGTTTTTTCGTGCGCTGAAAAGCAGTCACATCTAATTTATCTATAAACAGATTTGTATTCATTTGTACAGTCGCATTTATATATATATTAGTTTACATGGGTACAATTATTATTTATTTAGTTCCACATAGAGAATTCCATAGAGAAGATCACCCATCATGGCTGCAAAGAGGCACTGGTTCAGTCAGAAGCGCCATAACTGAACACCTCGTCAATGCTTGTCACAGCATCTCAACTGACTCATCATTCAGAGTCATTTACAAAGTAAACAAACATCTACCAAAGGCAGTGTGTTTCCGACTTCTTTGTACTGCGGAAGCTCTCGCCACATGCATCGAAAAGCCAGAGCTGTAAGTTCAAAAGAAACTAGTCCAGCCTTTACAACTACCATGAACCTAGTTCGGTATTTTCCCCTATCCTTCAGGTTTTATTTTGTTTTGTTTTGTTCTCTGTGTGTGCATTTTCCTCTCTCTCTTTGTCTTCATTCAATTCATCACATTTTCATTTCAGTCATAAAATAACTCATTTTAAGTTTGTTTCCATGCTCCTCCTGATCACACTTGTAATCCGTTTAGAATAACTATTTGACAATTATATTCTAATCCTGTGTAATTTTTTTGTTGTTGTTTCTATGCCTCTTGTAATCTGTCTGTATTCACATCTCCTAACTTACATTTCAAGTTGAAAATTATTATTATCATTATTATTAATTCAATTTGCTTCTATGCTCATTTTGTTCTCACTTGCAATTCGTTGTATCCCTGCGTAATGTTTGTCTCTACGCCTCCTGTAATTCATATCAAGTTGAAAATAATTGTCACCTATTATTCGCCTTTGAAACTATTATTTCTCCAGTTATCAAATGTTAATTTTGCATACGTAGTAACTGTTTTCTAATCCTATGTAATCTTGTCTCTAATCCCCTTGTCATCTGTATTCATACCTTCAAGCTTTCATTTCAAGTTGAAAAATATTATCTCCTTGGTTACTATGTGGAATTAATTAAACAAATAATAATAGTATTTATGTAAACTAATGTATATAATTGCGATTGTACAGCATCTTTTGAAAATGAAATCTTCGAAAAGATCGTCATCTTTGCTGAACCTCTTGTTCTTTTCCCTTTCATGTCCCGATGGGTGTTTTCCACGATTTGTATTTGTGTTTGTGACTTTTTGAATCCATGGAAGTGAGTGAATTTCGTTGTGCGTATTCCATTCTTTATTCTTTATCTGTTTTCCTTTATTTCATGTTGCGCAGGTGTAGTCAACTTATAGTACAACTGAAATGTACTGCTGGACAACACCTTAGTTGTTTTTTTTGTCCCTTACACCCCGAATGGCTTTGAAGCCACCGTAGTGGCCGTGTTACTTGCTTTTACACGACGCGTTTTCTGGCATCACACCCAACCTTTCCTCTTTTGCGTGTTTGTTACTGATTAGTAAACTAGGCGATGTTTCGAAGTTCATCTGCTGGGAATCGAACATGCATGATGAGCATTCTACCACTGAACCAATGATACACAAACACATGATCTCTGATTTTCTATACCATTGTTCTAACGACTGAGCTATAAAAAGTACAACAATAACACTGGCACTAAACTGTTAACTAACGTCTATTCATAGGTCACTGCATTGACAGTGTAGGTTGTAGTATTAATAGTATTGTGAATGCCTAACCTATTCTTTGATTACTTCGTCATTTTTTTCAGTAGAATGCTTACTGAACAAAGAATATTCTAGAATTTACTTGTTGGATGATGACTAGCAGTGGAATCCAGGATAACGCGCTTTTCGTCCTACCTGGGACTCGTCAGCCGGATGTGCCTGCACTCCGCAGTGAGTGGTGATGTTTCCACCTAGACTCAAATCCAGTGCCTATAGTTTCAAACGCCAAAGCCCAAGAAGCTGAGACCGAGCACTTCGGTCCAATCAATCGACGGGAAAATTGAAAATTCAATTAAATAGAAAAATGTTCTTTTCGATAACCTGATCTTCATCAGGTTCTATAGCTATATATCAGTCCATAATAGTGAATGAATTAGTGTTATGAACAACATTCATGTTGTTTATATAACATCAAATTAATAATATTAATAGATTACAGTTCAACAGCATCAACATAACAATAATAACAATAACAATACGTGTTATTCTTGTAAAAATTATTTTATTCTTATGACCACTTCAACTTTATTTACAAATTGTCATTGTCCAAATTGTTTTATTTTCAAGTGGTGGTTTGTAGGGATTTGATTGGTTGGTTACAGGATTTCATCATGAGCTGACATTAGTTAGAGAACCATTGGAAAACCTGGGAGTACTGGACAGCTGTCTCGTCCAAGTTTGGGATTCTTCAGCAGTATGCACCCACCGGGATTCGAACCCAGGACCTTCCGGTTACAAGGCGAGCTCGTATACCATTAAGCCACTGGACGCGATCCAATGATCCTTGAATTCTAACTTCTGCCAATTCACGACATAGCGCGACCGCTAGCCAATGTCTTTGGCGAGTATTTGTCCTCACAACCGACCGGCTGCACCCTACTGGTCACGACTTCCTACTGGAACCCAGGTAACTACCTACCTAAATAGGGCCAGTCGCCAGTGAGCATCTCATTGGTATTCAAGTGATGGAGTGTTTTATTTTCTTTAACAATCTGTTACGTAATCAACCTGTGCACACGCTTATTCCTTAATTGCTCTTCATTTTTCCTAAATTATGCATTATGCAATCCACGTGTTGTAACCATTTCCACCTTTTAATTATACATATTAATTTTTCTTCGTTAATTACCACCCTATTGACATTTTTATTTATTTATTTATTTATTTTTTATTTACAACTTGATTCCATACTGTATTTTCGGTACAAGTATAGAATTTTCAGCATGGATATCGGTAGCCCAAATTTCGCAGGCCGACCATTGATATCAGTGTGCGTCGGCGTGGGCGCGAACCCCGGACCATGTGCATGGTCGGCGAGAGTCCTAACCACTGTGACACCGACACTGACTAATTATTGTTAACAAACATATCGCCACTTGATTGATAAACCGTTGTGTATTGTAATAAAAATGCTATACGTGTATATTAGAGTAGAGCCAGAGATGAGGATCTAATTGAAAAGTAAATATTTCTTCGCTCGCTCAATCTATCTCTTTTCTAAATGTCTAAATGGGAATATTTTCTATAATAAGCTGAATGTCAGAAAAATTAGGAAAGATAATATTACAAATTCATAAATTTATAGTCTCTACTGAAGAACAGGACACTAGCAGTGGCTGGACATGTTTCTTATGTACACAGAATCTCGATAGCCTCTGTTGTTTAGAGTATGCGGCACCTGGATGTTTTTGGCGATTTATTTGTTACCCGATAGATGATGGAGAAGGATTCTTCATTGTGTTAGCTTTGTGGCCGGTTTGGACCAGGTGTTCAGTATAGAGGTATTGATGTTGCTAACTACAACTTTATTTAACCACACTGGTAGATGTTCCTGAATAACAGCCAGTATAACTCACTCCACAAGCGAAGTTGAATCGGTAGATACATTTAGGGATGGCTAGTCCAGGTACTTCGTCTTTCATTTACGGAATCACTATCGGTTGTGTAGAAAATAATTAAAATTGCAACTAGTAGTTATGATGCGAAAAAATCTTATATACTTCCGATAGCTGTGTTATTTTTGTGTGTTTGTGTGTATGTGTGTGTTTCTACAATGTCTGAGAACAGTAAACTTACTCTGACCGGTGTTAAATGAAAATGCATTAATATAGATAAACTGAGTCAATTTATACAAGTACAATATATTTAGGACATGCTATTCACGGTTTTTTCAAAAAAAAATGTTCATATGAACACGAATGAACAAGGAACTAGCCTTATTTTACCTCTTAATTTGGACGTAAAACATGAATATAGCCTGGAAGAAATGCGCCGCATAAACTAATATAATTGCAATACGAAGCGAAGCAACAAAATAATGACATGAATGCATAGAAAGCAAATGAACAGAAAACATTAATCATTTTGTATGACTTACAACAATAAAAGCAGCCCAATAAACCGTCATTTATTTCAATTATAAGTGCTTCTTAATGCGGGTGTTTACTTACGCAGTCGCATTATCTTCTGAGCATTCACACAAAGAATTATAACTCGTAGACAGGTGCATAACCTAAAAACTTGTGGTTTACCCTCGCTTCTCTCACTCCTTCTAAGGAATTGGAAAGAGTGAAGTGTAGGTTGTATGACTTACTAGAAAACAGTTTACAGTCTACCCAAATAATACTTTACGGAACCTTAGAACTAATTGTATATTGTATCGTTATGGGGTTCCCATTACTACCACATAAACTTGCTTAATTTCATCATCCCCTTACATGAAGACAATTCACTCTAGCGGTCAGTTCTTGTATCACATCAATCGTGCGCACGACGAAAGGGTGAGTCAGCAGCGCAGCGGTTAGGACTCTTGCTAATCATGCACATAGTCCGGAGTTCGGCCCCCTGCTGACACACACCTGATATCTGCGGTCGGCCAGCAAAATTTGGGCTACCGATATCACATGCTGAAAATTCCATACTAGTACCGAAAATACTGTGTGTGGAATCAAGCTATGATCAAAATATAAAAAAATAAAATAGTATGTGTGATAATAATCAGGCGGTTGGCATAAATTCTGACAGCAGTCAAATGCAGTGTAGCACTTTCCAATGTGTAAAGTAAGAATGAATTATTCACTAAACAGAGAGCGTGATCGCCTAATCATACTCAGGGTGTATATTACTGCCCTTTGTCGGAAACCGTCATAAGTATCCTAGAGGTTTCACCTTTTCTTACATTTACCCCTAAGATAGTGCTTACTGTGATATTTGAAAAGCTTCCATCGATACTTCAATAGGATATGTGACCAAAAAAGTACAAACAGCGATGATGATACATGATAAACAGAAGTCATTACCAAGGAAACTGAGCATTTAAGACATACGAAGAAGACTACAGGTTTATCATGATTAACAATTATTGTAAAGGATTTCAGACAGCTAACAATAGAGAATATTTTCTTTATTTGATTAAAAATGCCCATTCGAAATTTCAAAAGACTGTTGAACCAAGAATATTCTATTCGACAGCTTCTTCATCAGGTTCTATAGTTGTATGATCTATTATAATGACAAAATGATTGTTATCGACAACATAAGTGGTTTAATTCAGTTTTATATTTTCCCGTCGACTGAATTAAATCATTAAGATGATCCGCTGCACAAGAGGTGGCTGTCTTGGCCCAAGTGGTCTAGTGGATAACGCTTTGGCCTCGGTGGGGACATCGTCACTCACTTAGTGGGGAATGCAGTTACATTCAGTGACGAGTCCCAAATAGGACGAAATGTCCATCATAGATTCCACTGCTAGTCACCATCCGCAAATCAACTTCCAGTTAGCTGTTTGTTAAAAAAAGAGTAACATGGAATCATTTAGATCAGAATTCCAGAAGTTATTTACAATTAGACTGTTAATATATTACAGTCCAAAAAATATATATATGTGATCGTGGTGAAATGCATAAATGTAATACTAAATTGAACACCAGTATTACAAAGAAAATAATTACGAGTGACAACGAACTTACAGTAATAAATTCTCATGATGAGTCATGATTGTATTAACTTCAGATGGATGAATGATCATGTCAAGGTCACGGGGTAGAGAAAAAGGGTTTTATGGGCTTGAAATTTGTGTACATTGTATGCGTGTCAGTGTGTAAGTTAACAACGGGTAGGGAAATTTATATATATAAAGGATGGAACACCATAACTTACGTTTTGACATCAGGTTGATAATGTTAAAAGCTACATTTCAAAAGATTTATCTACCTAATTTAAGAATTTCCAAACTATGCCTTGTCAATCGCTTCATGCGTTTTAATTGTTCAACATTAAACTATTTGATAATCTGACTGCCACGTTTTGAATTTATCAAACAGATCAATGACTTCTTCAAGTGGCCTCTTCTTTAACTCTTTCGATTTCTGTGTGGACTATGGGCCCATGAATTTATGTTAGATAAATTTATTTGAAAAAGAAAGGAAGACGAAATTTGCAGGATAAAATGATATCATCATTCTATTTCACAGGTTCTCATCAGCTGCACACCCCTACCTGAAATTATAATGGTTATATAGATGATAATAACATGCTTTAATGTTTGAGTGGTGGTAGAGGAAGAGATACTATAAAACTGACGCATTCAAAATGAAAGCGTTACAATGTTTTTAGTTTAAGTTGACTCACCATGCCACAAGCTAGCTCGATGGTTAGCTGATTCTATAGAGCCCATTCGAATTAAATTTGCAACCCACAGCCTGAAGGATAGTTATCAATTTTCCAAGGAAGTTGACAATATCGACATATCAGACAAACTCATGGTATCGTATGACGTGACCTCCTTGTTTACAAATGTACCACTGATGGAAACAATTGATATAATTTGTAAACAAACGGATCTACTACCATTACCGGAAACAGAGATGAAGCGACTTCTACTGCTCTGCACAAAAGATATACAATTCAAATTCAACAATCAACTTTACCGACAAACCGATGGGGTCGCGATGGGTTCGCCTCTGGGACCTATCCTGGCTGATATCTTCATGGGCTACCTTGAGCAAACACAACTAAGTTCTGCTATCAATGGAACTACCTACTATCGCCGATATGTTGATGACACATTTGTTGTTTGCAACGATATGGATCACGCATCGGCACTATATGATCGCCTAAATGAGATACATCCAAATATCAAATTCACCATGGAATATGAACATAATAATGAGTTCAATTTCCTGGATCTAAATGTAAAAAGAACAAACGAAGGCACGGTCGAAAAGTCCATCTATAGAAAAGAAACCTGGACTGGACAATATCTTCACTATAACAGCTTTTGTCCCATAAGCTATAAACGTGGATTAGTGAGGACTTTGTATGACAGAGCCAGAAAGCTATGTTCACCAAACAGGGTCGAAGAAGAATTAGTTTTCGTCGAGAAATGCCTAAGGGAAAATGGATACCCTAAGGGATTTATTCAGAAGTACAGCAGAGAAAAAGATGAGAAAGAAAAGCATCCAACTGTAGAAAAGAAAAAAGTGTTTATCTGTCTACCATACAAAGGAGATGCAGTGTCACAAAAGATTGACAAAAGACTGAAAGGTGCAATAAATAGAAGCTTCCCAGCAGCAAAACTCATAACAGTATACAGCACCACTCCTTCTTTAATCCACTCAAAACTGGATAAATACCCTGCTGATGTCACCTCCAACTGCGTTTATGAATTCACGTGCACTTGCGGGAGCAAGTACATTGGAAGGACAGAAAGAAGGGCTTCTATCCGGTTTTCTGAACATATTCCCAAAAACCTGTGCCTGAAAGGAAGCAGATATTCCCAGAGTGCAATTACCAGACACATTATTGATACCGGACATCTCGTAGAGATTTCTAAGTCCTTCAAAATATTAAATAGACAAAGGACAGCAAATTTACTACGATTTGCCGAAGCAATCGCAATCAAAAGACTTAAACCAGACTTATGCATACAGAAAGAGAGTGTGATTAACCTCTCACTCCCTTGGTAACAGAATTTTGATTTTGATTAGTCATCTAATTCAGTGATCTCAACTCACTGAACAAATCTTAATCTCATAAACTGTAACCGTTTTTTGTTTCTTGAGTTGCTATGTGAACCTAAAAGCTAACACTGTTCTGTTAATCAATTTTTTCTGTTTTCTCTCTTACCCCTCCCCCTCTTTTCAACTTTAAAAGCGTATAAATTGATGATGAAAACTTAAACTAAAAACATTGTAATGCTTTCATTTAGATGCGTCAATTTTATAGTATCTCTTCTCTACCACCACTCGAACATTAAAGTATGTTATTATCATCTATATAACCATTGTAATTTCAGGTAGTCTGCGGTAGCTGATGAGAACCTGTGAAATAGAATGATGATATCATTTTATACTGCAAATTTCGTCTTCCTTTCTTTTTCGAAATTTTTCAAGGGAACCAAATGTATGAAATTTATTTGATTTAGGACACAATGTTCCAGTTTTAATAACTATGTCTGATATGGGATTACATTCTACCACAGCGCCCGATTTCTACACTTAAATTATTTGGCCTTCGAAGAAAGAGTAGCAGCAGTGTTTCTCCTCTTACACGGAAGTGTTGCTCAACTTTTCTCGGCTTGTGACCGGTAAAGTGAGGTTCAGAAGCACATCAGTCGGAAATCGAACCCGGACGACCTAACTGGGTCGATGAGCGCTCTACTGCTAATCCGCTAACACTAACATACAAAAATTGTATGTGTTCACTTGTTTATCAAGTGGTTGAGTTCAGCTGTGAACTGATTGTATTTCAGTACTATACTCTGGACCAAGTTTACACTGCTACATTTCGCTTTTTTTTGTTTATTTTGTTTTTGTTGTTGTTTTTTATATATATTTTTCGTAATACTCCTTTTGAATGTTTGATGAAATTAGATGCAATATTGTAGATAAGTGCTGAAAATTCCACACTATACCACTAGTACTGTTTCAGGAATAAAGTAAATTATTATTATTTTCTACTCATGTGTTGTCTGCATGTTTCAGTTTGTGAAGCGTTTTGTTTTTTTGTTACGACTGTATTTCGATGGAAAATGTATCCAGCTGATTTGATATCCTAATTCGCTTGCATTTCTCACTGAACTAATTGTACAGTTCACTTTGTTTTTGATTATGACTTGATTCCACATCGTATTTTTGTTACAAGTATGGAATTTTCAGTATATGATATCGCGGTAGCCAAAATTTTCCAGTCCGACCATTCATATCAGGTTTGCATCGGCAGGGGATCGAGCCCCGGCCCCCATGTGCACAGTCGGCGAGAGCCCTAACCACTGCGCCACCGACGTACATCACTTATCACAAATTTCGATGAATACTATTTTTCACCAGCAACAGTGATGACGTAAATGATCAATCATTTCTTAACGAATATCTCATGTAAAAATGTCTGTTTCACATAGAATAAAATGTGCTCGCGTGTGTGTGTTTCTTCCTTGCCTATTCACTGACTACCTTCAGAGAAGTGAATACTTCATCGTCACTATGAGAAGTTGTGAACTTATAGAAATTAATGAACTGAAGTTTTTCCCCAGTGTATTCAAACTGTTGCAACAGTGTTGGCATTCCGTTTAACTATACAGACTTGTGCAACTGTACAATGACTAACTGCCATCTACTTGTCACTGTAAATATCAAATATTTTAAATCGTCTTGAATATTCTGATCGGTTTCTTCATTGATATTGGCTTTGTAAAAAAGTGAATCTTGTTAAATTGGCAGTTATTCTCTAACTTGGACCGCCTGTTTTCGGTTCACATTTGTAATTTTTTAACTAAAAAGTTACCTGACATAAGGACAAAAACTTGGGCATTGTGGTAGCGTATAATTCCATAACGTATAAAATGTTATTTTGAGAAAGTGTTACAATGTTGTTATACAATAATATTTACTGATGCGACCACACTCCGAGTACAATATTATTACCACTCAAAACCATATCAATCTCATATAACATTCTTGCTTCGTCTATTTAAGTGAGTAAAAATTGATTAGATTTTTGAATGAAATCAATAAAAGTCCACTAGGCAAGTCTGAAACAGAAAGGAAGATAGAGTACATTCGGAACCACTAATGGTGTTATCAGTGAATATAATATGATGAGAATTAAGACGAGTGTTGTTAGTCAATAAGATGGGAAATAAAATGCTTTTATGGTAAAGTAAATAACTTGTTATAATGTTATAATGTATGTGAACTGAAACAGAATTTTAAGATTACTTATTATCCTCTGATTTGACTGGTAATAATATCTTCCATATCGCTGGTATTTGCGTTGAGTCACTTCTATTGCTTGTGCTGTGTGTACACCACCTGATGAACCAGGATTCAGTAATCCATCTCTCTCTCTCTCTCTGTCTCCACCTACTTATATTACTTTGTGGAATTTTGTTTTTAGTCAGCGGGTTATGAGGTGGAGTGTTGATCTGTATGGGGTATTGGTTAGTATCATAATCTCATATATACTGAATGCGGCTCAGTGTCCTGGTGCATAAAATTTCTTACACTTGTGTTTATTCTTGGAGGCGAATGGGATGCATTTTACTGACTATCTGATTTAATTAGTTGACTATTACCCACAACAACCAGTAGTGCATGCTAGATCATTTAGTGCCGATATCATCAGCCGTATACCGGTTTAAATCACCTCAGAAGGTCGAATCATTTCAAAACATCAGAATTCTGAATGGTTACTTGGGAGACCAAGTCGATTCGACTAGCAGGCGCCATTTGTGGACGTGACTGGTAACTACCTACGCACATCAGTCTATCAGTAATGCATAAAGGGACGCATAATTGTTTCCTGGGATTCGAAACTGGCATTCCACGGGAATAATTTTATACCACAAGTCATTTCGCTACCTATTCTATGAGTTGTATCATTTAATCATTGATAGAGCGAGTACGTAGCACTTCATGTGTCGGTGGCACAGCGGTTAGGACTCTCACCGACCATGCATATGGTCCGGGATGCGAGCCCCCGCCGACACACACTTGATATCTATCGTCCGCTTGCAAAATTCGGGTTACCGAATATCACATGCTGAAAATTCCATACTAGTACCAAAAATACGGTGTGGATTCAAGCTGTAATCAAAAAATAAAAAAGTAAACATTTCATCCTCACGTATAAATGTAATCTAATATCTTAGAATTTATTAGGTACAACTGATTCGACACCTATAAAATCCCATATTTTATTAATCATAATATTATAATTACTGATACTATTGAAAGTTCAGTAGGCTTTATCTTATTTTATTTCATGCTTTTTAGGTATACAAATCTGCTAAATGTCAATAAATAAATAAATAAATAAAATAAATTTTTGCTTTATTCCAAAAACAGTACTAATGATACAGCAAGGAATTTTCAGCATTCAGTACAATATTGCATCTAATTTACTCAAAAACGACAAAAAAAAATTAAAAGTACACATTACATAATAGTAATAAAACGATTGTTATAGCAGCTACATAGCAAAATACTGTATGCCATACGGTGAGAAATATGCATAAAGTACAAAATTGTAGTAATAATAGTAATACCAACTAAAATAAAATAGCAGAGTAACAATTAAACGATAGAAAGTGTGACACCATAAAATACAGAAAGATGAACGATGAAAGGGTCGATTTCACTGTGCTAATTACATAGTAACTTGTAAGTTTCACGTCAAACAGAGTCTTCGTCACACAAAGTACGGGCTAAATAGGGTATTGTGGAATTTCTATACTTAGTGGTACGAGCATATAACTTTTTATATCGACTTCTCGTCCTACCTGATGAGATACAAGGGGACAGGTGTGAATAAAGGGGGTGCAGAGGGTCTGACATTATAGCCTTTGCCCATTTCGTACAGGAATTTATATGCCTCTCGACTATAGTATTAACGAGCTCATGCAGTGGCAGACCACAAGCTCTACTCACAGCATTTAATACTCTTCGTAATATGATATAATCTTTTTTCAGAAGCCCAGGAAAGACTAATGGAGAGCAATAGAGTACAATAGGTAAAATACAGGAGTTTAAAAATTGCAAAACTAAAGGTTGGTTGATACCTGATCGTCTTAACTTTTTAATGTAGAAGGTAAGACGAAACATTTTCTTAGAGATAGATAAGATATGGGATGACCATGAAAGGCCAGAGGAAAGAACTAATCCAAAGTATTTAATGCTTGACTTAGTTTCAATTTCAGTGCCATCTATGCTACAGGCATCATGGGAACTAACTAGTTCATGTAAGTCACGTCGATGCTTGAAAGTAAAGTCAAGTGCCTGACATTTGGAAGGATTTAATATAAGACCATTTGACTTGGACCAGTTGTTGATGTCCAACAGAAAGCTATTAAGTTTGGAGCTGTCAGACTCGGAAGTGATAGGCAGTGATACAGTCAGGTCATCTGCATATTTAACAAAGTTAGTTTCGTTTGAATGAGGCAGGTTATGCAGGAAGAAAGAAAATAGAAAAGGAGAGAGGACAGCACCTTGTGGAACACCGGATTTTGTAAGCGAGGTAGAAGAAGATTTGCCGTTATATACAGTATACTGCATTCTATCAGAAAAATAGAAATGCAACCAACTCTTTGCCCAGGATCCTGTTTGTGTCAACGATAGCTTATTTAGCAAAAGGTCTACTCTGTCATCCATGTGATGGCTATTCCTTACACAATTCTATGCATTCATCGCCCAGTTGTTTAACCCTATTGAATAGTGGAGCAGAAAAAAGGAGAAAAAGAACAAGAGGAATAACAATGTTGATAACAGTTTACAGGAAATCAATGAACTAGTCAAATACATTCATTCATCGGTATATATATATATATATATATATATATATATATATATTGTGGGAATTGCTGTAAAATGTCTTACCCTTTATTTATACTGTAAAATCGATGTTTTCTGTATAAATGATGAAAGAAAAATGATATCAATTGATGAATGCATTTTTTCTTCATCATCTTTTTCTTGATTGCAGTATTAGGCATTTTTGAATTTTTATGATTATTTTTTCATCAGAAGTGCGTTTATCATCTTGTGTGAATTTGATTGGTTACTTAGATCTAGGCAGATGTGATTGGTCAGTTTTAGTTGTTCAAATGAAAGTATGTTGGTTCGCTGATTAAATGTACGTTTATCATGGCATGGAGCGATGAATTTTCATCACATTGGTGTTGATTACCGCCGTTTACCAGACAACTTTGTTGAGAAAGATTGACTAGAGGTATAGAGTGTCGTTATGCCGGGTTAAATTTAGGAAAGTGAAGGTCCTTATTGTGATCTTATCAACCTTAAGTGTCGGACACACCCAGAAAAAGGATAAGATGAAGTGATAGTCTGAAAAAGAAGTTGACCGTTCTTAGATTCACCCAGAAGATATAGACGAATGCCTTATATTAATTGTGAAAAGCACATGTTCCTATGTATCTAAGGGTGCATTATCTTAAGGTTGTATAGAGAAAACATTCAGTTTGAATGACCTGTAGTATACTACTGAAATATGAGTTACCTACTGTCAGAAAGTATTCCAGTGTCAGCGAAGCTCGTCAAAGTTAAATTTTCCTTTGGAATGGATTTAATTTTTAAACTGACTGTATAATTCAGCTTCTCAATGGTCTGAATTCGACCTATCAGACCACGGATAAACTAGTTTGTGTATGATATTGTTAACTGTCGAGTATGCAAATGAATTCAATCTAGTCATTACTGAAGTCTACACGTGTAATTGTTAGATGTTTAGGAGCAATCGGCAGCAAGCCCTAAATCCAGGTTTCATGCTTGCTGGTAATCGTAAGCAAGTAACTTTTGTCCTTCCTGAGATCCGAACCATTGTTGCAGTCAGGGACGGTATCAGGTTTACGCTTTATCTCCTTCACTTTTGTAATAGTTATATTTGACTCTGAGCTATCAGTTAGTTGAAGGTTGACTAGATGACTCGCATAGATGCAGGGCTTCTTATTGATTATCTTCAAGCACCTAACATTAATTCAGGAAATGCACTTTGATGGGAGCATTGTTAGGTTGGTGACTACATTTTATATCTGACTGGAAGGAATCAGTCAACATCACTACAGACTAGACTCTTATCACTCTTCGGTAATCAATCAATGTAACTCAGGTATCAAGGAGACTTGTTTAACTTTTAACTTTTTACAGTTGTTATCCAATATTCACTATAACATATTTAAAATTTTCAAAGAAATTAAACTCAATTCAACAGTAGAGTAGATTAGAATATACATTATAAGCGCTTTTAATTACTGGTTTACCAAATGTCAATATGACACTGGTATCTACAATTTTACAGGGTTTCTAAGACAACCGAAATAATGATAATAACTTATAGATTAGATGGACTTTATTGAAAAAATCCTCAAATTTCATTAACCTTATAATATATAAGATTATAAACCATCGTAATTGAGTTTATGCATAGTAAAGATTTCTAGTGTTAGATATTTTCAGGAGAACACAAAGTCTTTGTCCACTTATTCTGTGTTTCCGCTTGTTGTAGGTGAGGATACGAACTAATCAACAAAGAACAATCCTCATCAATGGGATTTCCCTTCCGGTTCATTTATATTTTATCAGATCCGTCAATCTTATAAGGTATTGCCTATTTCTGAAGCAATTGAGCACACCTTATTATTCATTGCGGGTTAATACAATACAGCTATGATTCCCCTGTCTAACGCGATGTTGTATGTGACCATGTTGTATTAGAATTATTATTATTTCCTTTAATTTCTAGAGGAACATAGGGCTTCAGCTGCACATCTCCATTGCGTTCGGTTTTCTGCCAACTTTTTCACCCCACTCCAAGTCTGCCCTCATGCTTTCATCTCCTCTTCACATGACATCCTCCAAGTCACCCTTGCACTGACGACCAACTCACCGCCTCCATTTCGGGTTCCAATCGAGCAATGGCTTGTCTAGTGATGTCACTTGATAGTTTCCTCAGAGTATGGCCAATCCATTTCCATTTCTTCCTGCCCATTTGTTTCACAATCGGTTCGTGCTGCGTTAGTTCGCTCCCAGAGATCCATGTTTCCGATGGTTTCTGGCCATCTGATCTTGAGTATTGAGCGAAGAGAACTGTAAATGAAGGTCTGAAGTTTGTTTGAGATGCTCTTTATGACGCGCTGGTCAAGTCTCTGATCCGTTTGGTAAGTAGCACTGACTTCACATTGAAAATCCGGATCTTATTATATTCATGCTGAACAGTGCTGTTGACTTCCATACAAACTTGAGAGTAATGAAAGCTTATCTCGCTTTCTCGATGATCCTTGCTTTGATATTCTCGTCGTTTATGTCCGCCAGTAGTTGAAACGATGCATCTCAGGTGGGAAGGTAGGTAAAGGAGGTTGTTTCTTTCAGGTTCCTCTCATTTATGCTAATTTTTGTCTGTTGTTGTTGCTATTGGTGTTGGCCGGGAATCTTCATCACCACATCTGTTTTCTCTCTGTTCACCTGAAGTGACATCTTCGCTGGATGCTTGTTCTGCCAGCTTGTCGCTTTTCCTTTGCATATATTCCAGTTTATGGGAAATCAGGCAGATATCATCGGCGAAGTCCAGATCCTCTAAATTCTATTTTGTGTTGGTCCATTTTATGCCTGTTTCCTCGCTGTCCGCTATCTATCCCATCATCCACTCTACCGCAATCAAGAAAATCATTGCACATGGTAGGCAGCCAGCCAGCTTGTCTTACCCACATCTTCACTTCGAAGGATTCCTTAAGTTTCCCGTGGTGGATCAATTGGCATGCAGCATTGTCGTACAACTGTTGGGTAGATGCATAATTGAGGGTGGCACCCCGTAGGAGCGAAGTATTTGCCAAATGACCTCTCGATTAACGCTGCGCTGTCGAAGGCCTTTTCAAAGTCGATGAATTTGAGATAGAGAGGTGACTGCCATTCCAAGCTTTGTTCAATGATGATCCGTAGTGTGGCGATTTGATCAATACGTGACTTGTTTCTCCTGAATCCAGCCTGTATTAGAATACAACAGATTTTGCTGGGTTATGAAACATCTGAAACTCCAACAGAAGCTACAGATAATCGCTATCGAACAAGGCAGAAAATTTACATATAACTAATGTTTAGATATAAAGTGCTGAATAAGGCGCTAAGCGCGGTATCTGAAACGTCGAAGTAGTAAATAAATCCCATTTACTGGAATATTTCTAGATTGTGTTTAAATGGTCTAGTCATTAGAATATAACACCAACATTTGTCCTAAATTTCGTTAGCCGTCTCACTTTCTACATGATGTTATTTGATATGTTGTGGTCTTTTGTTTTGATAATTTGTTCCAGTGATTTAATCCTTGATAACCAAAGGATTCCTGTCATTATTCATCTCTTGGTTTCTAAGTCGAATATAATTTTCAAGTATTGGTTTTTGTAGGGATTTTCTCTTGAGCTGAGGTCAGTTAGAGAACCACTGGAAAACCTTTGGAGTACCGGACAGCTTTTTTCGTTGTCCTCGTTTGGTACTCTTCATCAGTAAACACCCACCGCCAGGGTTTTAATCCAGTACCTTCAGGTTACAAGGCAAGCTCAGCCACTGGGACCCGATTTAATACTTGAAAATTGATCTGATGCTCACTAGCGTCTGGCCCATTCAGGCAGTCACCTGGGGTTCTGTTGGGAAAGCGTGACCAGTAGGGTGCAGCACGTTGAAGGTGAGGCAGTAACTCACCGAAGAAGGCATTGCGAAGCGGTCGCGCTATGTCATGAATTGGCAGAAGAATTCATGGGCCACTGGATCGAGTTTCAGTGGCTTGATAGTCTACGAGCCAGCTCGCCTTGTAACCAGAAGGTGCTGGATTCGAGCTCCGGTGGGTGTGTACTGATAAGGAGTCCAAAGCCAGGATGAAATGGCTATTCACTACTCTCTGCAGGTTTTCCAAAGGTTCTCTAACTGATGTTAGCTCAAGATGACATCCTCCAACCAATCAAATTGAATATAAGACTATAGAAGCATACCTATACTATATGGTTTTGTTTGCGGTCATTTTTAAGTGGTCCCACGACTGCATACTTGTTTACATCTCCTTTTGATATGATCTCCACCACGTCACTCTCCGACACCCATCTTGTCGCTTTTCACTGGGGTTCTGCTCTAGCGCTTGACTAGCGATTTTACTTGAAAGTCTCCTTAGTGTATGTTCAATTAACCTTTTTCAGATTTGTTGGGCGAAAGACTGCTGACTGGTTCATTGTTAGAGTTCCTTGTTGCTTATCATTTCTAGACTTCATAATAGTTCAGCTTTTTGAGAACTGTTCAACATTACTACATAACAGAACCAGACGGAATTCCCCGTGAAACACTGAAAACCGATTCAGAGACTGTAGTGGATATTCTGACGCCATTCCTGCAGACGGTTTGGAAAGAAGGAAAGGTGCCCAAAAAGTGGGAAAAAGCTACTTCATCAAGCTACCAAGGGTGGGCAACTTAAGCCTGTGGAAGAACTGGCGTGGAATAATGCTCTTGTCCACTTCAAGTTGATTGATAAGTGGCATCATCCTGGAGAGAGAATAAAGGATGCACATACTCTACCACAATTCCTAAGTTTTTTCCCTATATCTTGGCTTTCAACTTGAGATGGCTTCATACACTCATTACATATATAACTTCCTATGAACTGTCTTCTTCGTTAGTTCAGATTTTTGAAGACTGTGTTTGTAATTTTTACAGGTTTTATTTTATTTGTACAGTTACCCTCAATTTTTTTCATTAGAATGAAGTCTGAAAGACTCTACAGTCAGCAGCTTGGGTATTTTTAACTTCATACATTCATCATCCGCACATGAAGCAAACAGCAAAAGAGAGAAGGGATAAGATGAAATAGTGTACTGTCATTCATTCCCTACCTTCTAAATGGAACCTATAGCTTAGACAGCACATCTTTATTACGCTCAAATGACTCCATGACTATTCAGATCACTCTGAAAACCTTATCCCAAAAATTGTCGTTTCCTATTCGGCTTCCACTCGAACAAATGGCATGTGACCTAACTTGACTATCTTTACGGATGCATATATAGATAACTGTCTTGATTGGTTGAAGTACTGATGTATAACTTACTCTAGTGAATCAGTATAACTTAATACATTTCAAAAAGTCATACGAAATCGTAGAAGAGGCACACAGAATAAGAGATGTCAAAATGAAGGTTTTTAAAGTGAGGAAGATGACATAGTGTAAATGACTTGAAGCCATATTACAGTGAGTTATTAACTGGTCATTCTCAACATCTCCCTCCCCCCCCGCCCCCCCCCCCAACATAGTTCATAACACCAGTCAGTGGTTTCATAAACCGGTGTTTTGTTTCGGTTTGATGACATGTAGTCATTGTTTGTCCAGTGGGGCGTTAATTCACTTTCGTGTCATTTCATAACTCTGCTGACTGACTCATCCTCCATACAAAACAATATTCCCTTAAACCAAAAATCCACACCATTAATTTGATGGCATATGCTATCAGGAAAATCTGATCTGTTTTTATTCAACCCTATCAGCAGCAAATTTTATTAATGAAAGCCATACATCGACGTCATGGGGTGGTGTGACACTTTACACAAACTACCCTTGACTTCTTTCCATTTCATCCTACTTTAATTTACGTGTTTTATCAACGAATGCGACAAACTTGTTCTCACCGCCCCAGCTGATCAAGATTCCGAAATTTCCTGAATAAATCATCTTCAGCTGCTTTGTTTCTTTTCGTACCTTAGTGTTGTTTCCTAAGAAGGAAGGAATTAGATGGTAGTGAAAATGTAGAACAACGCTGTGACTAAGTGGTCAGTAGCCTCGCCTCGTTACCTGAAAATCCTTTGCCCAATTCATAGTGGCGTCATAGGTGCACACTGAAATAAAAACCATCTGTTGTCATCAGAACTTACCTGAACTAAACTATATTTTCAATTTAGAATGCTGCATACGAGTGCAGCAGTTTGAGTGACTAGACTTCATTATTTTAACATAAACAAAGGAAACGAAATACAGAAATGAAAAAAAGAAAACTATAAAAATAGAAGTGTGCAGGCTAAATAATGAGAACACAGTGAATAATCACTATTTAATGGATTTAGAGGTCAAAAAAGGTAAATGCATCTGAGCTACTGAGAATGATTCTGAACTATAGTAGCAACAGTTTCACTCCATTCGTTCATAGTATCCAGAAGACCTCAGTCAAGCAATTTACAGCACTCTACGTGGTTGGCTCAGAACAACAGGTGTTTATCTGACAACCCATAACTGTATTCCGGCACATTTGGATCTCAGGTAATATTGCTTGACTAGGAGGGTAGTAGTGTAACAACAGAAGACAAGGGCCAGGCAACAGATCGTTTTATTATGAAAATCAACACGTATTTATACATATTTCACATACATTATTATAGACAAGCGCAGTCATCTGATTGGTTGTTTATCAGAAGTTAGGAAGACAAACGCAGGCTTCTGATTGGTTGTTTCGGGATTTCTTGACAAATAGAGTTCTCTATCTGCGAATCATATTTTGCCACGTTAACTTTGCTGTGATTGGTTGTTGACTCAGCCTTGTTCATATTTTCTCACGGCCCATATTAACGTAGCTTAGTGTCAACCAATCGGCTAGCAGCCTGCTCTCACCACAGTAGTTCGGTATGTCCAGCACGTGCCCTTCACAACTTCATCTGTATAGACTCTTGGCCTGCTTACCTAACACTGGACGTCTAACCACAAAGTTACTTACCATATTACACTACCTAACACACGGGATAGACTGTAAGCACCTATGATCAAAGTTGGCCGAATAAATTTCCTTTTGGATTATAACCCTTTTATAAAATTAAACCTATCGATAAATTAATTATGCATAGGTAAATCTCAAACCTCATTCAGCAAAACACCAAAATATTTATTGTAAAGATTACATGGATAATATAAAGAACAAAAGGTACTTGAATAATGAATGCAGTTGTCGAAAATTTTTGAGATATAACAAAATAGGATAGATGAGTTCACAATATTACTACTACTTGTAGTGCAATAATGCAGTTTATGCAGTTTAACATAAACTTTTGAATTACTACTGATATATCTTTTTAGTAATATATTCAGTTGAAGCAAATTAATTTTTAAAATAATTATATGTTATTTACACATACGTCGATCTAGTGCTCACGTCTTTTTCCCTTTCTGTATATATATTCAGTGTATTAATTAAACGAAATCATCCTTTATTTTTTCTCTTTGTTCTATAGGCATGTAGGGCATTGAATTTGTTTCCGACTCTGTAACTATAGTGATGATGATAATAAAGCAGTCCAGGATGATATCAGTATTGAAAAATAACAAAAAAAACAAACAACAAAATCTGAGAGAAAAGAAATGATGTGCAAATAAATACGTCAAAGAAAAGTTGAAGATTAGTGTACATGCACATACTAATTAAACAAAACAAATGAAAATAATAAAAGAAAACTTAATTCCTCTGAAATGGTTTTATAATTACGCTTTTTATCCTTTGTTTTAATCTCCATGTTGTTAACCTCGTTGCTGCTGGCAACAGAGACTTTAAAGCATAACGTAATGACTGCTTAGAGTTTTTCTTTTTCGTTACATTTCTTCTGGTTTTAACCGATTTGGAAGTCAGTGAACATTGGTCAGTTGACTTTGTCTCATCATCATCATCATCATCACATTCCATTTTAGGTTTTGCAATCGTCTGATCTTTATTATTGCTGTTATTATTATTATTACCACTCCTGCTACTACTCCTGCCAGCATTATTTACACTTTTATTTGTTTCTATGTTCAATGTTAAATCTACTATTGTTTCATTGATTGTCGGCGTTACTTCCAGTTTCAGTAATGGAATTCGGTAATTGAATTTCTCCCCAAGTATTTTACTGTTTCGCTTAGCCAACCTAGATTTATTACAAGCCTCACATGTATCATTATTGCCATCAAGTTGGAATAATTTCTTTTGTTTGAATTTATAATCTTTTCGGCGTTTCTCTTTTACGTGTCTTGTCCACGATGAAGGTGTTGTCACTATCGGTGGTGGTGTCATCGATAAACTCATCACTGTTGTACGGCCTAATATTTCGTCATTATTTTTAACTGAATTACTACTAAATTTCTGGTCGATTTGAATTTTTCCTGTGGTTTTATCCAAATCACTAATTTTACAATTATTATGACTATTTAAAATAGTTGATTTTAATTCAGGATTATTATTAAGGCATAATTTTAAACCGTTCATCTTTAGGTGCAATGATTTTTGTCTAGGTAACTGAATCTGTTTATTATTACTGGTTGCCTTATCAATCTCCAAGTGGTCATTTTTCACTTTTTTTAGCTGTTGTCCTTGTCGTTGTTGTTTTCTCTTAGCATAATAATAATGACGATAACTGTGCACATCATCATTGAAGAGTATTTCACCAGATTCGCATGCATTTTTCGTATGAACGTGTTTGAACTGGTTGTGTAATGAATAAGCATTGATTTGTGTTGACTTATTACATTTGACTGGATTACTGATTTTTTCATCAATTCTGTTTAATTCATTGTGTTGATTTTGAAGGTGATGTACGTGCTCCTCCTCCTCCTCCAGTTGAATGTCTCCAACATTCTGCACAACCATCTTATCATCATCAGCATTATTATCCCTATTGTGTACAGCCGGACTGTTCAGCTGTTGTCTGCTCAGTGAATAAATATTATTCTGCGTTGTTAATTGATCTGATGAAACAGAGGAAATTTCACTTATACTATTTATCTGGGGTGAATAAACACCAACAGACAGTGGGAATGTTTCCATCAATAAATGATCGATTTCTAATCTGTAATTAAAAAAAACAAAGTAGAGAGTAAATGGGAGATAGAGTCGGATTAAAGAGATGCCAACAAACATTTGCCAGTGTCGTCTGTCTTTGTCTTACAGCACAATAACGTTTTCTAGTTTAGAAAAATGTATTCTGTAAGTCAAATCCTGTGAACTGAGGGACTTCTATTTAACCCTTTGGAGAACTTGTTGTTCAATGCTAACTTGAATATACAGTGAACTGTGAGGATTCTGCCTAAAGGGAGAACTGCAAAATTTCAGGTTAGACAGTCTTAATCCATCAATGCAGATAAAAACAAAAATCGACGAGAGTGAATGTACTTTTTTTTTCAAAGTGTACACCTTTCCAATGCTACGAGGGTATCGCTTAACTTTCTTCTAACAATGGAAACCAACAACAACAACAACAGAAAATACTGTAAACAGAATCAAGGCTTTTAAAAAAACAAAAACAAAAATCAAGGGTGCAATTTAATGGAGTAATATAAACAGCAACACTTATTGTTGATGTTGTTGTTGCTGTTTTTTCTCAGTTTAATAATAACAATAACTGTGCGCCTTATCATCGAAGGGTATTTCGTCAGGTTCACATGCATTTTCAGAATTTTTATGGAAGGATTTAATCAAAAATACGCCACTTTATGAAAGGTGTGCAGATGACATTGTAATCATAAGTGATAAGCCTTGTTCTGTCAACTCAATTTTAAATCGATTGAATGAAGTTCAGAATAGCATATCACTTACGTCTGCAGAGGAAGGTAACTGTTTACCTTTGCTAGATGTACTGCTTAGTCAACGGCTTGATGGATCAATAAGACGATCTATCTATAGAAAACTCACCTGGACAAGACAATATCTTAATTATCACAGTTTCTGCCCTGTTCAGTACAAAAGAGCCTTAATAAGGTTCCTCTTCATTAGAATCCAATGAATATGCTCTGAAAACGGGCACACTTGATAAATAAGAAAGAAACTTGACATAAACTTTGGTTGATAATAACCATCCAGAGAAGTTCATTAGGAGATATAAAGTAAACAGAACATCAAGACCTACTCAACAACCCGCCGCTAAGAAAGGCGTGTACATCAAGCTACCGTATATGGGTGATAATAGCAGCTTGGTAATTCGACAAAGATTGAACGCTGTGGTTGAAAAGACTTTGTATGCAGCTAAGATCATAGTAATACATGAGAATGTGAAGCCGATATATCAATCTAACCCCTTAGGACATGCGAAAAATGACATCACATCCCACTGTATTTACCAATTTGAATGTATGTATGGACACATATACATTGGGAGGACTCGTTGATCTCTGCAAGTAAGGATTTCAGAGCATAGTCCTGAGTGGCCTCAGAAGCAAATAGAGTCAGCAAAACCCATTAACGGTGAGAACAGGAGCCCTAATCCCCTATTGCAAAACAGTATACAGACAGAACATAAAATTGACGTTAACACATCCTTTAAAACTATCCATCCATAAAACGTGTTTGGGGTATATCTTAAAGTTTGTAAAAGTCAACCAACTAGGAAGTTTAAACCACCTTTATGCGTTCAAAGCAACAATTCATCATCACACTAAACGTTCCTTAGTAAACTTTGTTTTGATACCATCGTAGATGTACTGTTGCAACAACAGAAGACAAGACATTGAAGCCAAGGTATATTTTCAAGTGATCAAACCATTACTTATACATATGCAGTTCTATGTTCTTTAACCAATCACTGAGATTGTGATTTTTGTGTTTACATTTGACAACATGAAATAAAATGTTCAATTACATATTTAGCATTGTATTTGAACTGCATTGTATTAGACTTATATTGTATTGAACTGTAGGAATTTGTGAGAATAATAATAATAATCGGTTGGATCACATCTTCTGTATCACACCACCACACATGACCTCTCTTATTCGGTTCACTGGTCTTCATTGTTATTTTGACCTGCAATATGCCCTTTTAACTTGACCTAAGTCTATTTTCTCACATATCAAATTTTTATTAATTACACACGTATACTCCATATGTGACCAGACTGTTCGAAATGTGTTACACAAATACAAAATCTTCCGGTCAGTTATCATGCGGTAAGTAATTAGGTATATAGAAAAAAAAAGTATGTATACTATTTTTAACGTTTTTCATCAATTTACTTAATCTCTCTTACCGCTATACATTGTGATTGCCTAGGTCAAGCAAGGCTTCCTGTGGCTGATTGCTTCCAACCATATAATACCAACAATTCACAGTGTGCCGTGATGGTAAGCCACCTAGTGGCATGGTGGCCATATAGTGCAAGCTTGACTGACTGATAGAATTCAGTCTGCAGTGAAGATAGGACTAGATACACAGTCACACACACACACACATGCACATTACACTAGTTACTGACTAGTCTCCAATCAAAAATTTTGATGGCATAATTTTCAGCCAACAAAGTTACCTTTACTAAAAATTTCACTCACTCATTATAACTGACAGTATTAAAGAAACACTGATCTAAACCATGAATTGACTGCTTCTTTGAGTTAAGTTCCAAATGGTTTTTCAAAGCTTCTGAAGGAATATCATTCCATAAGAGATGGTCATCAATATTTTTATTTATTGTGGAGTAACGTTTACGATTTGCTGATACTTTCGATTGATTATATTTGATATTATCCGTTACAGAAGACAAATTGGGTAAAGATATAGTTTCACAATGTATATTACCTCCGTTATTATCAAATATTTTCAAATTACTGAATTCTTCTAGACTTCTAGATTTCTGATGATAATCAGCAGACCTTAAATAATCATTATTCAGTTTGTTTGTAATATATGAATAACAATAACAATAATTGTATATTTCATTATTAATCTCAACATTTGGCGAATGAATAGTTTTCACTAGACTGTCCAAATGTAACGGCTCCTTATGCATAGTGTGTACTTCATTTGAATATTCTTTATGGTGTTCAGCGGACACCTTATTCTCTGTCAGATTATTCAATGAAGGCATTTGATTGTTGTCAACCAGTCGATGCAAGCGCCAGTCTCGCACTGCTTCAATATTTTCTTCCGTTATCCTCACTGAAGCCTGTTTGCAGTCTATAAGTTGTAGTAAATCATTACAATTTGGTGATATTATAAGCGCATCACCGTTTATTTTGTTTATGGAATTACGAGTTATATTACTGGCAAGTGTATTAGTAGTAGTATGTTCGGAGATTTCACAACAGTTGGAAAATTGTTCAATTGATTCTTTCTTGGCTTCCTGGATTTTCACTTCATAAAAATGTACTTTGTGTTGCTTGGTAGATAATTTTTCATTGAATAATTCTGTAACATACTTACCAATGAGTAGAAATGTTTGATTCACCAATGCTTTAGGAATATATTTTCTTCTTAGATTATTTCCATTTGCTAGGCATTTCCTTCCTGTTAGACTAGACAATGATAAAATGACAGTTTCGACTGCATACATGGTAATATACGTGCATGAAGTAGTGTTGAATGTGTCTAGTATATCCAATATACTCGTTGATTTTCCACTGTGTATATTAAAATATCCTTCGAATGTTTGTAATTCAGTATTATTCATTGTTAGGTTTATGCTGTCGATTACACAGTCTTCCAGTGTATACATGAATTTCATTTGTGTTTGTTTATTTAGCGTTGAATTCCACGGAAAATTGACCATTGCATTCATTAGTGGATTTATCATCTTTTTACTGCTTTTATTATAATTGTCTAATAAAGGTGTTTGGTAACTGTGCTTCGTTAGGTAGTCATTATGATTTAATGTATTACACAAACATATATGATGACTGATACAAGTGTTGTTTACTCCTTCAGCATTTTTTTTGAACTGTTCAGTTTCCTTGATTGGATCAGACTCTTCACAGTTGAGATTCAACAAAAATTGGATAGGAAATTAATTGCAAATGAAAAATACTCAATTCAAATGAACTGTCGTCAAGATTTGACCGAATAGTTCTAAATTATTTGGGCGCCGAGTGCGAAGTAAACATTCGTAAAAAATCGTATTTGTAAAATCTCAGCGAGATTAAAATGACTAATTCCAAAGTTTCGTTCGGCAATCTGGTCCCACACACACACACACATACATACACACTGTGTTTAAAGTGTTTAACAAAGGTAGACCAATATTTGTGAGTCTGAGGTCAAATTTTGATCACAACTCGTACAATTTTGTTTATTATACTTGTTGTTAATATTTGTTTTATGACTCATGATTGGACAAAGTTTTTAAAACCAAGACATGTTCCTTTTATATATAAACCTCTGTTATGTTAATTTCGATTAATTTCCCTGTAGAAGTTGGGACGAGATTGCCGAACACTGGAAATATTGGAATTACTCATTTTAATCTCGCTGGGATTTTACAAATATGATTTTTTACGAAAAATACTCAACATGATAATAATAATAATAATAAGCTGCCTATATTTTCGCCTATCAGTTGGTGACTGAAGGTGACGGCTCAAGAGCCATGAGGCCGAGTGTAAGTGTCCTCAAAAGGTGTCCGACAGTAACAAAATATATAAACACACAAAACAGGATAACAAGAAGTGATAAAATGAAAATGAGGTTGACCGTTTCCAGATCTATCCAGAATATACAGATGAACAGCATCGCCTAGTTAACTAGCCTGCTAGACTTCTAGCCGGTACTAATCCTGGGAAAAGAGAGAGGATTGGGCGTGAAACTAGCAACCATACACCACAAAAGCTATCAGACTGCTAAAGAAATTTCAATGTACAAAAGATATGTTAAAAATACAAAAAAATTAAACAAACAAATTTATTCTTGGCTGGAATCGGGAAGGCGAAATGATAGAGATGGTTGTTGAAAGCCTTCCGGGAAGGCAGTTAGCCAACTGATGTGCCTTCTTCAGATGAAAGCGAAAATAAACATGATGGCGTGGAATGGACGTACAATATACGCAGTCAGCTGGAAAGGCTGCCCAGGTAGCTAAGCTAATGAGAAGATATGGAATACAAGTGTGGGATATCATCCAGAGCAGGTGGAATGGATGCGGACTGTCGAAATTTCCAGCTGGAGAGTCAGTAATCTACTTCGGTCATCTAGATGACAACCACGAGCATACTAAGGCAATGAGTGGCTGTCATGATGTCAACATTGGAAGCCAAAGAACTAATGCAGTGGGAACCAGTCTCATCCCACAGGATAATGACAGCAAGATTCAACTCAAATGAAAGGAATGGATGTCCAGTGCTACGCACAGTGATATAAACAAATCGAAACAAGAGAAGATGGAAAATTTTTACAGACAACTACAAATAGTAATAAACAACATCCCTAGTGGTGACATCAAAATCCGTATAGGCGATATGAATGCCAACCAAGCTGGGAACAGACGGTACATGGACAGAAGTCATCATTGGTCGAGAAGCTCTCGGAGAAATAAATGATAACAGAGAACTCTTCTCAGACTTCTGCACCTTCGGTGATTTGGTGATTTCGGTCAGCGTGTACAAACGCTAAGATATACACAAAGCAACATGGATTTCGTCTGACGGACGCCCCACAAACCAAATAGATTTCATGTCAATCTCAAGGAAGTACAGACGCAGCCTGCTGGATACAGAGTCGAGAAGGGGAGCAGATGTGGGCTTGATACACCATTTAGTTCAAGGGACCTTCAAAGTGAAGCTGAAATCCATGAAAACAAATGGTGACAAGCCGATGTAATTCAAGTTAAACATTCAGAAATTGAAGGACCAAACTACATGAGATGCATTCGCTGCAGGTATCAGAGCGACGTCGCATTACTGAGGAAACCTGCGCGGAGGAACACTGGAACTAACTCTCTGGAGGTGATGTCCAAGGAAACGTGTAAAACAGTTCTAGGAAGAGAGAAGAGACCAGAAAACGACTGCCTCTCAACGGATACCTACCTGGAAGCTAATAGAAGCGAGGAGAGAAGAGGAAGATGGCGAAAGAGAAGATTACTCAATGCAAAGATACACAACGGAAGAAGAAGGTGAGTTCAAAGCAATTTACACTGCACTGAATAAAGAAAGAAGTGAAGAAGAGTGCTAGGAAAGACACACTGACAACTGAAACGGAACATGCAGGCTGCGGGTAAAAGAGGCCTCAGAACTCTGTATCAGATAACCAGGCTGCTCGCTATCCGGGATGAGACCAACCAGATGATAATACCAATAAAACACGCTCAAGAGAAACTAATCACCAAGGAGGAGAAAAAAATAAAACAATTGGCTGATCACTCTAAAGGACTCTCTAATCGACCATCACCTGTGACTCGGTCAGAAATACTACCAACAGCATGAACCAAATTGCATGCCAGTGGACACCAATCCTCCAAAAAAGCAGAAGTCCTAGATCGACCTAGCTATTAAACGTTGGCCGGGAAGGCAGCAGGCCAAGATGGCTTTCCCCCCGAAGCATTGAAAACGGAGCCAGAGACTGCGGCAGATTTGCTGATGCCATTTTTGCAAACTGTCCGGAAAGAAGGAAAGGTACCTACTAATTGGAAGAAAAGCTGGCTACCTAGTCAAGCTGCCAGAGTAGTGCATCTTGGGCCTATGAAAGAACTGGAGTGGAATCATGCTCTTATCCACGCGAAGTAGAATACTTTTTGACATCATCTTGGAGAGAATAAAGGATGCACTGGACTCAGAATTCCGGCACCCACAGGAACAGGCTATATTAGGGAAAGTCGACTCATGCGCTGATCATATTCAGACTCTACGCATCATCGTCATCGAACAAAGTGTAGAATGGCAGTCACACTTGTGTCTACCTCGACTTCTTTCATTGGATTCTAAAAGGCCTTCACCAGATAGGGTTGACTGATAAGTAATTTGAAAACTACTTCAGCATCATGGAGTGCGGTACCCTAAATCTGTATCTACCTCATTTAAAAGTTGGCTGCATGAAAATTCCACGTGTCAGGTGATCTAAAAAGAAAAAAATTCAATGAATACAGGAGTAAGACAAGGTAGCCTGCATATTATCACCAAGGATGATATTTTTAATTGTGCCTGACTGCATAATACGCCAGACTCTGTGTTCGGAGTGAGGTGACATGAATACGCTAGACCATCGATAAGAAAACTCTACGCGTCTTGCATTTCACGTGTGGATGATTCATGTCTAATGTCACGCAAACTCGAAGACTTAAAGTCAGGCGAAAACTAACAAACTGGCTCCAGAATCAGATGGCGAAGATAGGACTCCAGGTGAACATAGAGATGGAGGTGATGCAGATAACCAACATACAACAACTGTAGCAACACCAACAACCCAAATCAGTCACCGTCAATGGGCGAGACTTGGCAGAGTCTACTCCCTCCACTTATCCGGCTAGCAAGCATCGTTTCAACTACAGGAATTCAGAACGGATGCAGAAGCAGATGTGAAAGCCAGCCAGCCAGCCAGAATCGGAGAGGTGAGATATGCACGCCTTCATCAACCGGAAACCAGTTTACAAATCTTCTGCACTCCGCCTCAGCATAAAAAAACGAGATTCTCATTTTCAACACAAATGTCAGTGAAGTCAGTCAGTTACTCAGTCACCCACTCAGCCAATTCTTCTATAAGGTTCAGAAACGTGGTGAGAGTGTCACGAAAGGGATTTTCAACAGCCAATTACAGACTATCACTAAAGATTTCCTTCTCTGACTGCATGGTGAAGATGAAATGGCCAGCGGCTGGACAGAAAGAATTAGAAACAAGAAACTACAGCTGGTGACAGACCAACAGGCGAGAGCCTATCGCTAAACGGATATGTAGGAGAAAATGGAGATGACTTGGTCGGGCATACATTGAAGAGGCCGTTGAATGACATTGCGCGCCATGCATGTCATTGCTTAAGTGTAATACAAATAGGAAGCGACGGATGGGTTGTTTGTGCGAGGGTGACATGTTTGAGATCGTTTGGAGAGGAGTAGATGAGGGATTCTTGTCAAACGATCAGCCAGTTGAAGACGACAGTGGAAAATAGAACAAAGTTGGAATGTGTTTCTGACGGCCTGTGTTCCACTCAGAAGACAAGGAAATAATAATATAGGTGAACTATATTAATCGTGAAAAGAACAAATTCCAATATATTTAAGGGTGCATTATCTTGAGGTTGTATAGAGAAAACATTCAGTTTGTATGACCTGTAGTATACTACTGAAATGTGAGTTGCCAAATGCTGGAAGGTATTCCAGTGTCAGCAAAGATTGTCAAAGTTAATTTTCGTGTTCGAATGGATATGTCTAGCCTGTAATTAAATTTTAGCTTGACTGTACAATTCAGCTCCTCAGTGATCTGAATTCGACTGATTATATGACTGGTAAACTTGACTATGTGTTTTACAGTTGACTGTCCAGTATGTAGATTACTTTATTCTAGTCTCTACCGAAATCTGCAGATAAATTTGCCAATCAGTTTAGAGTATGAGTATCCCGTATACATCCAAGAAAAATATGCTCAGTTATAAAGTGAGCTATGCAAATGGTATAACCCGTGCTCACGCTGTCCACTTAGCTCCTGCTGTGGTTACTATAGGATTCATGGGTAATATGCGAGGCAACGTAGCTCTTAGGCCTGTAAAAGCTTAAAATCCATAATCACAAGCCGTATTATCATTATCTCTCAGCTCTGAGACATTTGGAAGCAATATACCAATTTTCAATTTTTTGACTTTTTGAAATCTGAATGTTTTGTTCATCAATCGTTGTGGTATTCATTCTACATGATTTTCATTTCATATTATTTCATTACGTCCCAAGAGAAATATATGACTTTAGGCTACAGTTTTGAGGTTTCACTATCAAGAGGGAGGTGTTGCTAGCCTCATTCCCTAGCTTTCCTCTTTACCGATCTTATTACTGGCTTATAGAGGTTAAGGAGTGCGCCAACCAGGGATCTGTGAGGTTGGTGAACATTTTACCTCTGGTTAGTTATCACCCCCTTTGATATGTTAATATCAACTGATAATTGCTAACAAAATTATAACCACTACATTGGTGGGTTTATTTGTATCATGTTAAAAATTGCTACATACATACACAAATTAGAGTAGAGTGATAGATGAGGATCCATTTGAAAGGCAAATATTTCTAGGCTCGATCTTTTTGTTCTTATTGTGTACTCGTCGCCAAATTAGTGTTATGTACTGGTCGAGAATTTAATAGTCCTGACGCAAGAAAGACGGAAATCAGAAGACCACTAGGTTTGCGATGATACTTCTATTTTCCAAAACACAAGGAGAATCAAAAATGTCACACAAGAGTGTGAGAGCAAAATAGTGTGAATGTCCGAACAAGTGTGTGAACACAAGTGTGTGAGCGAATATTCAAAATGAACAAATCAATAGACAGTCTTACCATGATTGGCTAATTATAATGGAATATCGATCCATATATACATAGCAAAATATATCAGACTATCAAACAAACACACATATTATGTGGATATATATCAGTTCTCTAAATATTCAAACATCTGAAGAGACTATCAGCTACTAACTGATTAACAAAACGTATATATAAATATGTATAAATTGTGTCAGAGACATGATTTCAAAGGGATTGGAGACAGCAGCTGAGCATGCTTCCTAAGTTAATCCTGAGATCAGCACACACACAACATCAGTGTCTCTGATTGGATCACACTGGAAACAAGCTTACAGTTGCTAGTACCTTTAAAACCATGTTGATGTGTAGGCAAAGAATACATTACCTTGAGAGCAAACTTCTGAGATCCATTCCGATATTGTTGTATTATCGTCATCAACTTTTACTGCACACTTTTCTGTTATTCCTCCTGAAATCGTTGATTTACAGTCTGTTGCATAGTTTACAATGTCAGATAGTGGATATTCGATGAACTGTAGCTTCAAATTGCAGTTGGCTGGTTCCAAATTTTCCCCGGCAAAATCTTCCGTTCATTTTTTGGTTTCCGTCAAATAAAGCAGATCAATATAAGATAGGTAAATTTTGATCTCCAAATAAATTTGCAACAAAAACAATAAACTACGTGATGAGTTCGTACTATATATAAGAAAAATGAAAAACTGTGAAATATTAATAAGTTTAAATGACTGCCAGATTAACCTTAAATCACTTCAGCGACTGATGGCTTGATTTGTTACCAAAGAATAATCTCGTTGACCCCCTAGGTGAGGACGCTGACAAAATGCCGAGTCTTCTGAACACATTAAAGAGCAGCAATCTTCGAATGTTTGGAATGCGATTCACTCGTGTTGTCAAATGTAAGATGCTGCTACAGGACTGGAATGGACTACATTGATTCCTAGCTTAGAAATAGGGAGTGAAGTGGCTTGTAGAGGGTGTCAACAACTTCACTTATTTGGGAGGTTGCATCAGTCAATGTCAACTGGTCGATCGCTGACGAAATCTCAGCACGGACACAGAAGGCTAGTTTGGCAAATGTCATTTTACGCCGTCTCTGGCGTAGATGTTATATTCAGCTGGTTATCGACCAAAGGGCGGGTGTACTGCCCAACAGCAGTTCGCTGTGTCCTGCATTATGGCTGGCTGTGAATGAGACCTGGCTAATAAAAGTGGAAGACATTAAAAGCCAGGCTAGTTTTCTTTGATCATAGGTGTCTGCATTCTGTCTCCCGTGTGAAGTGGTATAACAGGGTAGGCAATACTGAGGTGAGGCGTCGGTCAAGTGCTAGATAAGGTGGGGGGCGGAAATCAATCGACGAGGCTGTGAAGCTACATCGATTGAGATGGTTGGAACATGTGTTACGCATGCCTAGTCATCGCCTTCCTCCACTGACGGGCGATGTTAGCTGACATAGGGTTAGATTGAAAAACAGATAGTGGCCATCAAACCAAAACATGGCACCAGTCGATGAAATCTACAACAGTTAGTTTAAGCCTGCCACGTAGGAAAATGTAGACTTCCTGACTGGTTGGGGTCCTCGAGACGGTTCTATGTTGAAACCAGTCAGTCAGTTAATATGACTGTCATGATGCATAATTTTGAGCATTCCCTGAAAGGTATGTCATCGTTATCAAAAGCAACCTTTGTTTTAGGAGTAGAAATAGTCTACCAGACGACAAAATTAAACAACAACTGATCTCTTTGAGAAAGAGTGTATCCAATGGGAGAGAAAAATCTGATAATTTTGTGAAAAGTGCCTTCTTAGTGGATCTACTAGCTTACTTTGCAGTCATATAAATATATTCATATGTCAAATTAGCAATTTGCAAATTGCACAGACTTCGCTGAAAACTGATTTCAGTTATGAAGACAAGTGAATATATTTCGGTTATTGAGATTGAGTTGGAGTCACCTAAACAAAATCCCACCAATCATTGATTTTTATCGTGCTGAAGATGCCAGGTAGATAATCTGCAACTCTGTATGTGGCACAGACCAACAGTTGGTGAATTCGTGGAATGATATTCTGTTTTCGTCCCTAGTTGATTTTCCGACTAATCTTTGGCTTCATCCTATTTGAACGATTGGTAGAAAATACCTATGTTCAAAACCCGCTTTCCACTCCTACATTCAGCCATCACGTCTCGTAGGAAGATTAGTACTGGTCACTTGGTTTAATCTATGGATGAAAGACTTTAATGGGACCTTGAAGTCTTTTTGTATTTGCAACTGATTTCCGTGATTACCTTCCATGTTATATTCGTGATACAGCTTAAAATGAATACATCTATAGACCTTCATCGACATCTGTCTTCTATGCTCGCTGAAAGTCAGATAGCCGCCTGAGAAGCATACGAAGAAAAGGAACATTGGCAGTGCAGCAAACTAGCCATTAGCCGATCGCCTAATTAATCTGCACAAAGAAATGGTGATAGATTATGCGAATTCTGAGAAGACAATTGAGTGATACGTAACGCTAAGTAGGCCCTAAAGCGGAACCGGAACAGTGAGCGATCAGTCAGGTGTTTGGGGGAGGATTTTGTGAAGAAATGATGAAAGCTTTTGAGCAGTTATGGAGCCAGCTAAAGTATTAATAATAAATAATGCTACAGTGTATGCCGGCGGCACAGCGGTTAGGACACTCGCCAACCATGCATATGGTCCGGGGTTCGATCCCCTGCTGACGCACATTTGATATCAATGGTCGGCCGGCAAAATTTGGGCTACGGATATCACACGCTGAGAACTCCATACTTGTACCAAAAATGCGGTGTCGAATCAAGTTGTAGTCAAAATAAAAGTACATAAATTTAAAAAATAATGATTGTTCAGAGATGTAAGGAGTCTAGTGAAGAACGTGAAATTTTCTTCAATTATAGTACTGAACGTTTTGACACTGGAACTTTACTCTGACATATTTTTTCATTATCGATCAGAAAAACAGGAAATGATTAATCTGGAGACTGATTATAAAATAAATAATACTTGAATAATTAATTATTTTGTATATATAATGACGATTTTTGGTTGAGTCATGAAAACATTGATTCGAACTGTTCACAGCTGCAGTTATGATCATAATAAATAATAGGAATGTCGATTATGCTTAGTTTAACTTTGTTAAAACTCAGATTGAAGAGAATATCTGAGATTCAGGAATGATTCGAACTGCTGGGCTTTAAACTGTTGGGTTTCATCTTACTTTCAATCAGCCAATAACAAATCCCTGCTGAACCGAAGCTTGGTCAACAATTTGGTCAACCGTTAAAAAGGTGCTAAATACTCCTACAACCACCATTTTTCTCAGAATGATTGAGAATGGCACAATAGAATCTAGCAGAATAGCAAGTTTGATAACAGTTAATGAACAGTTATCAGTAATTCATTCACCTAGCAGTTAATGTCTTCAATGCAATCAAGGTGTGAGTTTTGTGGATCAGTCGCTTGAAAGTTAGCTGTGATTTTGAAAACTACCGGCTATAATTTTGCATTTCATTACTTTTTCATTCTACTAACGGTAACGAAAGTCATAGAGTTCACATGATCTTAAGTGACTGGTGGTGACGTTAACAATGGAGGCCAGGCGGCCCGTTTCATCCTGTTTAGGACTCGTCATCTGAATGTACATTTATTCCTAGTGTGGTGAGAGCAGGCTGCTAGCCGATTGGTTGGCACTAATCTACGTTAAGGTCTAGGTCACTAATATGGGCCGTGAGAAAATATGAACAAGCCTGAGCCAACAACCAATCACAGCAAAGTTAACGTGGCAGAATATGATTCGCAGAGAGAACTCTATTTGTCAAGGAATCCCGAAACAACCAATCAGAAGCCTGCGTTTGTCTACCTAAACAACCAATCAGATGACTGCGCTTGTCTATAATAATGTAGTTGAAAGATGTATAAATACGTGTTGATTTTCATAATAAAACGATCTGTTGCCTGGCCCTTGTCTTCTGTTGTTACACTAGTATGAGTGATCATATTTCCATAAAGACTTAAACATTCCAGTCAACCGACGATTTATAATAATATTTTTAAGAAATATTCATAGGAGTTCAATAAACAATATTTTATAAATATACAATTGGTGAATGGTGGCTAGCAGTGGAATCCAGGATGCGCATTTCGTCCTATTTGGAACTTGTCAGCTGGATATACCTGCATTTCTCAGTGAGTAATGATGTTCCCACCGAGGCTCGAACCCAGTGCCCATAGTTTCAAACGCCAAAGCGTTATCCACTAGACCACTTGGGCCACGAGATAACGCTTTGGCGTTTGAAACTATGGGCACTGGGTTCGAGCCTCGGTGGGAACATCAGCACTCACTGAGAAATGCAGGTACATCCAGATGACGAGTCCCAATTAGGACGAAATGCGCATCCTGGATTCCACTGCTAGCCACCATCCACCAATTGTATACAAATCAAATCCCCAGACATCGTCGAAGCATCTGCACAAGAAGCCGACATGTCAACCTGAGACCGAGCACTTCGGTCCAATCAATCGACGGGAAAATCAAAAATTCAATTCAATAATTTTATAAATATTACTAATAAGTTATACTTCGTCTGCTGATCAACCACTTACCTTCATGTGAATCATCGTCTTCATCATCCATTTGGCAAAAGTGATTAACAGCGGAACAGTCTAAGCTTTCACCAATCATCATACTTATTTGATTTTTTTTAACTGCCATATCACCACCGTGATCATTATTCATAGGGTTAAAAGAAACAGTATTCATTGCTGAAGATGGATCACTGAACGGTGTTACATTAATATTATTATTATTATTATTGTCTTCTACAAATGACTTGTTTCCAACTAATTCATTAAATATGAAAAATTCATCAGTCCACTGATGTAAATTTACATAAATATTGTAATATGTCATGATGTCGATTTGTGGAAAGACTTCATTAACATTCAGTTGTATTGAGTTGGAAATCTAAATAAACATTTAAAAGAAAACACAATAAGACAATCTTATTTGATTGATAAGTCGGAATGCGATGAATAATTTTAAATGCCGTATTAGCATCAATCTTATGCTCAGTATGCTCTGCGAGTTCGTCTTCTACAGACGGCTGAGGCGATTGCCATTCACCTGAAGAAACCAAACCTATGTGTACAGAAAAAATTTGTACAGCCACTTTCCCTACCGTGGCCATCGTCACAAGAATGGATAAACAGGACTGCGTCGACCCCCTCCCCCTAAACCTACAAAATTATAATTGTCTAAATTATTTATTTTATTTATTTTGACCACTGCATCTTTAATTTACGTGTTATCCTTGTAAAATTAATTTATTCTATCCATTTCTACCTTTTAAATCTGTATTGATTTTCTTCGTTAGCTATTAACCCATATTAGAGTAGAGCCAGAGATGAGGGTCTAGTTGAAAAGTAAATATTTCTTCACTCAATCTTCCTGTTTTCTAAGCGTCTAAAGGGGGATTTTTTATTTATTGAAATCTTATTTTTACTGACATATTTATATATGTGTAAAACTTGGGCACTCTGACAGTAAGTAATTTCATATTGGTTTGTTTATTAGGTGAATCACACCATGAGTGAAACAGTATTAGTATTTACTGGATGACAATGTTTCGAACACAATTTATTGTTCATAATCATATCAATTGGGATCACACGACTTTCAAACTTGAGTTTTATAGTTTTCTTTGTCCTGTCCTATTTGTCGTCGTTGGGGTAGTAGAATTTTCCAGATATCACGGACAGGTGTTGAATCATTCCTATGACAGGTATTTGCAGTTGATTCGATAAACAAAGCTTCTGTTATCAATTTCTCCCTCCCTCCACCCTGTGACATTAGATTTTAAAAATGTCATCCTATCCTATATCGGATTATGTTTATCGAATCAGCTGCAAATACATGTATTAGGAAAGATTCATCACCTGTCCGTGATATCTGGAAAATTCTACTACCCCAACGACGACAAATAGGACAGGACAAAGAAAACTATAAAACTCAAGTTTGAAAGTCGTGTGATCCCAATTGATATGATTATGAACAATAAATTGTGTTCGAAACATTGTCATCCAGTAAATACTAATACTGTTTCACTCATGGTGTGATACACCTAATAAACAAACCAATTTGGAATTTCACTGACATAGATTGGGTGGGGTGATCGGAAGTCCAAAATCTGTTTGAATGTGTGGCTATCCTATAAACACTAGTGTTTAACTACCCATCTTCTTTCCTTTTTAAGCTGCAATCTAACACTGGAAGCTCCCCTTCCTGATTTTCCAATTCATAATTGCCTCCATCTTTGAGTTAATGTTTTCGAAATATCTATCTATACCCCTACGATAAATAGCAGAAGACAAAGAAACCTATAAAATTCAAGTTTCGAAGTCGTGTGATTATAATTGATTTGATTATGAACAATATTAAATTGTATTTGCAACGTCATCCAGTATATAATACTGTTTCACTGTGGGATACATCTAATAAACAAACTAATATGGAATTACTTACCACCACAGTGCCCAAATTTTACACATATATTAGTTTTGAAACTGTTTCATCTTACCACTTCAGGAGATTTAATTGCTACAGCTTGTTGACCAAGATTTACGCTAAAAGTTTACTTTAATACATTAATTTCAATATTCTTAACCGCATTGTGCTAATAATTATGAATAAAAGACGGTACTGTTCTACAAATTAATGTGAGTCAAAGAAACCCACTTCGAACAGTGCTACACACTAGTTAGACTGAAGTGATCTAACCCTTACATGGTTCATCTAAGGCGAGTTCTATACGAGATTAGTTGTCACATACACATTTCAGTGGGCAAGTATCTGGATTTGGCGCTCAGAGACAGATTCAAAATACAAAGTGTATATTGATTTTGCTGGAAATTATAGACACGTTCTTCCTACTAGCATGGTTAAGTAACAAACCTACGGTGAGTTCAGCCTCCTGCAGTTTAACTACTTCCAACATTTAACATCACCTTTTCTGCAAATTTGTAATCTAGACAAGAGGACTTTCTATCTTACGGTGTATTTAAACTAACGTTAGCCCTCATAAAATAATGTTTAATTAGGTGACCATTTATTATGAAAAATACATGTTATAATCAGTTCATCGCATTCTGATAAGTGAATCAAGGTGGAAATTTTCATAAATATGAATCAATTAACATTATTATTGTTGGTCAAAAAGTCACATAGAAGTGAGACAATTAAATAATAATTGTTTTCAAGACTGATGAAAATATTCAAAAATTTCGATGATGAGAGTTAGTGATGAATAGATCAATGCTGTACTGAATAATTTTCAGCCATGTCAACAAGGCTGTCTGCCTGTTAATGTTTATTTTACACAATAAAGCCCTTAGATTCTGTATTCACAGCACCTCCATCCACAGTTATAAACTTTTCGCTTCATCCCATAATTTTAGGCTTAATATCACACACAATCATTAACCTCATCTATCGGTTATTCACATGCCGTATTCTTTTTTTGTATAGTGTTCGTGAACTCAAAGGAAATTTGATGTGGAGATCTACGTCCACACAAATAAACACAACCAGAACAGCAAAAGTGGAGTTGAAGCTGTAAATGGAGGGCTAAAGCAAAAAAGAACGAGTTTAAAGTACAGAATGATGTTTCGCAGAATCTCATCAGCTGCGGACTATCTAAAATTATAGTGGTTATATAAGAATGAACATGCTTCAGTCTCCATTATGGGTAAATTTTGTTTGATAAAGTCTCACAGCGTTATACAGTAATGTTTACTGATGACGTTTCGAGCACAATTTATTGCTCATAATCATATCAAGTCATCAGTAAACATTACTGTATAACGCTGTGAGACTTTATCAAACAAAATTTACCCATAATGGAATTACACTCTACCACAGTGCACAAGTGTTATTCTTATATCAATGCTTCAGTCTCAGAATTATAGCAAAGAAAATCAAGTCATCCAAAATGTAGACATCACAGTCTTTTAAGCTCATGTCATCATCAATTTATATTCATTTCCATTCTTTTATAACCACTATAGTCTCACCTAGCCTGAAGTTGGTAAGAACCTGTAAAATGACTGGGTGAAAAAGTGTTGGTTTCCAGGGTTTTGACTGGTTGCAGGATTTTATCATGAGCTGAAATCGGTTAGCGAACCACAAAAAAAGCTGGGATTACTGGATAGATGTTTCATCCTACTTTGGGATTCTTCAGTATCACTTACTTCGGGGTTCAGACCGATGACCTTCCGCTTACAAAGCCAGCTCGTAAACCACTAAGCCATTGAGATCCGACGCGATCTAATGATCTGTGAACTGACAAAAGGATGTAATTTCATGCAGTGAAATTGGTCTTTTTGGTGTGATTGCATTGAGTTCTCTCCAGCTCAGAGAACAAAATGGCATGAAAATCATCCAGCTGATCTTCAATTACTTTGATATTTTATATTAATTTCGCCTTTCTTACTTTACTGAGATTCACCAATGCAACTGCATGTATCGATTCGTCCACCCGATTCGATTCGATTTTATAACTGATAGTACTATGAGAAAAGGAGACATTATATTCCTATAGTGTTTCCTGAGGTGTTATCATATTCTTCTCTGACTATTTCCAGCCCACTCATTAAATCTTAACTGGGCAATGATGTCAATATAAACTTTTTCAGGGGGATTTTATTAATTTAGCGTTAGTTAAATGATGAGACTGAATTCCATAATAAACTCGTACTACTTATATTGTTTTAGTATCTTGTTTGTAATTGAATAAATAAAAAAGGATAACTTACATATTCATTTCGTTGAGGATGTACTCGAACTTTAATGATTGCATTGAGTTGATCAGTTTGACAGTTTTTGATTTCCCGTGATAATTTTACTGTCATCCTTAATCGTTTTTTATCACATATATTTTTGTTTTCAGTTTCTTTCAACAATCGTCTATGTCGCTTTCCTGTGAAGTTTATAAGTCTCATCAAATAATCTTGAATATATTTGACAACATTACATCGATGAAAGTGTTGATAACTTGGACAATGACACTTTGAATTGAAATATAATTCTGCTAATAAATTTAAATTATTCAAAAATAGTGGATCAGATATTTCTAAGATATACTGCAAATAATTTTTTTCATATTCTTTACACGTGTATTTACCCTCTACTATATTAGTATCAGGGTTAAGGTGTGTGAATAAAATATCATTAATTGATTCAGCCATAAATATATTTTGTGGCAACGAAGAGAAATTTACAACCATTAAATTAAAACTACATATGTAAAGCTGTTCGTCAATAAAGGATAGTTTGGATGATTTGGACGTTGATACTCCTACTCCACATGTAAGTAACCTTTATAGTTCAAGGTTTATTGGCAGGATATTTTTAAGTATGTTTAAGCCGCACACGTTCATTGTATTTATCAGTTATCAACCGAAAGGCGTATTTTCAGATTAGTATTATATGCCTTTGTCAAATGAGATTATATGTCATAATATATTAATCAATATAGTCAATTATTTATATAGGCGATTAGTAAAATTTTAAATCTTCCTCAATCGATAAGGCAAAAGTAAAATACTTCATAGGATGATATCATGGTGGTATAACATGTGATGGTGATAAAGACTGGATGTAATCTATGAATTTTATCAAGCATTTTATTGTTAAAACAAAAGAAGTTTCCTTGAATTCAGTTTATGTAAAAAAAATGTCTTCTACGTATTCAAAGATTTGAATAGAAATCGTTTAATATCTCTATAATACTGGTAAAAATAATAAAACAAAAGACAAAAACTAGTGTTAGTCATTAAAAACAAATCATCTTCATTTAAATTATGAAATGTTTACAAATGTTAATAGAATTCAGCGTAGAAATGTAAAAGAATTAGATAAAAATGTAAACAACTGTATTAACTCTGTTGTTGATTTCACGCAAACTGATAATGCATCTGAAAATCAAGTGAGCATTTTCAATAATCCATTTCCATCCAATGAAATAGGTGGTTACATAAATACTTCTAATTCATCCAAAAATCAGTACAAACTTGAAATAAATGAATTAAAAGTAATTGATGATTTCATTGAACGTTTATGGAAAGTTGGTGAAAGAGGTCGTAAAGGCCGTATGTTAACAGAAGAAGAAATGACAATGTTATGCCATCGATCAAGACCATTATTCTTAGCTCAACCAATAGTGTTAACACTACGTGGACCAATTAAAATATGCGGTGATATACATGGACAATATTGTGACTTATTACACTTATTTGAATTATGTGGTAAACCAGAAAATGTTAATTATTTATTCTTAGGTGATTATGTAGACCGTGGACGACACAGCCTTGAAACCATTTCGCTACTTTTATGTTATAAATTAAAATATCCATCACGATTTTTCCTATTACGTGGAAATCATGAAAGTCAGTCAATAACAAAAATTTATGGATTTTTTGATGAATGTAAGCGTAGATTTTCTGCAAAATTATGGAAAGTATTTATTGATACATTTAATTGTTTACCAGTATGTGCTATCATTGAAAATCAAATATTTTGTTGTCATGGTGGTTTATCCCCGGAGTTTTTAACACCAGATTTATGTGATTTGAATGATTTAAAGTTGAAAATCCGTAGTTTAACACGACCATGTGATGTACCAGATGCTGGAATATTATGCGATTTATTATGGGCTGATCCATGGTATATAGACGACACAAATGATAAAAATACACCAGAACCAAGTGGTTGGGAGTCGAATGAACGTGGTGTATCCTACATGTTTGGTGCTGATATTGTTGATCAATTTTTAGAAAGATTCAATCTTGATCTTATAGTTAGAGCACATCAAGTTGTTGAAGATGGCTATGAATTTTATGCAAATCGGTCATTAGTGACAATATTTTCAGCACCGAATTACTGTGGTGAATTTGACAATGCTGCAGCTGTATTCTGTCTAAGTAAGATATCAAATCAGATTGAAAATTTACAGCCAACCTTTTGTAACTTAATTAACGATGAAATTGATCAGTCTTTACAGAAAGAAGCTGATTTAGAAGGCAGCTTTCAAATAATACGATCTATAGTACCGAATAAAAAGAAGGATTAGCGAGAAAAATGTATACTCACTTGGATAAATAGGAAAAAGTGTTTTCTTCAACTAGTCAACATTGACACTTATGATGCTGTCATTATTGTCCGCGTGGCTATGGTATAAAACAGTTATTTATTGTTATATCTTTTTATTTTAAACTAATTGATTTCATTTGAATATCTGAAGTGAGGTAACACAAGAGATAAAGACAGGGGAATCAACAATGTTCCCAATGTGCATTTCTTTTTCATTTAAAAAAATAATAATAAATAACTACTAATTTATTATATATTGAAGAAGCCAAAATGTGCAGATATCTGTAATAAAAATGTACTTTAACAAAGTTTAAAGTAAGAATCCCTACATGTTGTCAGTATACTCTATAAATATATGACGATAGACATTTTAGAATTTTATATATAGTGGAGATAATTTGAATGACAGAATTTTGCACACTTGGATATCATGAAGGGATATAAAAACTATATATTCCATGTAGTTTGTAGTTTGATCTCGAAGATTTCTTGAGTCTAAGAAAATTAGACTCTGTTGTTTTGAGAGGTTTACGGTTAAGCACCAAAATTGTCAGTGCCAGTGAACAGATATCATGTTCACGGTTTGATGTTTGGCAGTTTCGTGAACCATTCCACCTCTCTTCATAGTGCTCTGTCCAACATTTCAACTGTTGGTCTTGAGTAGTTTCCAAACTTCAGTAGGCTTGCTTACCTTAGCTTTCCTATAGTCTATTAGTTTGTCAAGCATAACTATTAATTAAGAAGTATTATCCGGCTTTGCCTTTGCAATTGCTTCTGCTACGAACCGTAAATAATCATATTCTTGAAGAATTCAATACAGTTTACACTTCAGCAGTCTTGACTGCTGATCATTCGTGGAGCCTATCAGAATAGTTTATCTTATATTGACCTTGTTTCTTTATTCATTTCTTTGCGTGTTGCGTAAAACATGCCTTAAACTTTGGAGTTTCAGTAGGGCTTGCGTCTTTATGGGCTGTAGCTGTTAGCCTCACACTCAGCCTTTCTTCTTTTCCGGGTTCACTACTGTCTAAGTGAGGTTTAGGAGTGTGCCGATCGAGAATCGATCACTTAGACAGAAACTGCAATAATCAACTAAAACCTAGCGACTCTATTCTTTAATGTTTTTACAGAGAGCTGGATACCATGCAAAGCTCTGATAAATGTTTAGTTATCGCTCCAACTGGTTTTTTAAATAAAGTTTGCATACATCACAGCTTAGCTACAGCTCAACTTTTAACTTTACTCAGTAATAGATGCACAGTTTAATGTGCTAATGCATTATTGGAATTCAGTCAGGAGTTTCAGGAGGAGTGATAATCCTCTACGATTTACTGAAACTCGGTAATCTAAAGGACAAGATCTCTCAATAGACTAACTAAGCCAGTGTTTAACAATCCACTAGTGAAACTACCTATTCCGGTCGTTTAACTTGGGTTTTGTACACTAGTATTACCCTACGTGGCTGGCGATAACAGGTGGAAGTGAAACTATATGAAGCATAATTATTGAAACAAATTGTAGATACCTGTCTTAAGGTTATCTATAAAGAGAAATATTATCCGTCCACATCATCACGACTTATAATTGCCATGTGCGTTCACACTGCTGTAACTGACTTCTACGTCAAAAACACTAAATATAAAAAGGATTAGTCTTGAGTGACCACAGAGCCTGTAGGGCGGCCATTTAAATCCTAGTCAAGAGTAGTGGAGTTTGTCGAATTTCATTTGTACAACAAAACTTACCACAGCCTTACAGTACCGGTCGTTTAACTTTTGATATATAACTTTGGATAAAAACATATTCTGGTTACTCATGTCACTGTAGAAAGTTTGCATAGATAGCTTTCTTAACTTGCATGATGATAATAACTACATCTGATGTAACCAGTATCCAACAGAACTTTCTGATACCGGAAAATCAACAAAAATTTTCGTTTCTTATGGTATATTTTATTTGGGTGCTGTGATTTGCTACTTGTATCACCGGGTTAAAGAAGCAGTTATCGGTCATAACACCTGAACTTATATAGATTCAAGCAAACCTTTTCTAAAGGTCTGCTTACGGTGATTTCTCATTAGATTAGTCACTTGAAAATTTTATATTTTAACGTGAAAATTCACGTCACGGATCCTTTTGGAAATTCAAAGTGTTCCAATCACAGTATGTTGTAAGCTTTACAGTGCTGCAGTTGGATCCGCGAATGACTTGTTTTTTCCTGATTCAATCCTGTTATGAACGAAGTCTTCCATCAACAAAATTTCTTAGTCTTTCCGCGATGGTGCTGCTAATAGTTTGCTTAGGGAGCAGAAAACATAATACCGTGATACTCCTTCCAGAGGCTTAATTCACCCTGAGACACAAAAGTTCAGTTTGAAAATCTCATGAATCAAACACATGACTTGAGTCCAATGTCTAGCGAAGACGTTGAACAATTCAAAACTTCCTTGTTATTACCAGTACCAAAGAACGCAAGGCAGACAACGACAAATGTTATCAAAAGAACACAAAAGACAACTAAATGAATTGCTTAACAACAAAAACATAATACTGATTCGTCCAGACAAGGGATCAGGTATTGTTATTCTTAATCGTGATGATTATGTCAATAAATTATGTACCATCCTGAGTGATGAAGAAAAATTTCTAAAATCACCCGATCAAAAGGACAAGACAGATAATATTGAGAAGGAATTATCTAAAACTTTGACGAAATTGAAGCAAGAATGCATCATTACTCCATATATGTATGAACAGCTTAAACCATCTGGTTCAACTATCCCTCGTTTATATGGTCTTCCAAAGGTGCACAAAGATGATGTCCCTCTGCGACCTGTATTGGATATGCTGAATTCACCGTATCACTCTACCGCTAAATGGCTTGCGGAAATTCTGGAACCAGTTAGATTAAATCTAAATCAGACACTTTTGACTTCGTCAGTTGTGTTGATGAAATTAATGTGACTGGTAAGCATATGATTTCGTTAGATATTTGTTCATTGTTCACAAATGTACCACTAGTAGACACTATCTGCTATCTATGCGAGTATATTGATTCAAATAGCATGAACATTGGCTTACCAACTGATTATCTTAAACAACTACTATTGAGATGCACACTGAATGTGCAATTTAGATTTAATGATGTCATCTACAACCAAAGGGATGGAGTCGCCATGGGGTCTCCTTTAGGACCGCTCTTAGCGGACGTTTTCATGGCAAGCTTAGAGAATGGCCCACTAAAGGAAACCATCGATAGTCTGTTTATGTATAAAAGATATGTTGATGATACCTTCATTGTATGTGATGAAAACACTTCAACTGCCGAACTTCTTAGAATATTTAATGGTTCTCACCCATCTTTGCTTTTCACGATCGAAGAAGAGTCGGATTCTTCGTTTCACTTCCTTGATGTTAAGCTAGATAGAAGAGAGAATGGAACGCTTCTAAGGTCGATTTACCGAAAGCCAACATTCACTGGGCAGTACACTAACTTCAACAGTTGGGTACCTTTAGGGAGAAAGAGAAATCTTATTCATTCCTTATGCTCCAGAATTCGTAAAATCTGCTCTGCAGAGACAATCGATAGGGAACTAGATAACCTTCGATCAAATCTCCTTAACAATGGTTATCCCACAAGGTTCATTGAACGTAACATCAAGAAAGAATCCGCCCCGAGACAAGTCACAGTACCAAAGAAAAAGCTGTTTATGAGTCTTGCATTCAAAGGTGACACCATTTCAGAATTGATTAAAAATCGTTTATCTAAATGTGTTAAACGTACTTTTCCTGCAGCTGACCTGCAACTAGTTTTTACCAGCCGAAATATGATCAGACAATGCGTCAAGGATAGATTACCGCTTTTGTCCACATCTATGTGCATTTACTCTTTTACTTGCTCTTGTGGAGCTGTTTATATTGGACGTTGTAAGCGTAATCTCCGAAAACGTGTAGCTGAACACTATCCGGTTTGGTTAATGAAAGGCGAACGTAGAACTGCAAAGTCGTCTATTTGTGATCACCTGTTAGAGTCTGGTCATTTAGCCCCACGTGATTCATCTTTCAAAGTTATTTACATGGCAAAATCGAATCGATCCAAAAGTTTACGTTTTCTTCACTTATGCATAGCCGAAGCTTTAGCTATACATGAACAGAAACCTAAATTATGTGTTCAAAAGCGTTTTGTCAAACCCCTTTCTTTACCTTGGTCATAATAATGTCCTTTCTAGTTTTTATTTTATTTTACCACTTGAATTCTTTCCACTTCACTTCACATCTTCATTCTTATCGTAATCGTACTCCTAATTTTCATAATTTTTTAGACAACACTTGACATTTTTGTTATAAAACAATCTTTCATATTTTTGTAATTTATCCACTTCAACTCTACCCCTTATAACTTTTATCACATATTACGTACATTGACTGAGCAATTATTTAGTGCCACTTAATAACCTTTTTCTGTAATATAAATACGACTGTACAGCTTGAAAATGAAGTCGTTGAAAAGAAATTTCTTCGCTGAACCCTTCTTCTATTCGATAAAAACCTTTCCTTCATTTCACTCTTTCTGAAAAAGTGGAATGTGCATGTTCTCTGAGTTGTCTGGTTCTGTTTTCAGTGCTTCTGGGGGAATGCTATCTCACCTGCCTAAGGTTCTCTACACAATGATAGTTCTGTATATGCTGGCTGTATTTCCAGATGAGTTTTAGGTGGCGGTCGATTAAAGAGTTTTTGAAGTGAACATAACAGATTTTTTGTCTGTTCTATCTATTTGGTAATTGGATTTTATTCACTGTCTCTCCCTTTCTCTAACGAAACCCACTAAGCCTCGTGGAAACTTTTGTGCTTGTACACGTATGCCGTCTGGATTCACCAAATAAATAAGGGCACAGAAGTCTACGGAGCATTCTTCGTTATTATTCGGTTAACTAAGCCAATGCCTCTCACCATGTTATATGCTCCTAGTGCGACTGGTTTTTATAGCATCCATTCGAATATTTATGTGGCCATCCGTCTAATGATTTTGTCTATAGCTTTTTACAGGTGTCTGTTGAAGTCCTTATTCTGCACTGGATTTTCTTTGTTTGTAACATCCGGTATGACACAGTAGAGTCGTAACTTTCCTTCCATTCTTTTGAGATAAATATTGCTGCGGCCGTCCTGCACACACTACACGAGATCATTTAGCTGACAAAGTGACAATCACATCCGGCGGAGGTAGAGTTTCTAAGAGAATGTTTAGATCAATGTGAATATGCAAAGTTGTACTGGAAATCACTGTGATGTAATCATATCCAGCTGAATACAAGAAAACTCAGGCGACACACTTAACAACATTGACTCCATTCAATCACGTGTTCATGAACTAGAACGGAATGTCTACTTATGAGTTCATGCAAGAACTACGCCAATCCTTCGCAGAACATGTGCAAGAAGTCACACAGAAACAATGTGCTACGACGAAGTCAGATCTCATTAAAAGCCTGAAGTCAACTAATAATGCTGAACATTCATTCGCAATCAATCCAGAAAAATATGTATTTAGTCTCTCAAACATTGAACTGTTAACTAGAAGCACTATTACTAGTTTCAAAATTCTGCGCGAAACTATCCAACATTCAGAAGAGTTAAGCCCAGGTTAAGTTTGAAAACCCGATAAATCAAACATATGACTTGGTACTCACAATTCGAATCGTCAGTCATTGACAGCGGCCATGAGTTTATAAATACCAAGTTAAATGGAAGGTCCACATTAACCAGGGAACATTATAAGGAATTATTGAACAACAAAAAGATCATGGTGATATTGCGTGATAAACGTGGGGGAGTCATGATCGTGAATGGTGAGTACTACATAAATAAGACATTGACCATCCTATCCGCTTAACCCAAATTCATAAAACCGGTCAACGAAAAGAAAATGACACAGCAAACCAAACAAAAACTAACGGACATCCTCCGAAAACTAAAACATTCATCAACGCTGAAACATTTAAATCGTTGAAGTCGTCTCGTTCAAATATACCTCGTCTCAATGGATTACCAGAAGTGCGTAAAAAAGGCACACTTCTTCAACTTATTGTAGATGTGATGAATTCACCTTATCATCGCACTACCCAGTGGCTAGTAGACCTGCTAGAACAAATCAGCAGGCAAGTTTGCTGCCAATCACCCCTAAACTCCTTCGACTTTGTCAACGTTTCAAATCAAACCATGTTTTCAATAGATGTGGTACCACTGTTCACTAACTGCATGAAATGGTGTTATTATTTGGTGAACAATTTTGAACACCGTTGCTGGCTCAAACTTTACCAACTACCAGTAAACACTGCTCAATGCTGCTTTGAATAAAATCTAGACATCCATGAATCCCACTAACAATAAAGTTACACAGCTTTGTCAATGTTAACACTTTTGAGTAACAGTGGTAAATTTCATTCGGTCTAGTGATGTGAAACTTAATATAAACAACTCTATACTGTAATATAGCTGACTATACTTGACCTTCTTCCTATTTGACTTAAAACACTTCCAAACATGATAATAATCTCTTAGATAATTTCAAAATGACTTTACATGTCAAGTCATTTCCTTGTTTCTCAAACATCAGTGTTATATATTATGACTCATACAATATTTCTATCAACTGATGACATTTTGAACTGATTTCCGTGGATGATGAGAGTATTAGACCGATAAAACCATGAATTTGCATAACATATATTTGTATCCTTTACAAGCTACCACCACATGATTATGGTTAGAGCAACCACGGAATGAATGAAGATAGACAGCAGTGTTATTTAGTTGCTGGTAATTAAACGACTTTATAGAAGTCAAAGCAGGCATTTTTTAAATTTCCACGATGTATTATGGTTGAATTAATAAGAACTGTATGAGCAGTTCGAAACTTTAGCTTTCTGCTATGGTCATTTTTATGCTGTGCTGTCAATAAACTAGAGCAACTCGATCGACTGAGATGGCTAAGAAATATGGTGGACGTGCCAAACTGTCTTCTCAGATCGAAACATAGCGCTTATCCACGAAGCATTTTGTCAGCTGTTTTCAGCCACTTAGGGAAACTAGAGTTCATGGAATGTTAAGAATCGGTGCTAGCAGACTGGTGAAATGGCTTAAGATCGCGGCCAATGGCTCAACCGTATTCACTACTTCTTATAGTCAGGATTCTGAAAATGTTTATCTCTCCAGTAAACCTAAATCGATTATTGTCTCACTACTCTCTCTCTCTCTCTCTCTCTCTCTATATATATATATATATATATATATATATATATATATATATATATATGCATTTCAGCTTCCAAATATTTTCTGTCTGATATCGGTTTTCAAATTGGTCAATTGTCTTGAATCTTCGACTTTTTGTGTCTTACAAATTATCACCATTGGCTTAAAATCTATTCGTGTTGCAAAGTATTTGGAATCGCACTTATGAGTAACTATGAAGTGAGTAACAAGCATATAAGGCGACTAAAAGCCAAAAGAAAAACAAGGCGATAGCAGTAATGGTGTCATTCATAATGAAGTGTAAATCATTTTCTCTTTTGACGTAAATTCCAGAAGATTAAAATCTCCCCTCTCAGTCCACCAGTTAAGTTAATTTTATTCCTACACAAAAAATGTAGAAAACTGCAATTAGTATGTGTGGAAATTTGATGTCTATATTAAAATCATGAACAGGAAACTCGTAAAAATCAGACTTATTCCAAACCTAACCATAAGTATTTCATTTACACCTTCATATTTCATAAACTAACGAAAAAGAGAAAATCTTAAAAAGATTCTTTGTCAGAGCCTGTCAAAGGAAACTCTATGGATGTTTTTAATTTAATTTCCTTGTTAGCAAACTATGCCACTATCCAGTCTTCTCATAATAATTTAAAGTGTGGTGACGTATTGTTAACCAAACCTTAGGTTAGTACGGAAATCCAATTAATTTCAAAGTAGAAAAAATAAAAAGCACTGGGCTGATGTTTCGTCCAAGTTTGGTACTCATCAGTAATTAGTGTCCCGATGTCTCAATGAGGAGTTTTGACTGGTGGAGTCGGGGATGACATTAGCTGTAGAGTTCTTAAAGCGAAGCAAACAGCAGGGGGAATGGTCTCTGTCTTATTGAGGAAATCTGTACTGTTTATTGATATCAAACCCACGTGATATGTTAGCCTCATACTATTTACCAGAAAAAAATGTAATCCCTAATTCATTATTAGTGCGTCAGTGGCACAGAGGTAGAATGCTCACCGACCACGCCTCATATGGTTCGGTTCAATCCCCGGCCTACGCTCTCCTCTAACTTGCTAAGCCAAGAATAAGACTGAAAAAGAGAGAAGGTTGGGAATGAGGCCAGCCACTCCATCCCATAAAAATAAACACCACTGCTACCAAAACTTCAAGCCTCTAGCTTGAAGCCATATGTTTCACTAGGAACGTAAAAGGAAAAAAAACCCATTATTATAAATTATGACACGCTACAAAAACCAACAAAAAGTGAACAACAGACTTTAATTTTTTTTTTATATTAAATTCACGATTAATTAATATCTCTTATGATACAATTAGATGCAGAATGAATCCTCTACTCTATGCATTTTCACAATTGACAGAGAAAGACGCACTGGAATGGAGATGTATATAATAAATAAATAATAATACTAACAGAAAACCTTTGTGCCTCAGGATGAGGATAGATATTGTTTGATATTTTTCCAGCTTTGATACTCGATGCACAGAGTTTCATCCACAGACGGAGAAATATCTTCAGACATACATATGCTGAAGATGATATCGTTAAGCTTAGTGATGAAATATGGATGTATCAAGCAAGTATCAAAGCTCAGAGAACTATTAAACAAACAATCTCTACATAGTCTTATCTAGTTTATCCGACCCCCACCACCAACCACACCCCAAGACAAAGTAAAATACTGGGAATAAAAAGCAAAAGAAGAAAATATGCGGAAATACTACAAAATTCAAACATACAAACACAAAGACAGTATAAATATGTATGTGTATATATTCAAACAAAAGTTCAGTATTCATTTTAAAAATATTAAGCTTTGTAGTTGGGGATTCTAAAAATAATAAATAGTGAGTATAAAGTTACAAAAGGACGGAAAAATTGTCAAAATACTGAAGAAGAAGAAGGACTATAAAATAATTACAGCTCACGTTATCACATCAGGTAAAAAGACAAATAAGAAAAAGAAAAGAGAACTAGTGTCAAGGTGGTCTCTTTTTTATTGTTATTATTATTATTGCTATTACTATTATTATTATACCGCAGTCAGCAGCAATCCGATAATACAAAACAACTATAAATACGAACCACATTATCTCACAGATACAAAAGGCAATAATAATACTAACAATTATATATATATATATATATATATATATATATATATATATATATATATATATATATATATATATATATATATTAAAAGAATTGCGTATCTTGACTAAAACTTCCTGCCATTTTTAAATGTGTATAACTCGATGTCTTTTTATCATAAGCCAATTCAATGAATAGACGTTGTGGACCCAGACGACTAACCAATGGATTAGGATAACCTAATTCAGTATAAAATATATACATTTCCATATCTGGACGTCTTAGATCAACTGGACGATTTGGTGGTATCCATGTTTGTGGTACACTGGTGAAATTGAATTTGCCTAATTCACTGTCAGCTAATTCAGTCTGTTGAAATAAAGAAGAAAACAAAATAAAGGTTGGTATAAGATGAACACAAAAGCAAAAAAATTCGTCGAAATGTTTTCTTTTTTTCAGATAACAAAACACAAGTATTTCATGAATTTCAAAAAATACTCCAAAAACATTGGTTTTTTTATATATCTGATATCTAGTTTTTCTGTCTGTCTGTTTTCGACATAGAACTTTGCACAAATGTGCGGAAGTTCAAGTCGCCACACTCCGTGTAGCACGCGAAGCAAGAGAAGAAAGTACAAGAAAAGCATAATAGAAACAGTGATCAGAGGTGTGAGACAAAGGAGTAATAAAGAAATACAAAACAGTTTCATTGGAGATCATAAGTCACAAGGAGTGGATGCATCTGCGCTAGCCACTGAGAACGATTTTGAGCCACGCCACCAATTGTTTCCAACCATAGATTTTTACCGTCCCGAGGACCCCAGCCTGGAAGTCTACACCTTCCTACATGGCTTAGACCAACTGTTGTGGATTTCATTGACTGGTGCCAAGTTTTTGTTTGACCACCGCTAGCCTTTTTCCAGTCTGACCCTATATCCGCTAACATTGCTCGTCGAGGGAGGCGATGACTTGGCATACGTAACACGTGTCCTAACCATCTCAGTCTTTGTAGCTTCACGACTTCGTCGATTGATTTCCCCTGTTTACCTAGAACTCGACGCCTAACCTCAATATTGCTCACCTTATTATGCCACTTCATACGGGAGATAGAACGCAGGCACTTATGATCAAAGACAGCTAGTCTTTTCATGTCTTCCACTCTCAGTGGCCAGGTCTCACAGCTGGGCATAAAGGAGGACGGAGCGGACTGATGAGCAGTACACCCGCCCTATGGTGGACAGACAGCCGGATATCATGTCTACGCCAGAGATGGCGTAAACTGGCATATGCGAAACGAGCCCCCTCTATCCGTGCTGAGATTTCGTCAGAGATCAGCCCGTCGGGGCTGATGGTACTTCCCAAATAAGTGAAGCGGTCAACGTGCTCTACCACTTCACTTCCTATTTTTAAACTAGGCGTCGATGTAGTCCAGTCCTGTAACATCATCTTGCATTTGGTGGGAGCGAATCGCATCGTAGATTGCGGCTCAAGGTGTTCAGAAGACTCTGCATTTCATCAGCGTCTTCGCCTAGAAGGACTATATCGTCTGCATATTCCAAGTCAACGAGATTATTCCCAGGTAGCAAGTTAATCCCTGAGTCGCTGAAGTCACTTAGGGTTAAGTCCATTAGTACATCTATGATGAAGTTGAATAGAAAAGGGGATAATGGGCATCCCTGACGGACACCACTGGTCGTCATCAGTTCAGATGACAGCTCGCCGTAAGCCCTAACCTGACTGTATGAGTACGAGTAGAGTGCCTTAATCAGTGCAATATATTTTTCTCGGAATTCCCTGATATCTAGTAGTCTGAGGAAAAACGAGAGAGACAAAGAGAGGGGGAGGGGGAAAGAGGTGACTCGTTTCATAAGAACAAAAATGACATCTGTCAGACAGTGTTGTGCTTAAGATTACCTTAATGTCAGTAAAAAGTCTGAGCATTGTGGATTAGATTAAATAAAGTATAATTATATTTCAATAGTTTACACACAATGACAAGTTTTGTTATTGGTAATATTTCGAACAAAATAATTCCAACAGTTGGTGTGTGGTCACGGGCGGTAATTTTGTTCGAAATATTACCAATAACAAAACTTATAATTGTGTAAAAACTATTGAAATATAATTATACTTTATGTAGATTACCTGTTATTCAAAATGCGCCTTATTCAGTCTTAATTCTCTTTTAGTTTGGAGACAGGAGGAAAAAAATAGAGATATTAACACCACATGAATTTGAACGGTCCCTAAATTTCAATGTCCTATGGAATAACTAATGACTTATAAAATAAATGCACATCCCTCGGTTAACTGTCACGTTCTCATTTGGTAATCAGTGTTCGTTAGTATGGTATATGCTTTGGTGATACACCATCAGAGGTGGTTGTAATACTTGTGTATTTGCATTACTACGGGGAAAAGATAGATTGTGATGAAAATCCAGACTGTACAAGTATTAAGCCATTGAAATTGGATGATATGACGACTTATCACTGTTTACATTAGACGGAACAAAATGGCAATTCATGCAAACAACCGACATAATGTTAGGTGATAGATGCGAAATGATGTTATGGATCTCAATCTACTGCTCTCCTCAGATGTCATTATTAATTCGAGTGGGATCAAGTGTGAAAACAGTAAATGGTGGTCAAAGTCGAACATGGCACTAAACTATGCGCTCTGTGACTCTTCACCCGAACCAATAAAAACAGCTGTAGGTTATTTCTTTGGCATTTTCAGGATAGAGAGAATCAATCACTGGAAACTTTTGTTGATATGAATGCAAATTATTCACAATGGCATAGGTGAATTACACTCAGACATGAAGAACAGTATGACAAACATTCACCACACTGTTTCTATGTTATTATTATTCCCTTGAGGTGCGATTCAAACAGTGCTTCAACAGCCAGTCTTGTTTCATCCTGTTCTCTGCAGTCCATTTAGCCGGCTACAAGATCGGCCATAAGCTCTCATCTCCTCATCACACGATCTTCACCTTGTTCTCAATGCCACTAAACGATCTCAGAGTGTCCCGTTCACCTCTATTTCCATCGAATATATATTTATTGGGCAATAGGTTTTTGATTCGCTCGTCGAAGCCCTGTGTTCGCTGCCTGAGTTTCCCGCTAACTTTTTTTTGCCTATGCATATTCGAGTTTACATGACATGTGAAATGTAGATTTTCTAGAGTTTTTGTATCGGTCCGGCGTATTCCTGTCTTTTCACCCCCTATTCTTAGTCCACCACAATAAGGAATATATCGTCACCTTCTCTTACTCCTATATTCACTCCAAAGGCTTCGCTGAGTTTTCCGTTGTGGATCACCAGACACGTGGCACTGTCATATAGCCAGCTGTTGAATGAAGTTGATATAGATTCGAGCACTGCACACCGTAGTAATCAAGTGGTTTCCAAATTACCTTTCCGTCAACGCTATATGGTGAAGGTCCTTTCGAAGTCGATGAAAGAAGTTGAGGTAGAGACAGGTTTAATTGCCATTCTCTCCTCTGTTAGATGATGCGTAGAGTTGCAATTTGATGAGCACATGATTTGCCATTCCTGAATCCAGGTTGTTCTGGTCAGTGGGGCAGTGTTCTGTATACAGTGCACCTATTCTCTCCAGGATGACGTGACATAGTATTTAACTTGGCGGGGACAAGAGCATTATTCCACACCAGTTCTTCCACAGGCCTAAGTTGACCTTCCATGGTAGTTCGGAAGGGCAGTCTTTCTTCCAATCAGTAGGTACCTTTCATTACTTCCAAACCTTTTTGTAGTAGTGTGAGCATAACTGCCACAGTCTCTGGGGCCGTTTTCAGCGCTTCAGGAGGAATTTCTTCCTGTCCTGGTGCCTTTCGCGCCTTCAGTAGCCTGATTGCATTTAGAAACTCTAGCTTTTATTGATGGACTTGTGTTCATAGGGATTTCTGGACACATTGTAGGTGACGATCCTTTGAATTGATGAGGACAATATTCCCTTTGCTTCTCCTCTTTGGTAACTAGGATCCTGTCACCATCATTGGTTTTACCTGTGCTGATCTTTTCCCTGATAACTTTCTGGTTATCTGATATAATATTCTGAAGGCTTTCCAAAATGCAGACTGATGTGCTTCAGTTTCCAGTCTGTCGTATAATCATCTTTTGTCTTTCCTAGCACTCGTCTTGACTTCTTTCTTTCCTCAGTGCCTAGTATATTGAACTCAGCCTCTGCTTCCAATGTTCATCTTCTGTCTCATCATATGCTTCTCCTATATTATCGTTCATGTGTCATTGTTTGTCTTTTTTTTATTTACAGCTTGATTCCACACTGTCTTGCCTCTTCTTCCTTCCTAAGACAACTACACAGGTCTCCACCCATATCACTTCCAGAGAGGTTCAATGTTCTTCCACATAGCTTCCTTCAGTGATATTACACAGTGTCTCAAACTTTGCCCTGATGGCTGCAATGAACACGTCCCTTGTGGTTTCATCCTTCAGTTACTGAGTGTTGAACTTAAATTGTGGTCTACCCTCAACTGTTCTGTAGGCCTTGAATTCGCCCCTGAAAGTGTTTTGCACTAGATAGTCGCCTAAACCCACATCCACTCTTCTTCTTTATTTTGTATCCACCAGGCTGTTTCCACTTTCTTGACATTCACATGAAGCCTATCTGATTTTCGGTTTGTCCGTCAGGCGAAACCCAGCCTTCACTGCTTTAAACATGATGTGAACACTCCATGTCCCAATGCTTATTTTCACTTCCATTGAAAGAATACACATTCGTTGACTGGCTTTCCTAAGGCCTTCACGAAACCCACCTTGTTCCCTCTCTCACATTCTAGCGAATACGTTTATTTTTTCTAATACTTTTACTTCGTTTTGAATGTTCTGTGGCGAGTGGATTGGTTTTCAGGTGAAACATCGCCCCACGCCCAACCTTTCCTCTTTTCCCGGGCTCAGGACTTATTAATAAACAATGCGAGGTTTTTGTCTGTTATACTGTCACAAACTTTCTGAGATCTTTTTATAAGTGTTTTGATAAGTCTGAAAATCTCAGTTGATGAAGTTTGAAATAAGATAAAAGTGAGTATAACATATAACACAGTGAAAAGACATTCGCACAATCAGAATCCAATTATCCACAACCAAGTTTTCATGTACATACTCTAATGAGAGTTGATGATAATACCCAGTTGAAGTAGACAGAACAAAACTCTAATCTGGGATACCTTGTATGAAAGTTTAGGGTTTAGATCAACGAGACGAGTATCCCCCAAAAACCATTTGGCTTCTGGACAGAAGCCTCAGTTCGTGAGGTATCAACCCGTGGACTATTTAGCACATAAACGGCTTAGAAAGTTATATTATAAGATTTATAATTCACTGACTAAAGTATTAACCCTAACCTACCAAAAATGATTCTAACTGGGGACCTATTGGACGAAATCCTAATGCTTAAGCCAACCAACCACATCTGTATAATAATTTATTGTAAACAAATATTGAGCAGTCTTACTTTACAGTTGTATTTTAAAAATTTTGTTACCTGATAAAATTATGATAACAAAAAGACCATTTTACTTACAGGCACACATTTCTCAAATAAAGTTTTAAGAAATGCTAAGATCATATTAGTAGAAAATTTAGTCAAAGGCAGATCAATCCAGCTACCAAATATGTATGGTTCGGATGTACAATCGCCTTTCTCTTTTAAATTAACATTACTGGATAAATGACACAAGGCGTCCAGAAATGAGTTTGACGATAACGAATCACCATGACCTAGTGAAAGGAAAAAAACAAAAACAACAAAAAACAAATTAGTTGGAGGATTTCATCATGAGCTGACATCAGTTAGAGAACCGTTGGAAAACCAACTGAAAGTACTGGATAGCTGTTGCCATTGCTATAGCTCGGGACTCTTCATCAGTACGCACCCACCATAGGGTCGAATCCAGAACCTTCTGGTTACAAGACGAGCTAGCTCGTAGACCATTAAGCCTCTGAGACCTGTTCTAATGGCCAATGAATTCAAACTTCTGCCAACTCATGACATAGCGAGACCACTACTCAACGTCTTCGATGAGTAACTGTCCTAACCGTCGACCTGCTGTACCCTAATGGCTACGGCTTCCCACTAGAACCCCAGGTAACTGCCGGAATAGGGCCAGTCGCACATTACAAACACGATATGCAGCGACATTTAGAATAGGTGTTTTATTGCTGTCATCGGATCCAATGGCTTCAATTGAAATAATAATGCATCTTTATTATATTGTTGTGAATAATGGCCTTGACTCCTCTGGACTGGCTGTATAAGTGAATTACCACAACTAGACTAATAGTTATACTGTGACGGCGGAAGACAGAAGAATTCGGTACCGAAACTCTTGATTGGCAACTCGATATGAGGGTATATACGTCTTCCATATATTGGAATCCAGATTTGCGCGTACCTTCGGTGTTGTGCTGTTTTGTCTTCCTTTTATGTTTTACCAGTTTTTCCACAAGCATCGTTCATTCAGTCTGCGTCTCCTCCAATCGATATTCTCTCGGTGCTGATTTACATATTTATATCTGCATTTACAGACTACTTATAGAGATCCTGTCAAGTAACACACTCCACAATACTACTTAATTAAATGAATTAGTTACTGCAACATAGTTATGAAACAAAAAATTCTTTTATGTATACTGTACAGTAATAGAAGTTCCACATGATTTATGATGGTGTTATAATACTTACTTATCGATTAAGTAAAAAGTTGAATTAAAGGATTCACAAGTGATATTTACCACCTTGAAAAACTTATTGTTTCAACCAATAAGCCACTTCTCCACACTGACTCATTCATCAAATATTTCTTCTAGACCACATTATTATTATTGTTCCCTTCGGTTCCTAGTGGAACATAGGGCTTCAACTGCACGTTTCCACTTGCTTCTGTCTTTTGCTGTGCTTTTCACCTGCATCCATGTTAGTCCATATTCTTTCAACTCCTCTTCACACGATCTCCTCCATGTCACCCTTGCACTGACGTCCCACTTGCCGCGTGCTTCCCTTTCTGGTTCCACTCGAGCAATGCCCTGACGCGCGCGCGAAGTCACCCAGTGGCCTCCTCAGCGTCTCCATCTCCACTTTCTCCTGCATATTAGTTCGTTGGCGATTGGTTCTTGTTTTGTTTGTTCCCATAGTTTCTTGTTGGTCATCTTCAGTATAGAGCGAAGTCAGTTGTTGATAAAGACCACATCGTACACTTTATATACCATAGTATATTGGAATATGGGCGAAATACTTGAACGATGACCGTTTAAAATCTTAGAGTAATATGCTATGGCAACCCAGCCTTTATATAATAAGTGTGACTTACTGCCACGCCAAGTGAATAGCCACACATGTAATTCCTGAATTACATTTAACTATTTCAAAGAACTTTTATTGTAAGTCTTCAGTTCAAATCATCTCAAACTCTCATAAACCAATTCAAACACTTTGACGAAAAAATAATCCAACCGCTCTCTCTATTCGTTTAAAGCCCAAAATTGTCCGCAACCAAGGATTCAATCCATAGGATTAAATACAAAATAAAAAGACTATTCTTTTTTCAAAATTCAGAATTATCTGCAAATCTTACGTTACAGAACAAGAATTCATATTTACATGCACCTAGGAAATGAACCATATTCTTCATTGTATGTAATAGATGCATAAATCAATGAACCAATCATGGTGTTTTGTCTATAGGATAATACGATGGTGAACATAAATTGTGCAATTAGTCATAATACTGGTAATGATAATATTAATAATAGTAATAACAATAATAATGGTCTTATCAATAATAAAAATAAGGATGGAAAAGTGAGGCGATCTGTGATAACACGAATAATGAAAACAGTATGATTAAATAAACAATTGTTCAGATGGAAGTAGTCGATAAAGGCTAGTAAAAACAAATGAACCGATTACGTAATGTTAGATTGTAAGGGAGGTAAATGAGACACGTTTTGTAATGAAGATGTGATAAGATTAAGGGATGATAAGAAAGGGGTTGAAAATACAAATAAGGGGTGGTGTAGAAGTCTTTAGTTGGTTATGTCTTAATAGGCCAACAAGGGAGGAATAATGGCTGTACGAACTTCTTTTGAATGCATAGTTTAGGTTTAATAGTTCGTGTGCCTATCGCCTCAGCTGTGTGCAGTAGACAAATACGAAGTCTATTAGATTCTAAAGATTCGGTGGGATACGATGAATTACTTTGAAAGCTTTTGTTTTCTCCATTGCATGATCACTATTAATTAAATGTGATAACATTGAGCTATGGATTGTGTTTTGTCTGTCTTTTGCCAAACCACAATGGGAGGTGTTCAGCAACACGTTGGCTTAGCTGTCTAGTAGTGCGACCAACATAACTGTCACCGCAGGTGCAGTTGAACTGATAAATACACATAGATGTGGCAAAACTATCAATTCTAAGAATTTAAAAAGACATGCTCTTAATCAGATTGATTCTGTTAAAAACTCTCATAAATGATCTAGAAAGGAACATATCACAAAGACAATTTTCAGTTGATGATTTACCTCAGGAATTACAATTGATGTTCATTGAATATGTTAATAACGTAACAGTAAACAGAAGTAATAATAAAAGGATTAGTCTTGTCAAATCTCTCGAAAGCCAAAAGCTTGAAAGGAAATTTCCGTCAGATCCGGGCCGGTATGTTCACAATTTTTCCAGTATCGTGCTTAATAAGTTTCAATTGGAGGTGTTATCCCTAGGTCCCAAATTTAGTGATTATGCTCCTAAAGTTGATCAATTAGACACTGATATACAGTTTGAAAATTTGTATTCTCAAACGTCAGATCTTACCCCATCGTCGGACGATGAACTAACTAGGTTCAAAACGACGCTAGTGGACAGCTGCCAGCAATACAAGAATAATAAACATTCAGTAAATAGTCTTTTATCTAAAAAACACAGAGAAGCTCTAAGAGAACTTAGAAGCAACGAAAGTTTAATTATTAGCAAGCCGGATAAAGGTGATGGTATAGTTTTACTGGACAAAAGCGATTATGTTGAGAAAATGGAAGGTATTTTGAGTGATCAAACTAAATTCCAATCGCTTGGTGTTTCCTCAATGTAAGAGCTGAGAAACAAATGACTGACTCCCTCAAAAAACTGAACCAAATAGGAGTATTATCATCAACCACGTATGAGTCCATGAAACCTACGGGTACCAATACTCCACGTCTTTACGGTCTACCAAAAGTGCACAAACCGGGTCTTCCTCTTCGCCCTGTTTTAGATATGTATAACTCTCCATTTCACGGAACAGCGAAGTGGTTAGTTAAGATCCTGGGTCCTTTGCACAGAGAAATTGTGCAACATAGAATTAGTGATGTTTTTGACTTTATTTCTAAAATATCCGAGACTAATGTGAGGTATAAACGCATGTTATCCATGGATGTATCATCACTATTCACTAACGTACCGCTTTTGGAAACAGTTGATTGTATTTGTCAATTAGACATAGGAATCCCCTTGTGTAGCCTCAAAGAATTACTTCTTAAATGCACAATGAATGTTCACTTCGTCTTCAATAATTCATACTATCGACAAGTAGATGGAATAGCTATGGGTTCACCATTAGGCCCAATATTAGCTGACTTCTTTCTCGCAAAACTTGAAAACGGGAAATTGAAGGATACCATCAAGGAGTTGGATATGTATTACCGATATGTCGATGATACATTTATCTTAGCTGATGAGAAGGTTAACATAGACGAATTGTTACTTAAATTCAACAACATCCACCCTTCGCTTACCTTTACTTGTGAAGAGGAGCAGGAGAATAAACTACATTTCCTGGATGTCTTGCTAAGTAGGAGAGAAGATGGGTCACTTGGGAGAAGTGTGTACAGAAAAAGCACATTCACAGGGCAGTACACACACTTCCTTAGTTACGTGCCCATTAAATATAAAAGGAATCTTGTAAAATGTCTCGCGAGCAGAGCAAGGAAGATATGTACGGAGGACCTCTTACAAAAGGAATTTGAATATATTCACGATTCCTTGACGGAGATGGGTTATCCGAGTAGTTTCATAAAGAAACATATGAAACCATCAGAGAAAAAACCTGTGACTCTTACTGCACATAAGAAACCTCTATTTATTAAGTTACAATTTAATGGGGACTTATCTAGTGAGATTCTATTCCAAAGACTTTCAAGGAGCATACGTAGAACATTTTACGCAGCACACCTATGTTTGTCATTCTCTAGCCGACGAATGATTGGGACGCAAACGAAGGATAAGCTTGATAGTTTTGCCACATCTATGTGTATTTATCAATTCAACTGCACCTGCGGTGACAGTTATGTTGGTCGCACTACTAGACAGCTTAGCCAACGTGTTAGTGAACACCTCCCATTGTGGTTTGGCAAAAGACAGACAAAAACAATCCATAGCTCAATGTTATCACATTTAATTAATAGTGATCATGCAATGGAGAAAACGAAAGCTTTCAAAGTAATTCATCGTATCCCACCGAATCTTTAGAATCTAATAGACTTCGTATTTGTCTACTGCACACAGCTGAGGCGATAGGCACACGAACTATTAAACCTAAACTATGCATTCAAAAGAAGTTAGTACAGCCATTATCCCTCCCTTGGCCTAATAAGACATAACCAACTAATGACTTCTACACCACCCCTTTTCTTATCATCCCTTAATCTTATCTTATATTCATTAAAAACGTGTTTCATTTCCTTCCATTATAATCTCACATTACTTAATCGGTTCATTTGTTTTTACTAGCCTATATCGACTACTTCCACCTGAACAATTGTTTGTTTAATCATACTGTTTTCATTATTCGTGTTATCACAGATGGGAATGTTTAATATAAATCGATGAAGCACAGTTCCATAGACTGAACATGCTTAACAATAACCAACCCCATCTATGGTGTTCATCATAATTTAGTCACAAATCTATTTTGGATATTTTTAGACTAAGTAAAAAAAAAGAGAAACTTACCACAAATTATCGCATTCGAAATTAATTCATTTAAACATGTGATTTCAGTTGAGAATCGAGAAATTAGTGCTAGTACATCAGAGAATACCGAGTAGGGAAACTAGAAACAGTGAGTATTAATAAAAATCAAAAATAAATAATGTTAACTCTTTAAAAATGATACACATAAAGTGTAGAAAGAAGTTACAATGAAAATCTGTGTTACAGATCATCAGTCCGCCGAATATGAGGCGGCTATTTCAATGAATTTAGCCGACGATCAATCACCAACTGCTACTGTTTTATAGATTACGTGGTGAACAGTAAACCAGCACATATTCACACAACAGCGGAGTTAAAACTTGAAGATTGGAGAAAATTTAAAATCAATAAGGTAGGCTTTATACGTCGTTAATCATCTGTGACATCAAACGCATAGGAAATATACGGGGTACTTGGGCAATTATTAGGCGAAAGACAATTACATAATCAAATAGGTGACCAGTAAAGTGGAAACATTGAAACAATCGATCACTTCTTCAAAAGCTAATGTGACACTTATGAAAAAAATACTGCAATCTAATTTCTATTTTTTGAACTCTCTACCCATTTTCTCTAGACTGACAATGTAAACTCCAGAACTATATCATTAAACAAATAAAACTTGATTCGAACTGAAATGAAATAGAAAGAGCATTATGGATGCATAACCGTAGAGTCCATACCACAACTACTTGAGACCGATCATACGTAGGCTTTTTGAAGCTGTGTCCGTATGAAGACTTTACAGCTGGCTAAGAACCACTAAGGGATGGCTTGGGATGAACAACTTCTGCGGATGACTTTTTCTAATCCCCCCTATCCCACAGGGAAGTAGAATAGACAGGTTTCTACTAAACCCCTATTAGCCAACAGTACGACTATTCCATTGGGTACCCAATAGAGTGTATACGATGTACACTATGATAGTAACTGCTTCCAGTCTAACTATTATCCAAAAAACATTTCAGGCTTAGTAGGACCTACACGAACACCCGATGCTCGTTGGGTCATCAAAATACGGAAGGCTATTCACTAGTTCAAGACCACTGAAAGTGGAAGACATGAAGAAGGTGGCTATCTTTGACTGCATATGTTTGCATTCTATCTCCTGTGTTACGTCGTTTAATCTATTGAATACTAATGAGGTTAACAGCAGTGTTAGGTATGGTGAGCAAGTCAATCAATTATGTTATGAAGCTATATCTAGCCACCACCTTATTCGCTGAGAAGTGTTTAATGAGTTTTCATTTAGTTCGAAAGGAGTTATGGGTAGTCAAGTCAAAACCGATAATCAATTCATGAAGACTGAGTGTTGCTTTTAATCATGTAGGAAGGTGAAGACAGCCTGGTTGAGTTCCTTTGGAAGCTATGAACCAATAGAATGAGAATGTTGGTGATATGGATTAAAATCATTCTAAACAGCGCTGATGAATTCATGGTGTGTAGTCTCGCGATTCCATGAAGTCCTGGTAACTTGACCTAGTGAGCACTGAAACTCAGTCAGTCAGTCCGCCATTGTGATGGTCCAGTGAAATGCAGCACATACTATACGCTGAGTGTTTTAAGCCTTCTTTTGGAATAAAATAACATATATTATCTGTAAAATACTGAGCGATTTGGCAAATGTGCAAACTTTTTCAATCCGTACTGAAAATCCAACTGCTTGAAATTTAAGATTTCATCATGAGCTGACATTAGTTAGAGAACCATTAGAAAACCTAGGAGTACTGGACAGCTGTTTCCATTGTCCTAGTTTGGGACTCTTCATCAGTACGCACCCACCGGGATTCGAACCCAGGACCTTCCGGTTACAAGGCGAGCTCGTACGCCATTAAGCCACTTGGACCCGATCCAATGATCCTTGAATTCTAACTTCTGCCAATTCACGACATAGCGCGACCGCTAGCCAATGTCTTCGGCGAGTATTTGTCCTCACACCCGACCAGCTGCACCCTACTGGTCACGACTTCCTACTGGAACCCAGGTAACTACCTACCTGAAAAGGGCCAGTCGCCACTGAGCATCTCATTGGTATTCAAGTGTTGGTTTGTAGGGATTTGATTGGTTTCAGGATTTCATCATGAGCTGACATTGGCTAGCGGTCGCGCTATGTCGTGAATTGGCAGAAGTTAGAATTCAAGGACCATTGGATCGCTTGCCAGTGGCTTAATGGTATACGAGCTCGCTAGCCTTGAAACCAGAGGGTCTTGGGTTCGAATCCCGGTGGGTGCGTACTGATGAAGAGTCCCAAACTAGGACAATGGAAACAGCTGTCCAGTACTCCCAGGTTTTCCAATGGTTCTCTAACTAGTGTCAGCTCATGATGAAATCCTGAAACCAATCAAATCCCTACAAACCAACACTTGAATGCTTGAAATTTAGTTATTTAATTGAGATAATGGTGTTTAATAGAGGAATGTGTGACAGAATTCCTGTCACATTTAGGAGTTGTTCAACAACGGACAGTGAGAGAGAGAGAATGTGCTGCTACTGAGATACCAGAATCAAGCACCGATCACCTTAATTTACTTTATTCGGATACAAACGACGTTACTTTTATTTCGTAAAGAATCCACTTCAGAAAAACGTGTTTTTGTACAGATAGGCGTTAGACGGATGATGTTCTCAGCTTGAGGAAAATTTTTTATTTTAATAACTCTAGACAAACATATACAAAATCAACACAAATGTGATAAGCAAGTTAACTACGTAAACACACACTACTTTCATAATTTTACACACTGATAAAATCCAACAATCTACACTTGATTTTGTTATCTTTACCAATTCGCCAACTTGACAACAAAAAGACGACCCAGACTGACGAACGATGATCAAGTATTTCACAATATACACTTGTAACAACAAAGACAAGGGCCAGGCAACAGATCATTTTATTACGGAAATCAACACGTATTTATATAAATTTCACATACATTATTATAGCCTAGTCAAGTAGACAAACGCAGTCTTCTGATTGGCTGTTTCAAGTTCCTCGGAAAGTGGAGCCATCTACCTGCGAATCATATTTGCCCACGTTTAAGTTTGCTGTGATTGGTTGTTGAAACAGCCTTGTTCATATTTCCTCACGGCCCATATTAGTGACCTAGACATTGACGTAGATTAATGTAAACCAAATGGCTAGCAGGCTGCTCTCACCACACACTTAGTTTGGTTACCTTTACCTATTTTCCATCTTGACAACCAAAATGACCTCATACTGACGAACGATAATCAAGTATTTCACAATCTACACTTAGTTTTGTTATCTTTACCAATTCTCCAACTTGACAACCAAAAATGACCCCAGACTAACGAACGATGATCAAGTTAGTAAACTTTGTTTTGATATAATAACAGATATACTATTACCTTTGATATTTAGTTTGAACTATCTTCATTGTTATTTTGACTTTCAATATGTCCTTTTAAGTTGAACTAAGTCTATATTTTTCTCACCCCCTAACTCTTTGTTATATATATGCTGAGATTTTGTAAATTCAGGTTTAATACTGCTACTTTGAGAAAGGTAGTAGCATTAAATAGCGAAACGTCAGTAAGAGCAACAATATCGTTTTGTTTTTCATTCATTGGGAAATACAAAAACCTCTATTATAATGAAAAACACATACAGTATTCACATAATAAATGACAACGAAATATTATTAATCATATTCAAGAACACAGAAGAGATAAACAAACTTACATTGCACTTATTATTATTCGAAGTTGTTTCTTCACTTGACACTGATTTCATTGAACGAATGCTGCTTAGTAAATCGTAAACTTTCTGATCAAGTTTTCTTAGTGAAGAAGAATACCAGTCTGACAATTGAGGATGTGGAACTGAGAATAAAGAGAGACAGAAAGTAGATTGAGATATGTGACTAATCGATAAAGGCTAGTAAAAAAACAAATGAACCGATTAGGTAATGTTAGATTGTAGGGGAAGGAAATGAAACACGTTTTTAATGAAGATGTGATAAGATTAAGGGATGATAAGAAAAGGGTTGGAAATATAAATAAGGGGTGGTGTAGAAGTCTTTCGTTGGTTATGTCTTATTAGGCCAAGGGAGGGATAATGGCTGTACGAACTTCTTTTGAATGCATAGTTTAGGTTTAATAGTTCGTGTGCCTATCGCCTCAGCTATGTGCAGTAGACGAATACGAAGTCTATTAGATTCTACAGATTCGGTGGGATACGATGAATTACTTTGAAAGCTTTCGTTTTCTCCATTGCATGATCACTATTAATTAAATGTGATAACATTGAGCTACGGATTGTGTTTTGTCTGTCTTTTGCCAAACCACAATGGGAGGTGTTCACTAACACGTTGGCTAAGCTGTCTAGTAGTGCGACCAACATAACTGTCACCGCAGGTGCAGTTGAATTGATGAATACACATAGATGTGGCAAAACTATCAAGCTTATCCTTCGTTTGCGTCCCAATCATTCGTCGGCTAGAGAATGACAGACACAGGTGTGCTGCGTAAAATGTTCTACGTATACTCCTTGAAAGTCTTTGGAATAGAATCTCACTAGATAAGTCCCCATTAAATTATAACTAAATAAATAGAGGTTTCTTATGTGCAGTCGAATTTCAGTAGTACATACATTTTTATGTATAATACTTTGATAAAGCTATTAGCAGAAGCATTAAATAGTGAAACGTCAGTAAAACAATATCGTTTTGTTTTTCATTAATTGGGAAATACAAAAATTAATCTTTATTATAATGTACATACAATTTAATTTAATTTTCCTTTGTTATGGACAGTGAAATTTACTGTCCATGCCTCATCATCCGATTTAGGACTTATCAGCCAGATATACCTACATTTTAGTAGATTATTTTCCGTTTCCATCGCTCAACAAATATGTAGGTAATAATGGAGATAGATCGGTCATACGTTAAAGAGGCCGTCGAATGGCATTAAGCCGCATACAGGCCATCGCTTTAGTGGGTCGTCTGTGCGAGAGTCACATGGAGGAAATCGTGTGAAGAGGAGATGAGAGATTATAGGCGACTGTGAGGCTAGCCAGCTGAAGAGAAGAGCACAAAATAGACCAAAGTGGAGATGTGTTGTTGAAGCCCTATGTTCCACTCGGAACCCAAGGGAACAATTATTATTATTATTATTGTATCCTTTAGTTCCTAGAGGAACACAGGGCTTCAGCTGCGCACCTCCATTTACTTCGGTTTTCTGACAACTTTTTCAACCTGCTCCAGGTCTGTCCACATGCTTTCATCTCCTCCTCGCATGACCTCCTCCAAGTCACCCTTGGACGACCAACTCGCCGCCTCCCTTTCGGGTTCCACTCGAGGGCTTGTCTAGTGATGTCACTCATTTGATGGTTTCCTCAGAGTATGGCCAATCCATCTCCATTTCTTTCTGCCTATTTGTTTCACAATCGGTTCCTGATTGGTTCGCTCCCAGAGATCCCTGTTGCTGAGTTTTAGAAAGAAAACGGAGAACATATACACACTTGTTGCTTTTATTTTTACAATTTTCTTTGGCAGTATATTTACCTGATGGATAACAAATAAAGGGTTTTAAAGAAATCAGTATTTGAATGAATTTACGGCACCACACCACACCAACATGCCCACCTACCTACCTAATGAATGAAATGTGAGTAGACACTCCAGAATAATATTTGGAAGTAGAGAACGCAAATGAAACCGCAATCGACGTGATTTGAACCAGTTGAGTATTGCTTCGGCTTCACAAAGTGCGTCTTTTCTAGCTGTTCAAAATAAATAAATAAGTAAATAACAATGAAACTAAACAAGTTGTAGTAATAAGAAACAGTAGAATGATATGTATTATTCATCTTTAACAAGAGAAAGAAGCAAAACTGTTAGATATTGTGAAATTGTATGGAGAGTAAAACTGTCCAACACTAACTGGAATTCAATAATTCTCTAACTGATAACACAATCACGGAATATGTGTACATTTGATCATAGGGAATAATAAAAAGACAGTTGCAGCGAGGAAGAAAATTTTCTTTTCAACGAAATCATCAACTAGACAGCTGTACATTCATATGTATTTATAATAAATGGGTGGGAAACTTCCAGAATAATTTCCGATCAAGGGTTAAATTAATGAAAATTACAAATAGGAATTAAAATACCATAATAAACAGGGGACAGAAAAAATACTCAAACAAAGTAGCATCATAACTAATGAGAAGATTGACACAGATTGTGCAATTAGGGGTTAGGAATGTAGAAATAACAAAATAGACAGGATGTTTGGATAAAAACTAATGTGATGAATAATTGTTTATGCAATCAGGGATTAAATATGTAGAAATAGTAAAATGGCAAAATAAACACGAAGTTCGGGTATGAAAATATGGTAGTGTAAATAGGAGTTAAGAAAAGCTTAAAATAAGATGAATAAACACGAAGTTTAGATAAGAAAGGCGATGGGATGGTCATTACTAAAAGAATTACCTGTTTATGATGGCCATGGCAGGGACAGGGGTTGGACGTATTTCTTCTGGATGATACAAAGCGTGGGTTTGAGCTTTTGGATAAATACATGAATGTACAGATGTCTAGTTGATGATTTCGTCGAAAAGAAACTTTTCTTCGCTGCAACTGTCTTTTTATTCCCTATGTTAACACAATCCCTATGATAACACTTGAAAAAAGGAATGTTTCCTATGAATTTCTCCAGTTGATGGCCTCCATTGAAATTACTTTTGTTATGACAGTAAACTCGTCAAAATGTCAGCGATCCACTACAGTTTCATGAACTGGACCACTAATAACATTGACAAAGCATCAACTCAGAATACAGGATACAGAATAGGCATTGTATTATCAGGTATTCAATAACTCTGTTACTAAACAATTTTCTAATATTATACAAATAATCTTTGATATTTTGTGCACTGAAGATGAAAGATAATCGTAAGATTTGTAAATTTATTAAACTGCTTACAATATGTATCCAACCATTGAGAGTGTTGTAGAGAATTTTCATGATATGATGAATGACTTTCATCATAGGCGTCGAAAAATGCTTCACCATCTTCATCTTCATCATTGCTACTAACATTTGACGAAGGAATTTTATTATTCTTTGATGTTGTACTCTGTTCACCTTCCCGAGCTATATACATGTAAGAATAATGTAAACAAAAGAAGTTAACATTACGCTTAACCTTCCGAAAACAAATTATCATTTCCTTTAATTTCTAGAGGGAAATAGGGCTTCAGCCGCACGACTCCAATGCGTTCGGTTCACCTGCCTCCAAGTCTGCCCACATGCTTTCATCTCCTCTTCACATGGCCTCCTCCAAGTCACCCTTGCACTGACAACCAAGTCGCGCCGCTCCCCTTTCGGGTTCCACTCGAGCGATGGCTTGTCGTGTGATGTCACTTGATGGTTTCCTCAGAGTATGTCCGTAAACAAATAGAGACAAGAAAACCATTGAAAATTCTATCATAAACTATTATTAATTCAGAAAACAACTCAAACTCAAAATCCACGCCCTAAGTTAAAAATGTTTGCGATCATTTAACCAAAAGGATGCTAAAGCCTATCGAAAGAGCACAGAGACCTGAAGTTGCGCCGCACGATAAATGCAATTATATACATTAGGGTAGATTTCTTGATGAAAAACATCAGTCAGACAATTATTAAAAAGGGGCGTGTTGTAACGGACTGTTATGCAATGTACACTGCTAGTCTTGCGGTTATAAGGCAAAAGATCCACCCCCCCCCACACACACACATCTAAGTTCAAACTTCTGTTAACTCACGATATAGTTGCACCATTACCGTAACCAATCCAAGCCTCTGTCTATCGTATATCTTCACGTGTCATTTGGAAAGAAAATACCTAACCATAACAGAAACACATGGACCACTATAATCTATTTGGTTTATGAGATGTGATTTCAACATCAATTGGATATCTGATGGCACAGCGGTATTATGCTCGCCAACCACGCCTCATGTGCCTCGGGGTTCAATCCCCGGCCAACGCTCTCTTCTACCTAGCTAAGCCAGGAATAAGACTGGTAAAGAGGGAAGGTAGGGAACGAGGCTAGCAACCCCATCCCGTAAAAGTGTTAAACGCCACTGCTACCGGGACTTCAAGCTTCTAGCTGGAAGCCCTATGTTTATTGTTAATGTACTTAACTGGATGCAATATTGTAGTAAAATGCTGAGAATTCCATTCTGTATCACAAGTACTGATTTGGAATAAAGCTTACCTTATCTTATCTTATCTATGTTCCACTGGAAATGTAAAGGGATTTTTAAAGAAAACAACTAACTCCCTAGGTGTTGCTAATAATATCAAGCAACAAAAGGGTGTGTAAATAATAATTTCAACAGGAATAAAACAGACAAAACTACCTTTTAATATACACGCGTTGAATCTATTGAAAACATAATCCAAACTATGAAAAGCATCATTTGGCCAATCATTAAATTTTAATTCGCTAGCAGACATCATTGAACTTTGATTCCACGGCATTAAATTAGGCCTATCATTGCCATCATCATCTAAGAATGATGAAATTGTTTCCGAAGAATGTGATACATTTCGATATACCTCCTCATACAACGATAATGATGGCAAACAAATCAGCCGGTCATATCGAAGTTTTAATTCAATATGGAGTTCATTGAACATTGATTTGATGAGTGGAATGAGTTGAGAACGATCACAATTCTTATAGACAAAAAGATTGCCAATTACTACAGCTAAGCGGTGAATTAAACAGCATGGATTCGGTAGACCAAAATGTGCAGCTAACTTTTTTACCTTGGAGGAAAGAAATGGGATGTGAAACATTAAGAAAGGGAAAAAGTACACACAAAGAGATTAAGACTGTTTGTTTCTAAGCGCTATTTACAGGAGAGCACATTTTAGTACCACTCTTTTGAAGAAATATTTACAGCAGACGGAGCAATAGTAATAAGAAATACAAATTTGTCTATACTTTGAAGGAGAAAGAAGAGGTGCACAATTCTTTGGCGAGAAAATTAAGGTAAGAAAAGTATCCTGGTTGAAAATGGGGAATGCATCAAAGTTACTCCCGACATATATGAAGCAATGTTTGGACAATGGTGGAATCATCACACCAACTAAGCTGACAGTCACAGGTATATTATTAGACTAAAAACGTTCTGAAACATGCATATAACGCTTGACTCACAACTGTCTGTCTCTATATATGCTTGTTTGGTGTTGTAACGGCATATGAGAAGCTTTAATTTGGCTTGATCTAAAGTAATCCTGAGAAAAGAAGACAACGAAGTATAACTTGTGGTTTAGAGTAAAAAGATAACAATAATCGATGACTGGAGGGAGGTACAGTGGAATAATCAGAACCAACTGTAATTAGAATGAGAGACGTTCAGTTAATCCTTTGCAACATGGTGTTAACCATGCATTCTTGTCTTAGTTATTTATACAAGGAGGGAATAAGTCTTTCTGACTGGAAAAGTTGTCAAATTTTGACTAAAGAATGAGAATCCAAATTTAAGGAAATAAAAATTTGTTTGGAACCAACAGGAATGATGAAAATCAAAATTTATGCATTGAGGCATTGTTGAAAAACAGTGATTAGCAAGCAGAGCTTGCGTATGACGAATTTTTGGTACACACATTCAATAGAACCAACAACTAGTGAAGAACAAAACTTTCGTACGACGAAACAATTCGGTGGAACTGTCTATACAAATCTCTCTATTGATAGCGAGAATATTCGAGATATTCATCCATTAGAAGATAACTCTATTTAGGTAACGTTTAATCAATAAAGCTGAAATGAAAATCTGGTTGGTGGCAGGATTCGAACTGTAGGTTTTCTCATTACTACAGGGTGTCATCCTTAACCTTGGGTTAGCAATCCAAAGGCTTTCGGTTCGAATACTAACACGACCTATATTTTCATTTCCCCTTGAATCACCACTAATTATTTTCTCAAACGCAAACAAAAGTGGCATTATATACATACATACACTGAACCTTAATAATAATAATAGTCTACTTTATTCCAAAAACAGCACTTATAATACAGAATGGAATTCTCAACATTTGTCACAATATTTCATCTGATTTACTCAAAAAATATAAATAAATTATAACAAAATTAACCAGAGGAATTTGTCCACATTTACGATATAAAGAAGTCAAAAATATTCGAAGTACGAATTGAGACCATTAAATATGATAATAATAATTATTATTATAATAACAGTGAGTTTGTTTCAGACAGTATTGTAGATTCAGTTTGGAAACTTTAGCATGTTATAGATTATTGGATCTAACGTTCTGTTGATATAAGTATAGTGAGGGGAAATACAAAATTAACAGTGGTAACACAGCTTAAACGATGTTCACACTTATGAAAAATTAATAAATAAAAACAAAAAATTGAGAGGATTATAAATATAAGAAATACAATAACAATAAAGTTTGGTACTGTAAGGGTGGAAGAAATGGATTATTTAATAGTACAAAGAAGGTTAGTTAGTTCATGCCTGACACCATTTTCATCACATAAATATGGTATAGTGAAATTTTTATACTTAGATGTACGTGCATGAATTCTTCTGAAAAGACTTCTTGTTTTACCTGAGGAGACACGAGGTTGGAGCTGCGGGTGGAGTTGGTGCTCAGAGTCTGACAAAATTCCTTTAGCGAATTTGTTGCATGACATCGAGTGTCTATCAGTGACAATGTCAACGATATCGCCCAATGAGATACCACTCCTCCAACTGACTGACAGTTTACAGAGTTCTAAGAAGTATAACATAGTCTTTTTTAAGCAATCCAGGAAAGAATAAGGGTGAACAGTAAAGAAGAATAGGTAAAATACGCCAGTTGACAAACTGTAAGAGGAGTGGTTGAGTTATGCCTGAGTGCCTCAACTTCTTAATGTAAAACGTCAGACGAAATATTCTTTTAGAAATCACTAAGACATGGGAAGACCAGGATAGGTCAGAAGAAAGAATTAATCGAAGATACTTAATTTCAGACTTGATTTCAATATTAGTATCATCAATTTTGCGAGGGTCATAGGAACCAACGGTTTCATTTAACTTTCGTTTACATCGGAAAACTGAAATTAATAGTCTGACGTTTGGAAAGATTTAGTTTAAGGCCGTTAGACGAAGACCATTTGTTAATTCCTGATAGAAAGCTGTTCATCTTAGCACAGACAAGCTGGGAGTTAACAGACATTGAAATAGTCAATTCGCTCGCATACTTAACAAAATTCATTTCATCAGAGTGAGGCAATTCATGCAAAGAGAAAAAAAAACAGAAAAGGAGAAAGGACAGCGCCTTGAGGGACATCAGCCTCAGTAAGCAACGAAGTGGACGACTTTCCCTGACATACAGTGTACTGCTTTCTTCCTGAGAAATAAGAATGCGGCCATTTGACAACCCAATAGTCAGTTTGAGTTTCAGCAAGCTTGTTTAACAAAATATCCCTAAGTACTCAGTCGAAAGAAGATGCGTAATCTAATTAAGCAACGAGACAAAATTTCTAGTGAAGTCGTTATTTCACTACAATTATGAAAAAAGTGATAACAATAAGACACAAAAGTAACTATCATGCAGAATGTGTGAATAAACAAAACATTGGAGCGTCAACCCGAGTGTCATATGGTGTGTATCATTTTGTAATATTCCTTCAGGATTCTAGGCATTCGTTCGTGTGTATTTTGATCTCCAGTGATATTTTGGTTAACACTCAGACAAAAAATTGAACCGGTGGTCCAAAATGGTTGAATGTTGGCTAACCTCTCTCTACCCAAGAGGGCGGGGTTTGATTCCTCAACTGAGACAGTCTTCTTAACCTCAGCTAGTCAGTGGTAAGGAAGCCCAGAAAAGAGAGGAGGGGTTGAGGAGTAAGGTTAGCAATCACCTCTTGTAATAATTTTGTTTTAAAAATATCACCGCTACTGAAACACTACCCAGCTTAAATCCTGATGACCTACACAACGAACACACGGAATGAAAACAAAACAAAACAAACAAACACACACACACACAACTTACATCTGAATATGATAACTGTTTACGATTCCAAAATAATAATTCATGTGAAGTAGGATTTGTAAAAGGAGATGTTAATTCACTCCGAAGAACCTTATTGCACAAACCTTCAGAATCAGCGTCTGGAAAAAGAAACTAAATAGTATTCGAAACAAAGATTAAGTGTATTGTCAAGGAATTCATTTAGACTGAAGTGATCTAATTTACTAACACGTGTACACTTTTAAACATGTAATAAATAGATGAGAAAGGTATTCGTGGTCAGGGTAACAATACCCTGAATATTAATAATAATAATAGTAATAACAGTAACAATAATAAGGGAATATAAACATTAAAATATTCCCTTTATCCACAAAGTTATAACGAAATCAAAGGTTCATTCAGTTTTTTCCAGCGTTTGATTACGTAATGAATGAATCAAGAACAATACTCACTCAGCCGAAAGATATCCTCAGTTGAATAAGAGAACACCATATGAAATTAATTCACATAGCTGCATTTCAAAAATCGTCTACAGGTTTATCCAGACAGTAGCAAACTGGAACTAATCTACTTTTGTTAATCCAGACTCAAAGAGGGCAAAATAAAAAGATAATGAACATAGCTAAAGAATGTTTTCGTTTTTCTTACATGACTTGCCTCATTCTGATGTAGCCACTTTTGTCAAGTATGCCGATGACCTCTCGGTTTCTATGCCTGTCAACTCTCAGTTAGATTGTTCCAAATTAAATAACTTTCTGTCGGAAATTAGTCAGTGGTCCTCTTCAAACGGAGTTAAGCTTAATCCGTCTAAATGTCAGGTAGTCAATTTCACTTTCAGAAGTAAATGTGACCTACAACAACTAGTTAGCTCACATGGCCCCACTATCATTGGCAGCACAGAGGTTGAAAATACATCTCTAATGTCAAGTACCTTGGGCTGAGTTTTTCCACCGATCTTTCCTGGTTTTCCCACATCTTGCTATTTACTAGAAAGATGTTTCGCTTAACGTTCTACATTAGGAAATTTAGACAGCCTGGCATAAAGCAGTCTTTGCTTTCTCAGTTTGTAAATTCTTGTATTCTACCCATCCTCCTTTACTGCTCTCCATTAATCTTTCCTGGACTACTTAAGAAAGACTTTGCTTTGCTGAGAAGGGCAGGCACTAAAAGCAGTTAGTAGGGCAAGTGGGATATCGTTAAACCAACTGGTTAACACTATTGTGGATAGACATATAATGTCATGTAAGAAACTAGCGAATACAATATTGTCAGACCCCGAGCATCCTCTCTATACGCAGTTCTCTCCTTGCATTTCATCTGGTAGGACTAGTGTGGTGAGAGCAGGCTGCTAGCCGATTGGTTGGCACTAATCTACGTTAAGGTCTAGGTCACTAATATGGGCCGTGAGAAAATATGAACAAGCCTGAGTCAACAACCAATCACAGCAAAGTTAACGTGGCAAAATATGATTCGCAGATAGAGAACTCTATTTGTCAAGGAATCCCGAAACAACCAATCAGAAGCCTGCGTTTGTCTACCTAAACAACCAATCAGATGACTGCGCTTGTCTATAATAATGTAGTTGAAAGATGTATAAATACGTGTTGATTTTCATAATAAAACGATCTGTTGCTTCGCCCTTGTCTTCTGTTGTTACATTTGGTGTCGCTGCCTCCAGAAAATGAAGATCCCGTGGCCAGCTGCGTTTGAAGAAGGAGACATAAGGAGCTTCTTACGTGACTTCGAGGCTGTTGCTGAGCTGGTGGGTGTCAAGGAGCAGGCAGCGAAGGCAGTTGTCTTGGGGACGCTGTTGAGAGGCCGAGCGAAGGCTGCATATGACAGCGTAGACAGGTCAAATGGCACAGCGTCTTGGAAGAAATTGGTTGAACGACTAGTTCCCGAGTTTGACAGCGAAACAGACAGACAGCTAGCAATGCAGCAGTTCCGGTCAATGAAGCTTGGACCTGATGGAGACCCGCTAGTGTTGGCGGTGAAACTGACTAATCTACTTCGACGCGCACTTCCCACTTTAGATGAAGAATCAGAAGCGCAGTTACTGTCTTCCCAATTCATCGAGAGTGTCCCAGACCACATTTCTCAGCGATTACAACTGGTTAACGCAACGCAGCCGATGGATATTAGCGAGCTGGCGAAGGTGACCAGACAGCTGCTGAGCACAACGGTAGCCGCTATAGACCAACCAAAACCAAACGAGTATGAGCAGAAAATTGAAGCATTGCAGCGGGAAGTGGCGGCGTTAAAGTTGGCTGATAGAAAAGACCGGTGTTTTGAATGCGGTAAGCCGGGACACTGGAGAAGATACTGCCCAGAAAGGCGGAAAAGAAAAAATTTCAGACGGTATAATGCTTGTTCTTTCTTTCGTATGAACCTAGATTTAGTGGGGGCTATTGAGAAAGGCGCTCTGTATTCGAAGTTGCGAGTGAATGATCGAGAAGTAGTATGTTTGATAGATACAGGGGCGGCCGTGTCGTTAATAGATAAGAATTTATGTAAGAGTGTTAGCCCGTGTTCATTGACAGTACAAACAGTAGGCGGGTATGTGTTGCGTATCACGGGTAGATCGAACTGTACGGTCGTTGTTGGTGGCTGCGAGGTGACGTTTCCTTTCATTGTTGTACCCGAACTACAGCGAACGATATTAGGAGCGGATTTTCTGCGTGAGATTGGTGCCATAATCGACACGCAAGCGAACGTGGTGGTCACGAAATACGGGCATATCAACATGTATGAGACCAGCGAGATAGCAGCGATTAAGCTGCCGACGGTACACAATGTGACAGAGTTAATTAGTAAATACGATCATCTGTTCACTGGAGATGGCGACCCATACGGTTATTGCGATAAGGTGAATCATGAAATTCCGTTAAGTGATCCGAAAGTAAGGTCATTTACAACGCGAAGAGTTCCATGTCATCTGGAAGGCGAAGTGGAGCGACAAGTGCAAGAGATGTTAAAAGATGACATTATTGAGGAAGCTGATAGCCCGTACAACTCTCCAGTGCTGTTAGTAAAAAAAGCGAATGGGAAGTATAGATTCTGTGTTGATTTTCGACAGTTAAACAGTATGACAGAGTTAAGACCGTGTGCCATGCCAACAGTGGTAGAAACTTTAGATCGCCTACAAGGTGCGAATGTGTTTTCGGTTCTCGATCTTCGCTCAGGATACTGGCAGATACCGATAAAACAAGGTGATAGAGATAAGACGGCTTTCATCGTGGGTCAGACACAATATCGATTTAAACGCATGCCGTTTGGACTAGCAGGTGCACCGTTTACGTTCAGACGACTGATGAAGCTATTACTTAGGAACTTGAAAAACGTGGAGGTTTATGGTGATGATCTCGTCATATACAGTCAAAACGAAAACGATCACGTCAACCATGTAGAAGCCGTGCTGCGACGCATCGAAGAGTTTGGACTACGCGTCAACAAAACCAAGTCCCAGATAGCCAAAAAGAATGTTACTCTGTTGGGACATAAAGTGGGAAATGGTGAGATTAAACCACTGCCGGAGAAAATTTTGACGATTAAAACGATTCCAGCCCCGAATTCAAAGAGAAAACTGAGACAATTCTTGGGTAGAGCAGCGTTTTATAGCCGCTTCGTGAAGAACTTCAATGAGATAGCAGCCCCTCTATACAGGCTACTAGGTGAGCCAAAGTTTGTTTGGTCGGAAGAATCGCAGAGGACATTCGACAGAATTAAACAGCTGCTCGACCACCAACAAATGACGCTAAAACTACCTGTGCCAGGAAGACAGTTCACAGTGTGCACAGATGCCAGTGACTACGCTATAGGTGCGGTCCTAAGACAGGACGAGGGAATCGTTGAGTATGCCAGTAGGGTTTTGACACTCGCAGAGAGAAAGTATTCAACGATAGAGAAAGAATGTTTAGCAATGGTATGGGCAGTCGACAAATGGAGACCTTATTTACTCGGCCGGCGGTTCCACATCGAAACTGATCATAAGCCGCTACAATTTTTGAAGACAGCGAGAGACCCACGGGGGAAGTTGTCACGGTGGATGTTGCGTCTTCAGGAGTACGATTTTACGATCTCACACGTTCCTGGAAGTGAAAATGTCTTGGCAGATTTGTTATCGAGACCAGAAGATGAGTCTGAGTTGCCCGAGGTCGCTTACGGAGTGCATGCAGTAGAACAAGACCCACTAAGACTTGCACGTAGGCAGAGGTTGGACGATACGCTGAATACAGTAATACAGGTGATCACCAACGGAATAGAAGTGGATCAAACTACGGCGAGTAAGGAGCTAACCACACTACTCAGACAGAGGGATCGACTCAGAGTGAATGCCTACGGGACTCTGACCTGGCGAGAGAACGACGGAAGCTGGCTGGCTGTCATACCTCAATCGTCGCGCCACGACATGATAGAAGAATGTCACCAGCTAGCGCATACAGGCGTGGCCAGAACGACCGATCTCCTAAGACAAAGTATGTACTGGCCAGGTATGAGAGAAGACGTAGCAAGATACGTACTTGGATGTCCACGGTGCCAGCTGATGAAAGGTGACCGGTGTATACGACCACCACTTCAGTCGATTCCAGTTACCGCGATAGGTGACTTGTGGTCCGTAGATGTCATGGGTCCATTTCCTCAGACATCCAATGGTAATCAGTACCTCTTGGTGATGACGGAACACGCGACACGATGGGTAGACGCCGTAGCAATCCCAGACCAACGTGCAAGAACCGTGACAGATGCAGTAGTTAGACACATTGTTGCAGACCACGGCGTACCGAAGACAATACTGACAGACCAAGGTCCCTGTTTCGAGAGTGAAGAGTTTACTTCCCGTTTGCAACAGCTGGGCATCAAGAGGATCAGAACGACCCCATACCATCCACAAACGAATGGCCTAACGGAGAGAAACAACCGTACACTGAAGGAGTGGCTGGCCTCGAAGGGCGGGAACTGGGAAACGGAGCTTCCACTGATTTTACTAACACATCGGGCTACCACTCAGGAAACAACGAAGAAGTCACCCTTCCAACTGATGTATGGTAGAAAACCACGATTACCGGTACACAATGAGACCTGGCCCATGCACCAAAAGTGGAGTACGACGAAATTAAAAGCAGAGAGGAAAGAGGCAGTCAAGAATGTAATACGGAAGCAGCGCAGTGATGTCATGAAGTCTCAGATGAAAGAAAGGACGCAGTGCATTACCTTTGCAGTCGGGGACCAAGTGAAGTGTAGAGACAGGAGATATACAGTTGGAGGCGGGCTAGGTTCACGGAAACTCCTTCCAAAGTGGGAAGGACCATACACAATCACAAAAAGACGGGGTCAAGTATATACCATCCGAAGAGGTGATAAACAGAAACGAGTTAACGCCAGTCAGCTCCAAAGATGGGTACAGTGGGACAAGCCGGTCAGTAACAATCCTCAACTAGAGGATGTAGCACCCAGAAGGTCGGAACGTCTGCGCACGAAGCTATTTGACGGGGGGACGAGTGTGGTGAGAGCAGGCTGCTAGCCGATTGGTTGGCACTAATCTACGTTAAGGTCTAGGTCACTAATATGGGCCGTGAGAAAATATGAACAAGCCTGAGTCAACAACCAATCACAGCAAAGTTAACGTGGCAAAATATGATTCGCAGATAGAGAACTCTATTTGTCAAGGAATCCCGAAACAACCAATCAGAAGCCTGCGTTTGTCTACCTAAACAACCAATCAGATGACTGCGCTTGTCTATAATAATGTAGTTGAAAGATGTATAAATACGTGTTGATTTTCATAATAAAACGATCTGTTGCTTCGCCCTTGTCTTCTGTTGTTACACTAGAACCAGCTATAGGAGGGTGGCTATATGCTAGGACTACCAAATACAAAAACTCCACAATACCATATCTGGCACAGCTGTTATGTGATGAGAAATCCGTTAGATATGACACGATAAACTTACTGCGGCACTCTAACAAATAGTCCCATTAGTTTTTGTTTTCCTTTCCTCGTTATTATTACACTGTTGTTCTCATCTTCTATTACACACCAATTTTATATTTCACATCCTGTGGTGCATTGTTTGAAATGTAAACTATACGCTGTTTTTTTATTTATCTTTTATTTTTTTGGCGTTGGTTTTTATTTATTTATTTTAAAAATCTTATATAATTTATGAGGTAATTAGATGCAATATACTGTAATGCACGCTGAAAATTCCATAACTGTACCACAAATACCGTTTGGAATAAAGCTGTTATTATTATTATTATTATTATTATTACTATTATTCATAATCACATCAATGTGAAGACCTGATTATGTCGGAGCGAAAAATGGCGCTCGAAACGTCGTGCAGTTATTAACACTGAAGCTCTGTGTGCTATACCAAATATAACTATTAATTACTTATCGACTAAGATAGTCAGGACATGTATTACGTATGCTTAATCATCGCCCTCCGCCGACGGGCAGTGTTAGCTGATACAGGATTGATCAGGTTGGAAAAGAGCTAGTCAATGGTGGTCAAACCAAAACATGGCTTCAAGAGTCAACGAAATCCACAACAGTTAATATAAGCCAACCAGCCACGTGACGTGTTAAACTGCTGTCTGGTTGAGGTCCTCGGGACGGTAAAAACCGATGGTTGAAGGCAGTTGTTGGCATGGCTCAATATCGTTCTCGATGGTGCAGATGGTGCATTCACTCTTTGTAATTTATCACATCCAATAAAAATTTACTGTTCTTCCATATTTCTATTCATTTTCCATCACTGAAACTTCTGTTTACTATCTCCCTTTTGAATCTCCCCTTTACTCTCTTCTATTTCTTTGTGGGCAACTCGAACAGCTACTTATCTGTGCCAATCTCTGCGTTAACACCAGTCAGTCAAACACTTATCAAAAATGAAATTATGTATCACCACAGTGACTTTGTTGTACAAAGATAGAATTCACCTTGCTCACAGAGTTTTCACTGTCTTAAGAAAATCTAAGACAGACCCTTTTTTCTGATGCCCCAATGTATCTCCTATGGAAGTTACACGTAAATTGATACACACAGTTGAAGCTAACAACAAAGGAAGGGTATCTGTCGACTTTTTACTGCATCAGCGAACATATCTGGCGCACAGGAACCAACCGAGTGGGATTAAATATCCCAGCCTATAACTCTTCAAGTCGTTTCGTGATTATCTCTGCAGTGTCATTACCTTTACATTTTAGGTGGATGAATAATTGAGGTAATTTAATCACCTTATATCCGTTTTTTCTTCCAAAATCTGTCAATAAATCTTTGCGGATATCTGTTCTTTTGTACACACTAACATGATTCGCAGAGCATCCTTCAGTTTTTATGTTCGAGCTATATTATTCTCACCCTAATAAATAATTATTTTAATTACTCCTTGCTTGGGTTTAATCGAATCAGCCTGTTGATATCCAAGTAACTTTCACTCCACTTACTTTCTCATTCATAGGTCTTTGTAGTAAGCCATATCTAGAAGGCTGAATTTTCTGTCCACTTCATAATCTATGGTAAAATTAATTTTTCTTTGTGGGGTGTTCTGAAGAGATTTATAGCATCGTTTGATGCAACTCTTTCTCACTCCACTCCACTTACCGCCTTTTTGAAACTATGAGTGCGATAAACCAGAATTCCGACCTTTACTGGGAATGCACTAATGACATACAACTCTAGTTTAGAAAATACGCTATCGTCAGATTGATAGGATAGAGATATGAAGTTCAAAAGGGTTTCACCCGCAGTGACGGATATTTTCATGGAAAACATACGGGACAATCAGAGAAATGATATTTGTACACAAGGTATGCGGATGATACCTTTATTGTACGTGATGTGATTCACCTCACGCATCCCGTTTATTGATAACTTTAATAATATTAATAGACTAGAATTGAATGTCACGGTAGTCAGTTCTATTTCTCATGAGGTTGTAGGCGTGTTGCGTTGTGAATATCCTTACAGTACAGTGGAAAAGTTGTCCAATGTTTTTTTCAGTCTTCAACAGACAATCCATGATGAAAGATAAACTTTATTATCATGAGAAATATTTTGACAACCATTTATGCCCACATGGAAGAAATAACCAAAAATAGTAAATCATAAATCCTTACTAGGAGAAATTGTAGAACAGAACTGCTTGAGAGATTGTTATCTAAAGAAGTGAAGAGTAACAAACAGACAAAACAAAGTATTAGCGTCGAACTATTCCTGAACATATGAATAATAAAGCTGAAATAGACTTTTCACTAACGGTAAACAAGAAGTCTATTTATACATACATACCCTCCGACAGACTCTAGAACATAGACACACTTTTCGGCGTTCAACAATTGCCATATTTCTTGACTTGAAGGTGACCTTCGACTCCGTGGATCGAAAGGCACTATGGCAATGTTTGACTGTGAAGGGAGTGCCAAGAAAGTACATTGCACTAATCAAGCCACTCTATTCAAACTCACATAGCCATGTAAGGGCTTATGTGGAATTGTCATCTGAATTGATAACAACCACGGGTGTCCGACAGGGATGTCCACTTTCCCCATTCCTGTTTAACTTCATCATAGGTATGCTAATGGAAGCATCCTTAACTGAACGTAACGACTTACGAATCGACTTGTTACCAGGGAATAAATAGTCTTTTGGACTAAGAATATGCAGATGACATAGTCCTGTTAGGGGAGTGTGCTGACAAAATAGAGCAGAGTCCTCTGAACACCTTGAGCAGCAATCTTCCTATGTTTGGCATACGATTCACCCTTGTAAAATGTAAGATGCTACTACACGACTGGACTACATCAACTCCTAGCTCAGTGAAAGGGAGTGAAGTAATAGAAAATGTTGACCACTTCACCTATTTGGGAAGTTGTATCAGCACCAATGGACTCATTGCCGAAGAAATCTCAGCACGGATTCAAAAAGCTCGAGCTACTTTCGCTGACTTACACCATCTCTGGCGTAGGCGTGATATCCGGCTATCAACCAAGGGACATGTGTACTGCTCAGCACTTCGCTCCGTCCTCCTCTATGGCTCTGAAACATGGCCAATATGAGTTGAAGACATGAAATGGTTGACTGTTTTCGATCATAGATGTCTACGATCTCTTTCTCACGTTAGGTGGTTTAATAAGGTAACTAATGTTGACGTTAGGCGTAGAGTGTTGGCCAAACGCGGAAAATCAATCGATGAGGCTATCAAGTTACATAGATTGAGATGGCTAGGTCACGTCCTGCGCATGACTAACCATCGCCTCCCCCTCCCCGACGGGCATTACTAGCTGATATAGGTGTAGGTTGGTAAAGAGTAAGTCGTGGCCAAACAAAAACATGGCCTCATCAATCCATGAAATCCTTGACAGTTAAACTGAGTCAGGTAGGGAGATGCAGACTCCCGGGTTGGGGTCCTCCGGACTCTAAGAATCAATGGCTGGAGACAATAGGTAACATGGCTCAAACTCATCGTTGTCAATGGCCAGCGCAGATGTATTCAGTCTCTGTAATCTTTCATATTTCTTTCTACCATTACTCATTCTGTTTCACTCTTATACTTGTCAAACTCTATTGATTCTCTTCACTCATCTTCTTGTCTACCTTTGTGTGCTATTTGGAACGTGGCAACTCAAACTGGTGCACTTCGGTGGCAAGTTCTATGTTGAATCCATACAGACAGACAGATATACATACGACTGCAATTCAAGGGCGATATATACCTAGCGAAATATTGACAATGAAATGAACAAAATCAGTTCAAAGAACTTTTAATGCTCACAAGCTACAAGTCATATCTTCTACACGAGCGATATGGTGATTTCTCAAATGAAAGATGAAATACCTGGACTAACCATTTCTAAATGTATTTACCAATTCAAACGCTCTTGTAGAGCGAGTTACATTGGCTGTTACTTCAGAAACTTGATTTTTCGTGCTCTCTCGGGAACATCTACCAGTGTAGCTAGATAACGATGTAGTTAGAAACACCAATACCTTCATACTGAACACCTGGTCCAAACCGACCACAAAGCTAATATTGAAAAGAATCATTCATTCTCCATCATCTACCAGCTACCAAATAAATTTCCAAAACCATCCAGATACCGCATACTTAAAACAGCAGAGGCTATCGCGATTCGCGTGAAACAACTGGTGCTCTGTGTGCGAAAGAAGTGCAAAAGTCCAGCTAGCCACTACCACTGCCGTAGCCGACCTTTAGTGGGGACTATAAATGCATGAATTTGTTTGGTTAGTTTTCTTAATTTTTCTGATATTCAGTGTATATTGTTATGTTGATGCTATTGAACTGTAATCGATTGATATTATTGATTCGATTTTATTTAAACAACAACATTAATGTTGTGAAGTAAATATTATTTTAAAGGAAAGAGTTTACAGATTCTCTCAGATTCTTCTACACTTTTGTTTATTTAACAGGAAACTGGATAAATCTTTCAGTGACAAAAAACAGATACAAAAAAAAACTAATTCCAATCTTCTCAAGCCCCTAAATTACAAATTCAATAATTATCACAGATAAGTTGGTGAAATCTTTTTCGGTGTACTTTTTTTCCAGTTGTTTCTTCAAAACACTTTTCATCTTCAATACTTCACCTGCTTAAAGCAATTAGCTCTTTGTATGAATTTCAAGAAAGCAGTAAGGTGCAACACACTTCACATATTCTGATCACACACGTACGTATTTCTCAGACATATATATATATATATATATATATATATATATATATATATATATATATATATATATACGTTAATAGAGTATAAAAGATTGATTCTGAATAAACGTTTGGGCGGCGGGAGGGGTGAGGTGCAAAACTACACATAAGACATAAGAAGAAAACGGTGGAGATGTCAATAAGTGCGGTGTTGTTAATTTATACGGCGCGGGAGTGTTGCCAGCTTTTCATACCCAATCTTTCCTCTTTTTTTAGAGGGTTTACGATCGGCTCTAAGCGAGGTTTAGGAATGTGTTAGCCGCGTATCGAAACCCGGATCACGTTCATGGTTGGTGAGCATTTGTATCAGTGAAGCTATCCAAGCACAAAGCGTTATCCACCAGACCACTTGAAGCACAGAAGTGTTTAGCTCGAGGTCTTGCCAACACTAGGACTCGGGTCTCTAGATTCAGAGTCCATAATGTTGTCCTACACACACACACAACGAAGTTTATAAAAATAAACTATTCCAATTAAAATCTTCATCCAGATTCTCCACGCTGATTTAAACTATTGATAAAAATAGATTGGACTATACAAAAACTAATTAACAATATAGCGAACATATATTAACAAAAAAAAACAAAATTATGGTTTACGTTACCATTCATTTTATACTAACTACCTGATGAGAAATCGGTAGGCTGACTTGATTTATCAGAAAGGATATGATCTGGTTCCAAAAGACGTTGAATCCGTTTACCTGAAATACAATAGGTACCAGTAGACTCTCTCTTCAATAAAAAGTAACAGATAAGATGACAACACTGCATATTACTTGCTACTAAGTAGTTATCTTGAAGTATTAGGACAGTACTCGAGATAGACTTAAAAACTCTATAACCGGGAACAAAGATTTCTCATGTATCCGACTACTGTATGGGCGATCTGTATCCGTTGTGAGATTTCGCCAGCGATCAACCAGTTGGCGTTGGCTGATGCAACTTCCCAAATAAGTGAAATGGTCAACGTGCTCTACCACTTCACTCCCTATTTCTAAGCTAGGAGTCAATGTAGTACAGTCGAGTCCTATAGCATCATCTTATATATGGCAGCAGATGATGCCCGTTTGAACATTCTTAGCTTCATAAACTGTATATTTATACTGTTATGCTTTTTATTTCTGACTGCATATTATACATATGCATTTATACGTCTATATACTAATCATGTCACCACCCATCCATCGTAATTAGTTACCAGTTCATATCATATCAATTTTCTGATATGATTGAGAACAATAAGTGAATTGTGTTCGAAACTGTGTCATCCAGTAAATAGTAATACTGTTTCACTCACTGTGTGATACATCTAATAAGTAAGACTAATATGGAATTACTTACTACTACAGTGGCCAATTTTTACACATATATTAACATGACTGAAGTTATTTTTGAATTTCGCATCAACCTGAAAACATCTTAGAAGTGTCCACACGCTAGGAGGCAACATGCCGACACAGAGATCAAGCAATTTGATGCCATTATTACTTATATAACTAGCATCCGTATAAACAGATTAGGCAGGTAGGTAGGTGTAGAAAACAGTAAACGCCAACTTACTCATTCTATCAACAAATGGACTAGTTGAGCACATTTGTAATTGCCATTCTGGAGCACCTTCAGGTTTTAGAGATCTATAATGCAGAAAAAAACCATATAAGAGATGTGAAGTAACTTTGCCGATTAACAATTAACAATATACTGATGTGAGACTACCTGAGGTGGTCTAGGATATTGGGAAAATGCTAAGCGTCGTAATAAGTGAAGATTGATATAAGTTTAAAACTTGGGCACTATGGTTGTAGAGTATAACTCTTTTTATGGATAAAATTTTATTTTGATCAACTGTCACACAGTGTGTTACACAGCAATAATATTAACTGATGACCACGTTTCGAGCACAATTCATTACTGTTCATAATCATATCAAGTCACTACTCATACAAAATTTGTCCTTCATTCATACACATGTGTGGAATCGATTAGATGTTGGAATAAAAATCAATATAGGATAATGTACATACATTCAGAATTACTAATATGAGTGTTATTGAACAAATACAATCAGATGGGTAATAAGACGAGTGTTCTTATAGTCATAATAAGCAACTTGTTAGAATGTTGTGATGTACGTGAACTGAATTGGAATAGAATTTTAAGATTATTTATTATCCTCTTCTGATTTGGCTGGTTGGCGATAATAGTATCTTCCATATTTCTGGTATTTGCATTGAGTCATTCCTATTGCATGTGTTACGTGTAGACTAAAATATATGGTCAATGACAAAGATTATATAATTGTTGTTGAAACATCCAAAAAAGTTAGAGAATCAGCCTTAAAAAAATCAAAAACCATAGAAATCAAAAAATTCAACAAACTAATAGAAGAAAAGAACAGAATACATGAAACTGACGTCAACGTTTCGTCCTCTATTGACAGAACAAAGTGGGTGATCAACCTCTCATCAAGGGAACTAAGCTATAGTGAGCTCTGTGCGTCGATGGCACAGTGGTTAGGACTCTTGCCGACCAGGCAAATGGTTCAAGGTTCGATCCTCTGCCGACGCACACCTGATATCTATGGTTGGTCTGCAAAATTTGGGCTACCGATACCACATGCTGAAAATTCCACACTCGTACTGAAAATACGGTGTGGCATCAAGCTGTAATAAAACTAAAAATAAAAAAAATAAAAGTACTTGAGGAAGGACTAAATTTCAATGTAACAGTAAGTAAATTAAAACCAGAGGATGTCATCCCTAACATAGAAGTAGCACTAAGCTCAATAGATAAGACGACAGCAGAAGAGGTTCGAGCACAATGTGCATTAACCCTGAAAAATCAAAAGAAGGCGAAATCAAACTTAACAACATCAGAAAGACTAGCTCGAATTAGTCTAAAACAAGATAAAAACATTGTCATCGCAAAAGCTGACAAAAGAGACTCTACAGTAGTTTCGGCTAAATCTGACTATATCAAAAAAGTCACTGAACACATTGAGACGGGTCCATATGAGGAAATTAAGAAGCCTGTAGATGCAATAATGAATAAGGTTAAAAAAAACCTACGGCGGAACTAATACGCAGAATGAAGCCGTCACTGGCCAATTCCACACATGTATATAGAAGTAAGGAAAAAAGTTATGTGAGTAACTTCATATGATATGGCAATAATAATAAACTGTGCTTGAAACGTTGTCATCAGTTAGTATTAGTGTATAGCACTGTGTGATTTATCAAAATAAAATCTTATCTATAATGGAGGTGAAGATTGAAATAGGATTGAAATAGCGCAATTCGACCGCACCGATGACCTGGAAACGCTCAGTGAACAAGATAGTGAAACCTAGTAAATAAAATTGCAATCATGAATAAAAATGTGCTCAATGAAGTGTTATGTTATTAAATGGGATATCTGGCAAGTTTCAGGTTACGTCTGGAAAAGATTAAGTTATGGTTTTAGGCTAAGGACACGTTAGGGTTAGGTTAACCTAATGAGGTCGACATTAGAATCAGAATAGGGTCAGTTTATGGATATTTTCACGTTAGGTTTAAGTTAAAGAAAAATGAGAGTTATAGTTAGGGTTAGAAGACCTAGATAAATTTATGCATAGAACGTAGTTAAATTACTCTGTTGATACTCCCATTCAATACTGAGAGGTATTTTTGTCACGACAGAGGAAGGTATCCTGTGTCTGTCTAACAAATTCATGCCTTTTTATTCATTATTTTCATGAATACATGTATCTTGTATCTAGGCAAAATTGTCTATATCATATCATGTGGTTGGTGCGTTCATGGTCATTTGTCTGTTGATACTTATCGGTGCCTACAGATTAACTTTGCCGTAAGAAAAATAGGCTAGTTAGACAATTCGTTAGTGCAAGTTGCCAAGTGTATTATTAACGGTTATATCAACTAAACTAGACTGTCTGTCTGTTTTCGACATAGAACTTTGCACATATGTGCCGAAGTTCAAGTCCCACACTCCCTCCTTGTACCACACAAACCAAGAGAAGAAATTCGAGAAAAGCATAATAGAGACAGGAAACAGATGTGTGAGACAAAGGAAGAGTAATAACGAAGAACAAAACAGTTTCATTGGAAATCATAAGTCGCAAGGAGTGGATGCATCTGCACCACCCATTGAGAACGATTTTCAACCATGTCACCAATTGTTTCCAACCATTGACTTTTACCATCCCGAGGACCCCAACCAGTCAGGAAGTCTACACCCTCCTACGTAGCTGACTTAAACTAACTGTTGTGGATTTCATTGAGTGGTGACATGTTTTGGTTTGACCGCCGCTAGCTCTTTTCCAGCCTGACCCTATATCAGCTAACATTACCCATTGTCGAAGAAGGCGATGACTAGGCATACGTAACATATGTCCTAACCATCTCAGTCCATGTAACTTCACAACTTCGTCGATTCATTTCCCCTGTTTACCTAGAACTCGACGCCTAACCTCAAAATTGCCTACCTTATTGTGCCACTTCACACGGGAGATCGAACGCAGCCACCTATGATCAAAGAAAGCTAATCTTTTCATGTCTTCCACTCTCAGTGGCCAAGTCTCACAGTCATAAAGGAGGACGGAGCTAACTTATGAGCAGTACACACGTTCTTAGGTCGATAGCCAGTCGAATATCTCGTCTAAACTAAACTAGACTGTTATAAATATGCTTACATAATCACCTCACAATATTTGTTTGTCTTTTTTCGTATTAAATGCCTAGAAAACTTTGGACTCTTAAAGAGTAATCCAGTAATTGGTGTATACTGTATGGAACGAAGGTACCTAGTCAAGTATTCATCTCTCATTCATCTATTATTATCGGATGATATTATCCACTAGTTTTTTTACGTCTTATACTCATTCTAAGTGTGTGCGTGTGTGTGTTTGAAAACGATAAATTTTGTCTTTGTTTAGTATAAAGTATCCTCGTCTTATTGATCTACAACACCATAGATGTTGAGGCAGGACTGAACTTAGGTAAAGCAGAAGGTAAATAATGTTTAAACAAACATGCATTCACTAGGCATACATCAACAGTGCGGTTTTACACCTTATCCAAGGAATTACGGCACATCTTCTACACTTATTATTTATTTTATTCACTTACGTTCCCATTGGAGCATAGCCCTTCACACTAGAGCTTTGAAGTTTCCGTAGTAGTGGTGTTTATTACTTTTACGGGATGGGGTTGCTAGCCTCGTTCCCTACCTTCCCCTTTTACCAGTCTTACTCCTGGCTTAGCTAGGTAGAAGAGAGCGTTGGCCGGGGATTGAACCCCGAGGCACATGAGGCGTGGTTGGCGAGCATAATACCACTGTGCCATCAGATATCCAATTGATGTTGAAATCACATCTAATAAACCAAATAGATTATAGTGGTCCAGCTGTTTCTATTATGGTTAGGTACTTTCTTTCCAAATGACACGTGAAGATATACGATAGACAGAGGCTTGGTTTGGTTGTGAGAATGTCAGTGATAACCTCCCATATAAACGTGGTTAAAAATATGATGAAAAAAGAAATCTTGACCAAAGTTAATGTAAACAATAACTAACATAGAAGATAAGGAGAAAATAATAGGCGTTTGTATAGGTGCATCAAACTCACTTCCATGATGGTTTCTCAGTGATTGCATGACTAGGTACTGATGGCCAAGTGGTAGCTAAATTGAAGGACCTATTAAGTAAACAAAACAAAACAAACCAATGATATCAATGTATACCTATTATAAATTGTCTTACAACTCTAAGTTTTTCCTAAGAAAACCTATTGTTTTCATAAAATTTTATTGCTTTCAACTACAGGTGGAACTGACGAGGATATCAAAGCCAGAATCAGAAAAGGAAGATAAACTTTCATTACTCTTAAGTCTGTGTGGAGGTGAACAGCACTCACCATCAAAAATAACATCCGGACCTTCAACTCCAATGTGAAGTCAGTCAGTGCTACTTAACATACGGATCAGAGACTTGCACTGCGCGTCATAAAGAGCATCTCAAACAAACTACAGACCTTCATTAATAGTTGTCTTCGCTCAGTACTCAAGATCAGATGGCCAGAAAAGATCAGCAATAGGAATCTCTGGCAATAAGCGAACCAACCAGGAACCGATTGTGATACAAATAGGAAGGAAGAAATGGAGATGGATTGGCCATAGTCTGAGGAAACCATCAAATGACATCACTAGACAAGCCATTGCTCGAGTGAAACCAGAAAGGGAAGCGGCGAGTTGGTCGTCAGTGCGATGGTGACTTGGAGGAGATCATGTGAAGAGGAGATGAAAGCATGTGGGCAGACTTGTAGTGGGGTGAAAAAGTTGGCAGAAAACCGAAAGCTGAAACCCTATGTTCCTCTAGGAATTAAAGGATATAATAATAATTATTATTATTATGTCCCGAGTGAAACATAAGGCTTCAAGCTAGAGCTTTGAAGTTTTGGTAACAGTGGTTTTATTTTTATAGGGTGGGGTTGCTAGCAACATACGTAGCTTTCCTTCCTTGTCAGCATTACTACTGCAGATAGAACCCCGAAGCAAATGCGTGGTTGTCCAGCAATCTACCTGTGAACCACCGACTTTCTAAGATAATCTCAGCAAATACGTATATATATATATATATATATATACGGTTGGACCAAACCATTGTGCTTAGTAAAGCCCGTCAATAACATGTATCTGCAAACTAAAAGAAACTGATGTCAACCTTGTGAAATTCAAACCCACACCACTCAGTGTTGTAGTAACAGATGTTACCACTAGGATGTTCGGGGTCACGATTGACCTCCTGCTGGACAGTAATGGTTATACTGGTTGGTTACTGGGGGCTGGGGGAAGGCACAGACTGATAGAATTCAATAAACAAACACACGCACACACACACACACATCTACACATTTGCTTACATGAATAAATTTTGAATAAAAACCGGCAAACAAAGAGACATAAAAACAAACTGACTGTATAGCTTACAATTCCAATGGTGATTCTTGAAATAGATCAAATGAAAATATTGACAGATTCGTATTTGAATAATCAGCTTCATTTTGTTTCCGTACATTCGGACGGTGCATTCAAATGCAAAACCAAAGAAACGAAGAAAGAGAACAAAGAAAGATGGATGAATGCCTCATTTATTTTTCTCAAAAAGCAACACGATTATGCCACATTCACACACATTCAATGAAGCAAAGTATTCATTAAGCAACTCTGATTAAAACTAGGTGACGATGAGTCAAACTGACAATTCGCAAAACTTATAATACGCGATTTCCGATTTACATACTTCTGCATGAAATCTCATCATAGTTTCCTCCGGAAACTGAAATGATTAAGACCACAACAACAATGTGTGATCTGCTCGATGTTTAGACCACTTCGATCTGGTTAATAAGCACTACTGGTTGGGTATAATTGGTATCAAACTACTCATCTCAACCAATCAGTAGTATATAGCAACATGTATTTAGATAATATAAGAATATGAGGTTTCTGCGATTATTGTTAGTTTTGTTTGTTTGTTTGTTTTCAACATAGAACTTTGCACATATGTGCCGAAGTTCAAGTCCCACACTCCCTCCTTGTACCACACAAACCAAGAGAAGAAATTCGAGAAAAGCATAATAGAGACAGGAAACAGACGTGTGAGACAAAGGAAGAGTAATAACGAAGAACAAAACAGTTTCATTGGAAATCATAAGTCGCAAGGAGTGGATGCATCTGCACCACCCATTGAGAACGATTTTCAACCATGTCACCAATTGTTTCCAACCATTGACTTTTACCATCCCGAGGACCCCAACCAGTCAGGAAGTCTACACCTTCCTACGTGGCTGACTTAAACTAACTGTTGTGGATTTCATTGAGTGGTGACATGTTTTGGTTTGACCGCCGCTAGCTCTTTTCCAGCCTGACTCTATGTCAGCTGACATTGCCCATTGTCGAGGAAGGCGATGACTAGGCATACGTAACACATGTCCTAACTATCTGAATAGGTGTAACTTCACAGCCTCGTCGATTGATGATGAGGAATACAAATTTGTTCACATGACACTTGAATTGTTGCTAATTTGCATTAATCACCTATGCGTCGAATCGCCATCTAACCAATTTATACTGCAACATATAAAGACATTGTGGTGAAAATATGATACATAACAACAGTTGAGCGTAAACACAAGTCTATAGACCTTTTTATTCTAAATCAGATTCAACACTGAATGAGAAAATATATACTCTTGGATTAGCATTAAACAGTCTCTCATAGATTCATGGATGGGATCTAAGTAAGGTCCAAGAGAATGTGCAAACCCTTTGATGGAAGATAGTATCAAATGAACACAGTATGGAAAGATATACTATTTATGTATAACTCACTCTGTAAAGACGAACAAGAAGGCAGATGGTATATAAATCTAGCTGCGATGTCCAGCTTAGGAACAGCACAGTTTACACTCCAAGGATAGCCCTGACAAGGAAATAAAAAAAGGCAAAACAGATTACAAGAAGGAAATTCATACACCTAATGTCCAAAAACGTTTCAAATGTAATTACTGACTGACTGACTGACGACACCACAGAAGCTTCAATCAAACAAGTATGTTTTATGCGTGATAAATAATGCCGCCTACAAAACATAAGCTCTTGAAGAAATCTTAAAATAAAGAGGGTCGAATACCAGGTCAACGAGATGGTAAACACTAATACAAGTGAATAAAACCACTGGATCTGTGGAGTCAACCAACCACGGTCAAGGTCAGGCATCATTCAGACAGAATTCCAAAGCCCTATACTTCATTTCAACATTATTTTCGTGATTTAAGTATGCATCTCAGGTAATACAAAAACATCAGAAACAGGTAAATGAGCTACAAATCGTCTACACTACTTCAGTATCTTCTAACCTTAAGTGAACAAGTTGGATTTGCAGCTTTAACTAATTGCAGAGAGAGATAAAGAAAGTCTTTGCAGGTATATATTCTTTGGTATACACGTATATGAATACATATATTCATTTAAAAACACTAAGATAACTGTGTTAAGACGCTGAATTTATTATCCTGTGACCACCTACCATTCCGAAATGACTTCTTAACTTTGGTAGAAAACAACTAACCATATAAGATGTGCTGGCTGGGCATTCCAGATTTACTATTATTCCCCGGGGTTTCGAGTGAAATATGAGGCTCCATCTTATCGTCTGAAGTCCTAGCTCCACGACTGTCCATAAGCTTTCATTTCCTCTTCACACAATTTCCTTCACGTCACCCCCAAACACACGACGACCTCATCAATTCTCTTTGCGGTTTCCCTCCAGGGCCTGGCGCGCGATGTCACTCACTTAAATATTTTAATACAGTTGTGTCCGAATTTCATTTGGTTTTGTTGTTTATTCTTCACTGGTATAAACATCTAGTGCGTCGTCGGTTCGTGGTGCATGGTTCGAGTCCCTGCCGGAGCACAACTTAACCTCCCTTAGCCGGTTATAATCCCAACAAAGAGAGAAGGATGGGCGTGAGGTTAGCGATCCCACCGCGTAAAAATAAACACCAGTGCTACTTAAACTTCAAACCTCTAGCTTGAAGCCCCATGTTCCACTGGGAACATGGAACAAAATAAATAAGTCCACTTTATGATTCCAAGTAAAAACCAAATAAATTCATTCCTCGAGTTAAGTGAACTTTCACACTAATTATGCAGACAATTACAATACAGTGTAAATTAATTTGGTGAACAGTAACTTAGCAGAGGAATCCAGAATATGCATTTCGGCCTATTTCGGACTCCTCATCTGTATGTACCTGTATTCTCCAGTGAACGATGGTGTTACCACCAAGACTCGAACCCAGTACCCACCATTTTAAACGCGAGAGCGTTATCCACTGGACTACTTTGGCCACCATCCAACAAATTACTTCGAATTAATCATCCGACACCGTCGGAGCATTCGTAGTACTATGAGACGACAAATCAACTGAGGCCAAATACTTCAGTGCAATCGATTCAACGAGGAAATCAAAATTAAAATAAAGATAGCACAGTTTATTCATTTCTATACATCTGGCAATGAATCAAGCCTATTGTGACGGCTAATTATACTGTGGTGAGAGCTGGCTGTTAGCCAAAATTGGTGGACAGTAATTTACGTCAATGGTTATGCCTCAAATATTGGTCGTGAGAAAAATGAGAACAAAGGCCTTACATAAGCGGATACAGTTAACGTATAGATGATCTGACATTCAAGAAACAGCCACAAAGCGCAAGGTTAACTTTCTGTGGAAACAACCAATCAGAGGACTGTGTTTTCCTGCTAACAATAATCAATAATATGTACATGGTGCGTTGGTGGTATAGTGGTTAGGACGCTCGCCGACCATGCACATGGTCCGGGGTTCGGTCCCCGGCCGACGCACTCCTTTACTTCGCTAAGCCAGAAAAAATCCTGGTAAAAGGGAAAGGTTGGGTATGAGGCTAGCAACCTCATCCTGTAAACATTAACACTGCTACAGAAACCCCAAGCCACACTAGCTTGAAGCCCTATGTTCCACTGGGAACGTGAAGGAAAAAAAAAGGAGGTGTATTGGATACTTTGATTGGACACTAGTCAGTAACTAGTGTACATGAAAATATATAAATATGTGTTGATTTCCATAATAGATGATCTGTTGACTGGCCCTTGTCTTCTGTTGTTACAATACTACTTTAGTGTCCAAACCTCGACAGGTGGAGCAGGATTCAAACCTGTAACCCAATGGCTAGAAACTAAAGCCCCAGACCATTGAGTTACAATCCTACAAACCATCAAAAACATCGATTTTCATATTAAGCTGAATATCTGCAGTTTAGACAGAGAGAGAGAGAGAAAATATTTACACAGGCGGAGACATTCCTAACTTGAAGAAATCACTTAGTATCAGTTTGTGGTGGAAGTTGAGTTTAGCCATTCAGAACAACGGTTTCCTTCCAAGTGTAGACTTTTTTACAATAAGCAGTGACGCATAAAAAGACTACCACCAGTGTTAACACGAAGCCAGTTATCACTTACTACAGCGCTATCAATACCTTTATCAAAGCTGCATAACCGAAACAAACAACTTAATGTCAACAAACTCCTTTTTTATATTAGACTGCTTAGTGTATTCCTCTTAATTTTAACACAAATTATTCGTGTAATAACCAACTAAGAGAACGAAGTAAAAACAAAAAAGCATCAGTATGATGATTGCTTACCAGTTTGGTAAGAAATATCTCCTTTAATCCACCAAGATGTGTGCAATTCTGCGATATTTCATCAGTAAAGTGACAACTAGAAAAATCAATATTCAAAGAACCAATCCAGGATGAAGATGACAGTGAATTGATCCTGTTGTCGTTAACCTCTGAATTCTGTGCATAATTACTTGATTTGAGACTAGATGAAGCAACTAAGCCGAAATACGTCTGTATATAGTGTTCAACCAATAATGGTATAGGGCTATACTGATGCAATTACAAAAATAAACAATAAGAACAATAAAATAATAAATTCTTCAATTCGGTAAGATACTACTTACTAATTGTTAAAAGCCACTACAACATACCTGTGTTAGTATAACTCAGTCAGCTTTATTAGGATAAATAATGAAACTAAATTAATTAGGTGCTTCGTAAAAGCGACACATTGGTGTGCAGAGGACTGCGGCGCACGGGGATATTGGAGGTGGTAAGGGGTGTTTGCAGGTTGAACCTATCATTGGAAGAAAACACAACGGGTGTGGTGAGAGCAGCCTGCTAGCCAATTGGTTGACATTAATCTACGTCAATGCCTAGGTTACTAAGTGGGAATTGTCAGATGGGTACATTTGTAAGGTCGTTTCAAATGTCAAGTGTTATATAGCAGACAGCACGGCCTAGTATGTTTTTCTCTTCGACTCCGTAGATCGAAAGGTACTATGGCAATGTTTGACTGTGAAGGGAGTGCCAAGAAAGTACATTGCACTAATCAAGCCAATCTATTTGAACTCACATAGCCATGTAAGGGCTTATGGGAATTGTCATCTGAACTAACAACAACCAGTGGTGTCCGACAGGGATGTCCACTTTCCCCATTCCTGTTTAACTTCATCATAGGTATGCTAATGGAAGCATCCTTAACTGAACGTAACGACTTACGAATCGACTTGTTACCAGGGAATAAATAGTCTTATGGACTAAGAATATGCAGATGACACAGTCCTGTTAGGGGAGGGTGCTGACAAAATAGAGCAGAGTCTTCTGAACACCTTGAGCAGCAATCTTCCTATGTTTGGCATACGATTCACCCTTGTAAAATGTAAGATGCTACTACACGACTGGACTACGTCAACTCCTAGCTCAGTGAAAGGGAGTGAAGTGATAGAACATGTTGACCACTTCACCTATTTGGGAAGTTGTATCAGCACCAATGGACTCATTGCCGAAGAAATCTCAGCACGGATCCAAAAAGCTCGAGCTGCTTTCGCTGACTTACACCATCTCTGGCGTAGGCGTGACATCCGGCTATCAACCAAGGGACATGTGTACTGCTCAGCACTTCGCTCCGTCCTTCTCTATGGCTCTGAAACATGGCCAATACGAGTTGAAGACATGAAATGGTTGACTGTTTTCGATCATAGATGTCTACGATCTCTTTCTCACGTTAGGTGGTATAATAAGGTAACTAATGTTGACGCTAGGCGTAGAGTGTTGGGCAAAGAGGGAAAATCAATCGACGAGGCTATCAAGTTACATAGATTGAGATGGCTAGGTCACGTCCTGTGCATGACTAACCATCGCCTCCCCCTCCCCGACGGGCATTACTAGCTGATATAGGTGCAGGTTGGAAAAGAGTAAGTCGTGGCCAAACAAAAACATGGCCTCATCAATCCATGAAATCCTTGACAGTTAAACTGAGTCAGGTGGGGAGATGCAGACTTCCGGGTTGGAGCCCTTGGTGTAACAACAGAAGACAAGGGCGAAGCAACAGATCGTTTTATTATGAAAATCAACACGTATTTATACATCTTTCAACTACATTATTATAGACAAGCGCAGTCATCTGATTGGTTGTTTAGGTAGACAAACGCAGGCTTCTGATTGGTTGTTTCGGGATTCCTTGACAAATAGAGTTCTCTCTGCGAATCATATTTTGCCACGTTAACTTTGCTGTGATTGGTTGTTGACTCAGCTTGTTCATATTTTCTCACGGCCCATATTAGTGACCTAGACCTTAACGTAGATTAGTGCCAACCAATCGGCTAGCAGCCTGCTCTCACCACACTCGTCCCCCCGTCAAATAGCTTCGTGCGCAGACGTTCCGACCTTCTGGGTGCTACATCCTCTAGTTGAGGATTGTTACTGACCGGCTTGTCCCACTGTACCCATCTTTGGAGCTGACTGGCGTTAACTCGTTTCTGTTTATCACCTCTTCGGATGGTATATACTTGACCCCGTCTTTTTGTGATTGTGTATGGTCCTTCCCACTTTGGAAGGAGTTTCCGTGAACCTAGCCCGCCTCCAACTGTATATCTCCTGTCTCTACACTTCACTTGGTCCCCGACTGCAAAGGTAATGCACTGCGTCCTTTCTTTCATCTGAGACTTCGCGACATCACTGCGCTGCTTCCGTATTACATTCTTGACTGCCTCTTTCCTCTCTGCTTTTAATTTCGTCGTACTCCACTTTTGGTGCATGGGCCAGGTCTCATTGTGTACCGGTAATCGTGGTTTTCTACCATACATCAGTTGGAAGGGTGACTTCTTCGTTGTTTCCTGAGTGGTAGCCGATGTGTTAGTAAAATCAGTGGAAGCTCCGTTTCCCAGTTCCCGCCCTTCGAGGCCAGCCACTCCTTCAGTGTACGGTTGTTTCTCTCCGTTAGGCCATTCGTTTGTGGATGGTATGGGGTCGTTCTGATCCTCTTGATGCCCAGCTGTTGCAAACGGGAAGTAAACTCTTCACTCTCGAAACAGGGACCTTGGTCTGTCAGTATTGTCTTCGGTACGCCGTGGTCTGCAACAATGTGTCTAACTACTGCATCTGTCACGGTTCTTGCACGTTGGTCTGGGATTGCTACGGCGTCTACCCATCGTGTCGCGTGTTCCGTCATCACCAAGAGGTACTGATTACCATTGGATGTCTGAGGAAATGGACCCATGACATCTACGGACCACAAGTCACCTATCGCGGTAACTGGAATCGACTGAAGTGGTGGTCGTATACACCGGTCACCTTTCATCAGCTGGCACCGTGGACATCCAAGTACGTATCTTGCTACGTCTTCTCTCATACCTGGCCAGTACATACTTTGTCTTAGGAGATCGGTCGTTCTGGCCACGCCTGTATGCGCTAGCTGGTGACATTCTTCTATCATGTCGTGGCGCGACGATTGAGGTATGACAGCCAGCCAGCTTCCGTCGTTCTCTCGCCAGGTCAGAGTCCCGTAGGCATTCACTCTGAGTCGATCCCTCTGTCTGAGTAGTGTGGTTAGCTCCTTACTCGCCGTAGTTTGATCCACTTCTATTCCGTTGGTGATCACCTGTATTACTGTATTCAGCGTATCGTCCAACCTCTGCCTACGTGCAAGTCTTAGTGGGTCTTGTTCTACTGCATGCACTCCGTAAGCGACCTCGGGCAACTCAGACTCATCTTCTGGTCTCGATAACAAATCTGCCAAGACATTTTCACTTCCAGGAACGTGTGAGATCGTAAAATCGTACTCCTGAAGACGCAACATCCACCGTGACAACTTCCCCCGTGGGTCTCTCGCTGTCTTCAAAAATTGTAGCGGCTTATGATCAGTTTCGATGTGGAACCGCCGGCCGAGTAAATAAGGTCTCCATTTGTCGACTGCCCATACCATTGCTAAACATTCTTTTTCTATCGTTGAATACTTTCTCTCTGCGAGTGTCAAAACCCTACTGGCATACTCAACGATTCCCTCGTCCTGTCTTAGGACCGCACCTATAGCGTAGTCACTGGCATCTGTGCACACTGTGAACTGTCTTCCTGGCACAGGTAGTTTTAGCGTCATTTGTTGGTGGTCGAGCAGCTGTTTAATTCTGTCGAATGTCCTCTGCGATTCTTCCGACCAAACAAACTTTGGCTCACCTAGTAGCCTGTATAGAGGGGCTGCTATCTCATTGAAGTTCTTCACGAAGCGGCTATAAAACGCTGCTCTACCCAAGAATTGTCTCAGTTTTCTCTTTGAATTCGGGGCTGGAATCGTTTTAATCGTCAAAATTTTCTCCGGCAGTGGTTTAATCTCACCATTTCCCACTTTATGTCCCAACAGAGTAACATTCTTTTTGGCTATCTGGGACTTGGTTTTGTTGACGCGTAGTCCAAACTCTTCGATGCGTCGCAGCACGGCTTCTACATGGTTGACGTGATCGTTTTCGTTTTGACTGTATATGACGAGATCATCACCATAAACCTCCACGTTTTTCAAGTTCCTAAGTAATAGCTTCATCAGTCGTCTGAACGTAAACGGTGCACCTGCTAGTCCAAACGGCATGCGTTTAAATCGATATTGTGTCTGACCCACGATGAAAGCCGTCTTATCTCTATCACCTTGTTTTATCGGTATCTGCCAGTATCCTGAGCGAAGATCGAGAACCGAAAACACATTCGCACCTTGTAGGCGATCTAAAGTTTCTACCACTGTTGGCATGGCACACGGTCTTAACTCTGTCATACTGTTTAACTGTCGAAAATCAACACAGAATCTATACTTCCCATTCGCTTTTTTTACTAACAGCACTGGAGAGTTGTACGGGCTATCAGCTTCCTCAATAATGTCATCTTTTAACATCTCTTGCACTTGTCGCTCCACTTCGCCTTCCAGATGACATGGAACTCTTCGCGTTGTAAATGACCTTACTTTCGGATCACTTAACGGAATTTCATGATTCACCTTATCGCAATAACCGTATGGGTCGCCATCTCCAGTGAACAGATGATCGTATTTACTAATTAACTCTGTCACATTGTGTACCGTCGGCAGCTTAATCGCTGCTATCTCGCTGGTCTCATACATGTTGATATGCCCGTATTTCGTGACCACCACGTTCGCTTGCGTGTCGATTATGGCACCAATCTCACGCAGAAAATCCGCTCCTAATATCGTTCGCTGTAGTTCGGGTACAACAATGAAAGGAAACGTCACCTCGCAGCCACCAACAACGACCGTACAGTTCGATCTACCCGTTATACGCAACACATACCCGCCTACTGTTTGTACTGTCAATGAACACGGGCTAACACTCTTACATAAATTCTTATCTATTAACGACACGGCCGCCCCTGTATCTATCAAACATACTACTTCTCGATCATTCACTCGCAACTTCGAATACAGAGCGCCTTTCTCAATAGCCCCCACTAAATCTAGGTTCATACGAAAGAAAGAACAAGCATTATACCGTCTGAAATTTTTTCTTTTCCGCCTTTCTGGGCAGTATCTTCTCCAGTGTCCCGGCTTACCGCATTCAAAACACCGGTCTTTTCTATCAGCCAACTTTAACGCCGCCACTTCCCGCTGCAATGCTTCAATTTTCTGCTCATATTCGTTTGGTTTTGGTTGGTCTATAGCGGCTACCGTTGTGCTCAGCAGCTGTCTGGTCACCTTCGCCAGCTCGCTAATATCCATCGGCTGCGTTGCGTTAACCAGTTGTAATCGCTGAGAAATGTGGTCTGGGACACTCTCGATGAATTGGGAAGACAGTAACTGCGCTTCTGATTCTTCATCTAAAGTGGGAAGTGCGCGTCGAAGTAGATTAGTCAGTTTCACCGCCAACACTAGCGGGTCTCCATCAGGTCCAAGCTTCATTGACCGGAACTGCTGCATTGCTAGCTGTCTGTCTGTTTCGCTGTCAAACTCGGACACTAGTCGTTCAACCAATTTCTTCCAAGACGCTGTGCCATTTGACCTGTCTACGCTGTCATATGCAGCCTTCGCTCGGCCTCTCAACAGCGTCCCCAAGACAACTGCCTTCGCTGCCTGCTCCTTGACACCCACCAGCTCAGCAACAGCCTCGAAGTCACGTAAGAAGCTCCTTATGTCTCCTTCTTCAAACGCAGCTGGCCACGGGATCTTCATTTTCTGGAGGCAGCGACACCAAATGTAACAACAGAAGACAAGGGCGAAGCAACAGATCGTTTTATTATGAAAATCAACACGTATTTATACATCTTTCAACTACATTATTATAGACAAGCGCAGTCATCTGATTGGTTGTTTAGGTAGACAAACGCAGGCTTCTGATTGGTTGTTTCGGGATTCCTTGACAAATAGAGTTCTCTTCTGCGAATCATATTTTGCCACGTTAACTTTGCTGTGATTGGTTGTTGACTCAGGCTTGTTCATATTTTCTCACGGCCCATATTAGTGACCTAGACCTTAACGTAGATTAGTGCCAACCAATCGGCTAGCAGCCTGCTCTCACCACATTGGGACTGACTCTAAGAATCAATGGCTGGAGACAATAGGTAACATGGCTCAAACTCATCGTTGTCAATGGCCAGCGCAGATGTATTCAGTCTCTGTAATCTTTCATATTTCTTTCTACCATTACCCATTCTGTTTCACTCTTATATTTGTCAAACTCTATTGATTCTCTTCACTCATCTTCTTGTCTACCTTTGTGTGCTATTTGGAACGTGGCAACTCAAACTGGTGCACTTCGGTGGCAAGTTCTATGTTGAATCCAGACAGACAGACAGTATGTTTTCTAATGACAACAATGCACAACTGAAGCGTCCATGCTACTGTCTGAGTATTTCGCTCCAATAAAATCATTCGACAGGGAATACGCAGTGAACTTAAACAAAAGAAGGAAATATTCCCATATTGAATCATAAGAAAATGACGACGTAAACAGCGAAGAAAATTTTCTTTTCAACGGTTCATTTTCACAAGATGTACAGCAGTCGTAATTATATTTAATAAAAAAAATAATAAGACTAATCAGGTATTGGTAAAACTTTGTCCTCCACCAAAATCCATAGACAAAAACATGCAAGAAAAGCCTCCATCGAGGAAAATCACATCTGTTCCTAAGAAAACTCTCTTCATGAACATCGAATTCAAAGAGGACACGGAAGCGGAATTCTTAGAAACCGCCTTTTTAAATGTCTGGTGGAGACATTTGAAACAGCCACCTTACCTGTCATATTCTCCATTACACAGTTAATTCAGTCTAACGTTTTTGGTCACCTCAATGTGCATTTATCAGTTTACTTGCTCGTGTGGAGCAAAGTACATCTGCTGTACTCAACGTCAAGTCCACTAACGTATCCTGGAACATTGTCCAGCTTGGTTAAGCAGTGGAGAAAAGAAGAATACTAGCAGCTCCATCCTTGAACACCCTGCCATCTCTGGACAGCCCGGATGAATGCTTCACAGTGCTATACAGAGTCCCTCAATATCGTAGAAAAGGACTTCGCATACACCATCCGCACATAGTTGAATCATTAGCCATTCAGGATCTGAAACCGGACCTCTACATTCAAAAGCGCTACATACATGCACTCGCCCTACCGTGGCCAGAGCAACGTTCCTGCTATAATTTTGCTTTTTTTTATTATTTAGGTTTATTATTACTATTGTTATTATTATATTATAATCATCCATATTTTATTATCACTTTATTACTGTTGATTAATAACATTGAGTTTTCACTATTATCTTTCCACTAGTTCCTGTCCATTCTACACAGTCTCACTGGTTAGTCATTATCTCACACTTATTACGTCATGCCAACTTCTTCTCCTTTTCTAATTTCCAGTAAGTCACCCTACCTAGACTACAACTTACATTACGTAATACGTTTTTCGAGGACAAATTTTACCAGTATTTGAATGGTCTTATGATTTCTTTGTTATATATAATCACGATTGAACAGCTTATTAAAAGGAATTTTGAAAAAGAAAATTTTCTTCGCTGTTTACGTTTTCTTCTCAAAAAAAAAGATTTAACCCCTACTGATGGAAAACGGAAGTACAGGAAAAATCCCTTATTACGCATGCTGTTAAAGCTAGGTTTGGTGTTTAAGGATCCGACCAATGTCACGCTACATCAGTTAGAGAACCCATGAAAGCCAAGGAGAACTGGATAAATATTTCGTCCCACTCGGAGACTCTTCATCTGCACACAAACCCTGAGTCATCAAATTGGTAGAAGTTAGAATTCATGGACCATTGGATTCCTTTGCAGTAGCTTCCAACGGTTCTCTAAATGATGTTGGTTCGTGATGAGACATAACGGCACCACGAACTGACATTAGTTACAGACACATTGCAAAACCAAGCAGACCACTGGATAGTTGTTCTGTCCGACTTTGGATCTCTGAAGATGTTGTCCAGAAGGACGACGAAAGCTCCGCAACTAAACCAACCAGCTCAGAGAACACTATTAATTGCATATACAACACTAGTTGTAGAATGTTACAGCCTCCAGCACTTTTAGTTAACCGGATTAAAATATATGTTGTTGAATGATTCTCGTAATAATTAAAACACATGTTATTTAAAACTCAAAATATTGCAGATTTCAAACTCACCATCGAGTGGAATACACAGCCATTTCAACTGAACTGAGTAGTAAACTTAAACGTGTACCACCTTTAATCCAATCGACTTCAGGTTTTAACAGGAATGCATGAGATAGACCAAACCTAAGCACAACAAAGAAGATGATGAAAGAACTTAAGGAAAGTACTGTAATTATTTGCCTTTCAGACACTGAATCTATGGATATAATCTTGTTGACTGATAATACCTATAACTATCCGATTGCCATATTGTGAATGTCTAACACTAACAAATATCTATAATTGTATAGATTGATAGATTTACATCCCCAAGTTGGCTCAAGTCAGTCAGTCAGTCTATGATTCTGATAAGATTTTTGTTGCCCTTCGTGTTGTGAATTGTTTTTCCTTTGCTGGTGTTGTTCTGTTTGCTTTATTCCTTGATTTCCTGGTTTTAAGGGGAGTAACCCAAAAGGTCGCTTCTCTCTAAACTTTATCTTAATGTAACCATTCCTTTCTCAGGCGTGAGGCTAGCAACCCCACGCTGTAAACAAAGCTGCTACGGAAACTTCAGCACCATGAGTCTCCTTGCGCCAAAAGAAAAAGTCTGTGTGGGGACATGGAACGTCCACATCATGTACGAGATAGGCAAAGCTGCCCAGATCGCAAACGAGATGAAAAGATACGGAATCCAAGTGCTGGGAATATGTGAAAGCAGATGGAATGGGAGTGGGCTCACCAAATTGTCAACGGGTGAGTCAGTGATCTACTCCGGTCACCCAGAAGATAACCACACGCAAACATACAGGATAATAACCGCCAGATTCAACTCCAAAGGAAGGAAAGTGTCAGTTATACAGTGCTATGCACACAAACAATGCAGACCTCAAAAAGAAAAATTCTACAGACAACTACAGGCAACGATGGACAGTACTCCAGCTGGTGACATAAAGATACTAATGGGAGGTATGAACGCCAAACTGGAACCAGACAACATAAGAAGGGAACTCATCATGGGTAGAGAAGCTCTCGGAGAAATGAATGAAGATGGAGAACTCTTCGCCAACTTCTGCGCCTTCAACGAACTAGTGATTGGTGGCAGCGTATACAAGCACAAAGATATCCACAAGGCTACATGGATGTTACCAGATGGGAGAACCAAGAACCAAATTGACTTCATCTCAATGCTGCTCAAGGAGGTGGAGGCGCAGCCTACTGGACACAAAAGTAAGAAGAGTAGCAGAGTTGGCTCAGACCACTATCTCGTACAAGGGACAATCCAAGCAAATTAAAAGCTTTCAGGGAAACAGGAGCTGCAGATAGACCACAAGCCAAGTTCAACACTCAAAAACTGAAGGACCAAGATACAAAAGACATCTTCATTGCAAGCACAAAGGACAAAGCCGAGACACAAATCAACACTAGCGAAGAGGTCGGCGTCAAAAAGCACTGGGACAACTTGAAAACGGTGTGGAGTCAAACCTGCATGGAAGTTCTAAGCAGAAAGAAGAGACAGGACAAACAGTGGCTCACTAAAGACACGTGGAGACTAGTAGAAGAAAGAAGGATGATGAAACAAAAGATTATTCAGTGCACCGACGAGCAACAAAAACAGGAGTTGAATGCAAGCTACAATGCACTGAACAAAAGAGTAAAGAAGAGTGCCAGGGAAGACAAAAGAAAATATTATGAAGCCATGTCAAGTGAAGCAGAACAAGCTGCAGGCAAAGGAGACCTCGCCACACTCTACCAAATAACTAGGCACCTTTCGGGCAAAAGTTCGACACAGATTAAGCCAATAAAGGACGACAATGGAAAGCCAATCACCAAAGAGGTGGAACAGAGTAAGCACTGGGCTGAACACTTCAAAAGACTTCTAAATCGTCCGCCACCTACAACTCGCCCAACAATACCAACAACGGAAGCAGAACTACCAGTGAACATCGACCCTCCGACGAAATCAGAAGTCCTGAATGCAATCAGGATGCTAAAAGCTGGGAAAGCAACAGGACCAGATGGAATCCCAGCAGAAGCATTGAAAATGCACCCAGAGATAACAGCGGACTTGATGACACCACAAGTGGAGAAGGCGTGGAAAGAGAGAAAAGTACCCGAGGATTGGAAGAAAGACTACCTATTCAAACAGTCGAGGAAAGAAGACTTAAGTCAATGCAAAAAACTAACGCGGAATTATGCTCCTGTCCATTCCAAAGCAAACTACTAAGCCGAATCATCATGGAGAAAATCAAACATGCCAACATGGATGAAAAACTTCGACCGGAACAGGCTGGATTCAAGAGGAACAAGTCATGTATCAATCAAATCGCCACTCTACGGATCATCATTGAACAAAGCTTGGAATGACAGTCACCTCTCCATCTCAACTTTGAAAAGGCCTTCGACAGCGCAGCGTCGATTGACAAGTGGTGATTTGGAAACTACTTCGCTACTACACGGTGTCACTGACAATTATGTATCTCATCCGACAGTTGTACGACAATGTTGGATGACAATCCACAACGGAAAAGTCACGGAATCCTCCGATGAAGTGAAGACAGGAGTAAGACAAGCTGGCTGGCTCCCTTCTATCTCCAATGATTCTCCTGATTGCAGTAGACTGGATAATGCAACAAACCGCGGGGAATGAGGAAACAAGCATAAAATGAACCCACACAAAAAGGATCTTGGAGGATCTGAACTTCGCCGATGGTATATATCTGATTTCCCACAAACTGGAAGACGTGCAAGTGAAAAGCAACAAGTTGGCAGAACAAGCATCCTGAGAAGATAGGATTCAGGTGAACAGGGAGAAAACAGAGGTGGTGATGAAGATTCCGGGCTAACAGCAACAGCAACAACAACAGACAACAATCAGCCAGCATAAATGAGAGTAATCTGAAAAAAGCAACTTCCTTTACCTACCTACCTACCTGGGAAGCATCGTTTCAATAGCAGGCGGACGGAACTGACGAGTATACCAAGGCAAGGATCATAGCGAAAGCCAGAAAAGCTTTCATTACTCTCAAGTTTGTGTGGAGGTCAACAGTGCTCAGCATGAATATAATAAGGTCCGGATTTTCAACTCCAATGTGAAATCAGTGCTACTTACCATACGCAACATAGACTTGGCGCGTCATAAAGAGCATCTCAAACAAACTGCAGACCTTCATTAACAGTTGTCTTCGCTCAATACTCAAGAAAAGATCAGTAACAGGATGGGATCTCTGGCAATGGGCGAACCCACCAGGAACCGATTGTGCAGGAAATATGCAGGAAGAAATGGAGGTGGATTGTCCATACTCTGAGAAAACCATCGAGCGATATCACTAGACAAACCCTCGAGTGGGAGACGAAAGGGAAGTGGCGAGTTGGTCGTCAGTGCGATAGTGACTTGGAGGAGGTCATGTGAAGAGGAGATGAAGGCATGTGGGCAGTCTTGGAGCCAGGTGAAAACTCTAACAGAGGACAATACGCATTGGAGAAGCGCGGCTGAAGCCCTATGTTCCTCTAGGAATTAAAGGAAATAATAATAATAAGGCACAGAGTTATTACTAATTTCGAAATAAGTAGTACGCGGATACGCGTATTGATTGCATAGTTATGAAGCAAGACAATAGGCAAATCAGAGAAGGAAATCTTCTGCACCGATGAAATCACCTTCAAAGACGATCTGTTTATATTTGCCGAAAAAGGTATATAGGTATGAAGCAAATAAGAGGATTCCTAGTTCTGCTAAAAAGCTTGGGCCACCGGAAACCTCCATCAATACACTGCATATACTTTCTCTTATTCAGTTTGTCAAAATCTAGTATAATATAACCTGTAATAGTAATATTTTCTCTGGCGAGTATTTAAAGCGTTTACAACCTTTTGATTTGCAAGTTTTCTACTAAATTTGAGAAGAAGCAGTATTCTGGATGGTAGCTCATCCAATACGTGAGTTAACCATTCCTGGATTATGTCCTTGATTCGCGAAGCGTACTCCTGAACTGTTTATAACTGGCATTCAACCAAATGTCGTAAATACCTCGGAGACAAGGAAGAGACATCACCATGGATTGGTTTGCGCTTCAGGTCAGGTGGAAAGAACTGTGTCACACGATCTACTGTCGATTTATGTTATATTTGAAGATCCTAGACGAAATCTGTCTATCTGTTTTCGACATAGAACTTTGCACATATGTGCCGAAGTTCAAGTCCCACACTCCCCCCTTGTACCACACAAACCAAGAGAAGAAATTCGAGAAAAGCATAATAGAGACAGGAAACAGACGTGTGAGACAAAGGAAGAGTAATAACGAAGAACAAAACAGTTTCATTGGAAATCATAAGTCACAAAGAGTGGGTGCATCTGCACCAGCCATTGAGAACGATTTTCAACCATGTCACCAATTGTTTCCAACCATTGACTTTTACCATCCCGAGGACCCCAACCAGTCAGGAAGTCTACACCTTCCTACGTGGCTGACTTAAACTAACTGTTGTGGATCTCACTGACTGGTGACATCTTTTTGTTTGAACTCCGCTAGCTCTTTTCCAGCTTGACCCTATGTCAGCTGACATTGCCCATTGTCGAGGAAGGCGATGACTAGGCATACGTAACACATGTCCTAACCATCTCAGTCTATGTAACTTCACAACTTCGTCGATTGATTTCCCCTGTTTACCTAGAACTCGACGCCTAACCTCAATATTGCTCACCTTATTGTGCCACTTCACACGGGAGATCGAACACAGGCACCTATGATCAAAGGCAGCTAGCCGGAATTTTCATGTCTTCCAATCTCAATGGCCAGATCTCACAGTCATAAAGGAGGACGAACCGGACTGATGAGCAGTACACCCACCCCTTGGTCGATAGTCGGACATCACGTCTACGTGTGGTCAACGTGCTCTACCACTTCACTTCCTATTTCTAATCTAGGAGTCAGTGTAATCCAGTCCTAGGAACATCACTTTGCATTTGGCGGGAGCGAATCGCATGCCAAACATTCGGAGATTGCAGCTCAAGGTGTTTAGAAGACTCTGCATTTTGTCAGCGTCCTCGCCTAGAAGGACTGTAATAATAATAATAATAATAATAATAATAATAATTTTTCCTTCACGTTCCCAGTGGAACAAAGGGCTCCAAGCTAGTGGCTTGAAGTTTCTGTAGCAGTGTTTAATTTTTACAGGATGGGGTTGCTAGCCTCATGCCCAACCTTTCCCCTATACTAGCATTATTTCTGGCTCGGTGAGGTAAAGGAGTGCGCCGGCCTCGGATCGAACCCCGAACCATATGCATGGTCGGCGAGCGTGCTAACAGCTATACCACCGACGCACACGACTGTATCGTCTGCATATTCTAAGTCAACGAGATTATTCCCCGGTAGCAAGTCAATCCCTGAGTCGCTGAAGTCACCTAGGGTTAAGTCCATTAACACATCTATGATGAAGTTGAATAGAAAAGGAGATAATGGGCATCCTTGACGGACACCACTGGTCGTCATCAGTTCAGATGACAGCTCGCCGTAAGCCCTCACCTGGCTGTATGAGTACGAGTAGAGTGCCTTAATCAGTGCAATATATTTTCTCGGAATTCCCTTTACAGCCAAGCATCTCCAGAGAACCTCTCGGTCGACAGAATCGAATTCTGCCTTTAGGTCAAGGAATATAATGATTGTTGGACACCGGTAGGAGTGCCTATGTTCTAGAATCTGTCGGAGGGTGAAGATGTGATTAATACACCCTCTTCCTGGTCTAAAGCCTGCCTGGCTCTCTCGTGTTTGTGCCTCCCGAGCACCACTTAGTCTACGCATGATTATTGAGCCTAAGACTTTAGATACTATATTAGTCAAGCTAATCCCTCTGTGATTATCACAGGAAGACTTGTCTCCCTTCTTGTATATGGGGATAATCAGTGACTTACACCAACCCGATTGGACTTCCTCTGATTCCCAGAACCTCAGTTAATGCAGACAATAAACTGTCTCCACCGTACTTAAATACCTCTGAAGTCATTCCATCAGGTCCTGCTGGTTTGCCTTGTTTCAGACTAGTGACAACTTTAGTAACCTCAGTTAGGGATGGAGGACCTGTGTCTATATCCCATTCAAGGAGGTGTTGAATGTTCATCAGGTTGAGCGTGGCTGTGGGCCAATTAAACTGCTCCTCAAAGTGCTCTTTCCAGCGTTCTAGTTGTCTATCCTGAGAGCTAATTATGGTGCCATTTTTCTCTGAGATTGTTTCACTTATGATTCGCCTTCTCTCACCCGTTTCCCTGATGAGTCTAAAGAGTTGCCTGGTGTTGCCTATCACCGATGCTTTTTCCATCTCCTTTGCCTTTGTCACCCACCACTGTTCAGTTTCCTTTTGTGCAGCTTTCGCTCCTCATTGAATTTGGAGCTCGCCGGAATAAGTCTTCTAGCATCCATCAGTTCAGATGAGGCAGTCGAAATCCAATGGTTTTTACTCACCTTTGGGTTTACTTTATTCACAGATTTTACAGCTGTATTTATGGCTGACTGAATATTCTTCCAAGCTTCTTCAGGGTGAGCACAGCTGTCGAACACAGATATGTGTTTAGCTAGTTCTTCTTCAAAACGAAGAGAAAATATCGTGCAATAAACTCCCCTGCATATTCTGTATATTACAAAAATAAAACACTATTCAGAATAAAGCTGTTTTTCTTATCTCATATAGGCGATTAACAAGATAGGAGTAGAAGAATAACTTCTCTTTCTATAGTTGTTTCGATGGAAACAATGATGCAATTTACAAAGGGACAACTGACAAATGAAGTTCCAGTGATGATGAACCTGGAGACTTGAAAAACTTGCTTAATGGGAAAAATATTCACAAAAAGATGTGACGAATAAAAAGAAAAGAAAAGAATGACCTCCGATAGCTTTTTTTGATGAACTTCTTTACTTCATTTGTTTATTTATTTCAAAACAAATCTGGTGTAAAACACTCATTTTTAACAGATAATACGACCTATTAAACTCCTATGGATATGAACCTACGGGCTCTGATGAAAACAAGCCTAGTCATCCAAGTGTTGGTTTGTAGGGATTTGATTGGTTTCAGGATTTCATGATGAAATCCTGAAGCCTAGTCATCGGTGATCACAACGATAACAAGGGCAAAAGTACCACCACCGGGAGAAGATGCAACAAGAGATGATGAATAGTTGACAAGGGAGCTAGACAAAAGTCTTAACAGATGACAGCAGTGCTAATTGTACTTGTTCTGAATAACCATTATAAACAATAAATTTACTGTGATAGGTTAATAGAGTTCACAAACAGTGAGAATCCGACCTTCAGAAGTACATGAGTATGCGGAAAGAACAAAATAAAGTAATTTTAATGTTACAAGCCAAAATTAGGGCTGAATTAGGAGCAAATGAGACACACACAGACACATACACACGACACAAAACAATTTAGAAAAGACAAAAAGGAAAGAAAATGAAAGAATAATGAAATCAACCTGAAATTCATTCACCAGTGCCAAAGACAACGCAATCTGGCAGATATCTAGCAAGGATTATATACCAAACTGTGCAGAAATTTTTTATCATTAATCATCCGCACCATGGGTGTCAAAACTTCCCAAACAAGCATATTGGTCGATAGGAGTGAGTGCAGATCGCTTCTCTACAGGTTTCAAACATCATATAGTACAGGTACAACAACTATAACAAGGTGAAAACTAGTCACAAAAAAGTGGTTAATTATCTTTTTTTATTCCTATACGTTCCCAGTGGAACATAGGGCTTCAAGCTACAGCTTTGAAGTTTCGGTTGTTATGGTGTTTTATTTTTACAGGATGGGGTTGCTAGCCAGTCTCATGCCCAGCCTTCCCTCTTTACCAGCCATTACTGGCTTAGTGAGGTAAAGGAGTGCGACGGTGGCCGGGGATCGAACCCCGGACCACATGCGCGGTCGGCGAGCATTATACCGCTGTGCCACCGACGCGGTTAATTATCTCTTAAAAAAATATTAAATATTTGATAAAACTTACCAAAACAATGGAAGGAGATATGGCTGATTGAAATCCGGTATTCGAGTGATAAGGTGAGCAGATGTTTGTGTATCTGAAGTCAAATAAAAAAATTCCAAGTGAACTTCTTACCATTAGGTTGAGCTGAATTGGTTGATTTCTTATCCTCGTCTCCAGATTCCTTATATTTATAATAAAATAGACTGAATACTCTTTGACCGAATTTCAGGTTTCCACAAAGGTAAAGACGTCCACAATCTGTAGACTGGAATAATATATATTCATTAGAAATAGTCTATAAAACTGTTTCAATTGAAATATTAAGGGAAGTTATATATATATATAAGGAGTAATTGCTTCTCTAGAGCTTACTCTCATGTTTTGGTTAGTCCAGTAAATAACTCGAAACGATGAGTTCTTGCTTTAACTCATGGAAAATTCCCATTGTAACATATAGAAAATCAAAACAAGTGATTCAGCGAAGAGCCTCTTTTCAACAACGAATTTATCCTCAAGCTGTACAATCGTATATACATGTGCTTTTTAAGAGGTTACATCCGGTGTGGAAATTGAATCATAGGTGTCAATGCATAAAATAATAATAATAATCATGTGAAGTTCAATTAAAACTAAAATGTTTGTGATTATAATCATAGTTAAATGTCAAGTGGCAAAATAATTAGTGTCATATGTATAGAATAATTCATAGGATGGATAGAACTTGGAAAGTGTGTGCAATTATAGGATTAGTAGACAAATCGAATATAATAAAAACGTTACGTAATACTGTGTGAGATTTAATAGCATAGAATTTATAGTTGTAAAAAAGAATTGATTTAGAATGACAAGTGGAACAAGTGAAATAATAATACCGGGGACAGTTCAAAGTGGGAATAGTAATAATAACAAATTGACTTAATAAGGAAGAGTATACAAATTGAATAGACAAAATGAAAAATGAAAAATTGGTAGAGCTAAAATATGATAGGGGATTAACATACTTTAGCATAGAGGGATTCAGACCATGAAAGTTGCAGGGGTTGAACGAACTGTTTTCTGTACACAGAGATCTGGCTTTTCTGTTTCGATAGACAAAGCTTCAGCAATACAGATGAGTCGGGTACGTAGGGATTTGGGTAAATTACTCTTTGCCTTGTAGGTGACTTTAGAGGCGGAGGCTATAAAGATAGGGTGATCATTTCGACCAGATGTTCTGTTCAATGATCGCGCTTCTTATTGCTCCACTTCCACCTTTTCGTAACCATGCAGGATAGTGTTTTTGCACCCTCTTGGACAAAACTCGAGTCGAACGACCGATATACCTAGCCAGCTCCACACGAGCAGGTGAGTTGATAAACGCACATAGAGTTGGTCAACAGCGGGATCTTGTTCTTCAGGTTATTGAACAGTAATGGTCGGCTAGTAAAGGCAGGGAATGTTCTTTTCAGGGACTGTGATATCCTTCGTTACATGATATCGGAAGCGAAGTCCCCTTTGAATTCCAAGCTCATGTAAAGTAACGTTTTAAAGGCTTTTAATATATATTCTTATCTATAAAACGTGGTGGAAATCCATTTTGTATTAGGATGTTCCTCAAAATGTATAACTCATCTTCCACAGCATCAGTGCTACATATGCGCCGGCATTCCATACTATTATTATTACTTTATGCATTCACACCTATTCCATATATGATATTAATTTGCTTTGCCACCTGACATTTAACTACGAATATACTCACAAACATTTTAATTGCATTTCATACTATTATTATATGCATTCACAGCTATGATTCAATTCCCTCACTGGATATAATTTCTTAAAAACCATGTATATATATATATATATATATATATATATATATATATATATATATATATATATATATATATATATATATAAACGATTGTACAGCTTGATGATAAATTCGTTGGTGAAAAGAGTCTCTTCGTTGAATCCACACTTGTTTTAATTTTCTTGCTTTAAGTCTAATTAGGAATGCCCACTAATTGACTGACATGCAGGTACACCCACCCAGCTGATGTGTCCCCTAATAAGGTTTCTTGCATTTGGTGTGTACATTATACTTGTCGATAGTGTGATATCCTACTGAAGGAATATATATTAATCTCTTTTCGCACTCATCTGTTGTCGTATTTGAAATTCAAAGTGGATTTATTGCACATTAATGTATGATTTCAAGTCTCTGTACATGCTGATAATAATTGTCAATTAGTGCATATTTTATTCTATAGTGTGGCATTATTAATACCATGTACCAGCCTGGAATGTGCTGAAATGCAGATTTTCATTTCACCTCCACCAATCAATACATAAATAAGAATCTATCAGACAAACTATCCTTGGTAGTTTCGTCAGTAAATTTTACATCGTAATTATATTATCGTGGAATAATAGCGAACCAACTCTGCGTGTGCGTGTGTGTAATTTATTATTATTATTGTTTCCTTTAATTCCTAGAGGAACATAGAGCTTCATCCACACGTCTCCATAGCATTCGGTTCTCCACCAAAGTCTTCATCTGGTTCCACATCTGCCCACATGCTTTCATCACCTCCTCCATGTCATCCTCGCACTGACTACCAACTAATTCACCACTTCCCATTCGGCTTCCACTCCAGCAATGGCCTGGCGTGTAATATCATTTGATAGTTTGTTTTCTCAGAAAAAATGGACAATCCACCTCCATTTTTTCCTGCAGATTTGTTGCACTATCGGTTCATGCTGGGTTGGTTCGCTCATTGACAGAAATCTCACCCTGTTGCTGATCTTCTCCGGTCGGTCATCTGATCTTGAGTAGTATTGAGCGAAGACAGCTATTGGTGAAAGTCTGTAGTTTGTCAAAAGTGGCCTTCTTGACGCGACGCAGCGCTGCACCAAGTCTCTGATCCGTATGCAAAGTAGCAGTGACTTCACATTGGAGTTGAAAATCCGGACCTTATTATATTCATGCTGAGCACTGTTGACCTCCACACAAACTTGAGAGTAATGAAAGCTTGTCTGGCTTTCGCTATGATCCTTGCCTTGGTATACTCGTCAGTTCCGTCCGCCTGCTATTGAAACGATGCTTCCCAGGTAGGTAGGTAGGTAAAGGAAGTTGCTTTTTTCAGATTACTCTCATTTATGCTGGCTGATTGTTGTCTGTTGTTGTTGCTGTTGCTGTTAGCCCGGAATCTTCATCACCACCTCTGTTTTCTCCCTGTTCACCTGAATCCTATCTTCTCAGGATGCTTGTTCTGCCAACTTGTTGCTTTTCACTTGCACGTCTTCCAGTTTGTGGGAAATCAGATATATACCATCGGCGAAGTTCAGATCCTCCAAGATCCTTTTTGTGTGGGTTCATTTTATGCTTGTTTCCTCATTCCCCGCGGTTTGTTGCATTATCCAGTCTACTGCAATCAGGAGAATCATTGGAGATAGAAGGGAGCCAGCCAGCTTGTCTTACTCCCGTCTTCACTTCATCGGAGGATTCCGACGTCTAAGAGACAAAATGTTGACGACAGGAAGTACAAAATACCCAATGGATTCAAAGTAAAGCAAAATACTTAAAATACAAAACTAATAGTAAATAGAACACTTACAGACACAATGTCTTCCTTTATTATCCAACTGATTAAAAGATTTTCCAGTTCTTGTGTAAAACTGTCCAATTAAAATATAACATAGAATTGTGTAGTTACTCATCAGTTTGAAAAGAATTATATATTACAAAATCTAAAGATGATATGCGCAGATTGATGAAAACTAATCCTTTTTCAAAGCCCTTATTTTTACCGAATGAGATAAATCTCATTTTAGAAATAGAAATGTATTTATGACTGTCACGTTATAGGACTGACTGACTGGTTTACACGAAGAACTTTGCACAGATGTGCAGCAGTTCGAGTTGCCACACACTCTCTTTTCTTGTAGCACACAAAGAAAAAGAACAGAGTGAAGAGAGATAATAAATAGGAGTGTCAGTGAGAGAAAAAGAATAGTAATATAGAAGAACTGTAGATTTCTATTGGATGTGATAAATTACAAACAGTGAATGCATCTGCACTGTGCATTGAGCACGAGGACTTTAAGCCATACCATCAATTGTTTCCAGCCATTGGTTTTTACCATTCCGAGGACCCCAACCAGTCAGGAAGTCTACACCTTCCAACGTGGATGGCTGGCTTAAACTAACTGTGGTGGATTTCATTAACTGGTGTTATGTTTTGGTTTGACCACCAATCCTATGTCAGCTGACATTGCCTGTCGAGGGATGTGACGAATTGCTATGCATATTTAACATATTTCCTGACGATCTCAATAGATGTAAATTCACAGCCTCGTCTATTGATTTCCCCTCCTTACTTAGCACTCGACGCCCAACCTCAGTATTCCTTAACCTACCATACCACTTTACACGGGAGATTGAACGCAGGCACCTAGGATCAAAGACAGCTAGCCGAATTTTTCTTGTCTTCCACTCTTAAAGACCAGGTGTCACAGCCAAAAAGGAAGACGGAGAGAACTGCTGAGTAGTACACACGCCCTTTGGTCGACAGGTAGCCGGATACGTCTACGCCAGAGACGGTGTAAACTGGAATATGCGAAATTAGCCTTCTGTATCCGTGCTAAGATTTCGTCAGCAATCAACCCGTTGGTATTGGCTGATGGAGCTTCACAAATAGGTGAAGTGCTCAACACGCTCCACATACCAATTCAATCCCTATTTCTAATCTAGGAGTCAATGCAGTCCAGTCCAGTCCTATAGCTTCATCTTAAATTTGACAGCACGAGCTAATCGCAGATTGCAGCTCCTCAAGGTGTTCAGAAGACTCTGTATAACGTCAGATTCCTCACCTAGAATAACAGGAATCATCTCCATATTCTAAGTAAACGTGATTATTCCCTGATGGTGATAAGTCTATCCCTGACTCACTGAATTTTTAGTTAATAATTTGTGTCCAGCGGTTAGATTACTTCAATGCCGATCTATCTAACAAATATAACAATATATCCTACTTAAAAAGAGATAATAGAAATACCTCAAAATACTTAAATGTTATAATACTACGACATACTAACTTACACTTCCCAGTCTGTTACAGCTGTATAGTCTTCAAACGTTTCTCCACTTCTTTCCTACAAAAAGGACAGTGAATATTTTAGATGAAACATTTCAGGCTTTGGAATAAATTCATTGTCTTTATTTGAAAATTTACCATCAATGAAAACTTACTGTAAATGTACATTTACTCATCGATTCAGTCATATTCTCATCTCTGTTTGTTTTTCACAGATAAATTCTGTAAATAAACAAATTGAGAAACTGAATTAAACACAAGTTATTAATGTATGTAAAATAGTTGAAACAGGTACTATTCGATACCTGAGTACTGACAGCTCTTTACCGATAACCGCTTCATTGAATGTTAGAGTTGTTGCCTAGATTGCATTTTTTATAAAAAAAAAATGCAGTCTCATTTAATACGTGAGGGCTGATGACTTCATTCAACTGTCCACGCAGAAGAAGGTGAAATGGAACTGGGATCCACTGCTTTAACCTGCCTAGACTGATATGCAACACCCGCATTATATAACAAGCAATCTTTTTTGAGTTGTAACGAGAGATCTGATTGTTTCCCTATGTGGATTTACTTATCTGCTGCTTGTGATTCGTAGGCAGTGACCAAGTTGTTAACTAACTGCAGACATGTGAATATGCGAGAGAATATTGGTCGCAGCATCCCGCTGTAGTAGCATAACACTTCATCGCTTTTCCATGCACCCGACCGAAAGCTGCTACCTTGACGTGGTGGTCGGGCTTGAACACCGCAATGATCTATTCAAGCTATACTGGCTGAGACTTATGTCTCTTGAGGTCCTACCATGCCAGGCAGGTTGTTTGGATAGCGGTTAAACAAAAAGCAGCTACCCAATCCAACATCATGACCAATACAAAATCACAAAATTTCATGCCGGATCGGCCGTGGCCCGGATTAACAACGACCGCGCTTCCTGCTGCCGTGTCACAGGGCAGGAGTGATAAGTATGCTACTGAGGCACACCAAACAAAAGAGAACAAACAAAAACAGGCCGCGTGTGACCGGCCTCAAGCAGTTGTCCCCTGGGCTCTGCGGTCACGCAACCAACTTCCACGGTGTGGGCAGCCGGGAAGTAACAATCGCCCTCACAATCCGAAACGCACGCGAAACCTCTCTATTACTCACTCATCTTTGTTTTCATCTTCATCTCTATCATCTTGCCTTCCTTCCACTGATGCAACTCCTCGACTTGATAGCTCTCCACTTCCTCTCCACTCTGCGTCCACTAAAAACGATGGAAGCCAAAAAACCACCACCGACAGCCTCTTAAAGCCGCGCCACCAATTTCATATAGGAGCTTTTAATGTTAGGACACTTTGCCAAATAGGACAACAAGCATCACTAGCCAAGACCCTGGCATCACGAGCCATTGATGTATGCTGTGTTTCAGAAACACGCATACAAGACCCAAGTGTGGTTATTCACCTAACCCCACCTGGCCAACAGGTTGAATCTGCAAAATTCACCTTGAGGGTGTCAGGAGATGCCACAGCTAGTTCACGAGGATTAGCTGGCGTAGGGATAGCTTTGAGTACTAGGGCAGAAAAGACATTGCTTGACTGGATCCCGGTAGATAGCCGAATGTGTGCTGTCCGTCTGAACGGATCAGTAAGAAGGAGAAAGGACTGCACTACTCGCCGATGCCTTTTCGTAATCTCCGCCTACGCCCCCACTGACTGCAGTTCAGATGAAACGAAGGATGAGTTCTACCAAAAGCTGTCTAGTTTGGTGAGAAAGGCTAAACGCTCAGACATAGTCGTTCTAGCTGGTGACTTTAACGCTCAAGTAGGGAAATTGTGTCAATCTGAGAAGGATGTCGGTGGCACCTATGGAGTTCCGTGCCAGCGAACCGACAACGGTGACCGTCTCCTACAGTTCTGTTCTGATAATCATTTGTTTCTTGTAAGCACTAACTTCAAACACAAGGAGAGACACTGTTTGACTTGGAGACCCCCTTCATCAAACCAACGCTGGACACAAATAGACCACATAGCAATAAGCTATCGTTGGCGTGGGTCGGTAGGAGATTGTCGCTCCTTCTGGAACACGTGCGTAGATACCGACCACGCGCTCGGGTGTGCTTACGACTGAACGGACGTAGGAAACAGCTGGCGGTAAAACCATCACGTCCCCAGCTCGATCAGGAAACTAAATCCGTATTTGAGGAAGAACTAGCTAAACACATATCTGTGTTCGACAGCTGTGCTCACCCTGAAGAAGCTTGGAAAAATATCCAGGCAGCCATAGATACAGCTGTAAAAGCTGTGAATAAGGTAAACCCAAAGGTGAGTAAAAACCACTGGATCTCCACCGCCTCATCCGAACTGATAGATGCTAGAAGACTTATTCCGGCGAGCTCCGAATTCAATGAGGAGCGAAAGCTGCACAAGAGGAAACTTACGAAAAGTCTCCGCAAGGACCGTGAACAGTGGTGGGCGACAAAAGCCAAAGAGATGGAGAAAGCTTCGAGGATAGGCAACACCAGGCAACTCTTTAGACTCATCAGGGAAACGGGTGGGAGAAGACAAATCATAAGTGAGACAATCTCGGAAAAAAATGGCACTATAATTAGCTCCAGGATAGACGACTGGATCGTTGGAAAGAGCATTATGAGGAGCAGTTTAATTGGCCCACAGCCACGCTCAACCTGATGAGCATCCAACACCTCCCTGAATGGGATATAGACACAGGTCCTCCATCCCTAACTGAGGTTACTAAAGCTGTCACCAATCTGAAACTAGGCAAAGCAGCGGGACCTGATGGAATGACTCCAGAGGTATTTAAGTACGGTGGAGACAGCTTACTGTCTGCATTAACTGAGGTTCTGGGAATCAGAAGAAGTCCCATCGGGTTGGTGTAAGTCACTGATTATCCCCATATACAAGAAGGGAGACAAGTCTTCCTGTGATAATCACAGAGGGATTAGCTTGACTAATATAGTATCTAAAGTCTTAGGCTCAATAATCATGCGTAGACTGAGTGGTGCTCGGGAGGCACAAACACGAGAGAGCCAGGCAGGCTTTAGACCAGGAAGAGGGTGTATTGATCATATCTTCACCCTCCGACAGATTCTAGAACATAGGCATTCCTACCGGCGTCCAACAGTCATTATATTTCTTGACCTAAAGGCAGCATTCGACTCTGTCGATCGAGAAGTTCTCTGGAGATGCTTGGCTGTAAAGGGAATTCCGAGAAAATATATTGCACTGATTAAGGCACTCTACTCGTACTCATACAGCCAGGTGAGGGCTTACGGCGAGCTGTCATCTGAACTGATGACGACCAGTGGTGTCCGTCAAGGATGCCCATTATCTCCTTTTCTATTCAACTTCATCATAGATGTGTTAATGGACTTAACCCTAGGTGACTTCAGCGACTCAGGGATTGACTTGCTACCGGGGAATAATCTCGTTGACTTGGAATATGCAGACGATATAGTCCTTCTAGGCGAAGACGCTGACGAAATGCAGAGTCTTCTAAACACCTTGAGCCGCAATCTACGAATGTTTGGCATGCGATTCGCTCCCACCAAATGCAAGATGATGTTACAGGACTGGACTACATCGACGCCTAGTTTAAAAATAGGAAGTGAAGTGGTAGAGCACGTTGACCGCTTCACTTATTTGGGAAGTACCATCAGCCAGTGCCAACGGGCTGATCTCTGACGAAATCTCAGCACGAATACAGGGGGCTCGTTTCACATTTGCCAGTTTACGCCGACTCTGTCTGTTTTCGACATAGAACTTTGCACAAATGTGCGGAAGTTCAAGTCGCCACATTCCGTGTAGCACGCGAAGCAAGAGAAGAAAGTACAAGAAAAGCATAATAGAAACAGTGAGCAGAGGTGTGAGACAAAGGAGTATTGTATAAACCTGTGAGATTTTATCAAAACAAAATTTACCCATAATGGAATTCCAATGAAACTGTTTTGTTCTTCGTTATTACTCTTCCTTTGTCTCACACCTGTTTACTGTTTCTATTATGCTTTTCTTGTACTTTCTTCTCTTGCTTCGCGTGCTACACGGAGTGTGGCGACTTGAACTTCCGCACATTTGTGCAAAGTTCTATTTCGAAAACAGAGAGACAGACAGATGCACTAATCTCAGAAGGTTGGTCAGTTTTCTAGGAGACAACAGAACTACATTGTGACGCCTATAAGACAGTCAGCAAATGGGTGATTTCCTGTTGTCTTCAAGGGTTGGGACAGCCTTTCCTTTTCGGAATGTTATCCGGCAAAATATACGAAAGGATGGTAAGTTGTGCAAACTTTTTATTCGCGAAACATTTTGTAAGACCTGATATTATTGAAGCAGATAACTGAGAGAAGTTACGCCTATTTTTCTTTTCGCCATCCCATGTGATATCACCACAGTGGGGAGAAAACCTTATTTTGTATAATAAGCTATAGCTTCTCAAGCTTACAGCAATTCTAAACTTATTCTAACATATTCTTCGATGATGCCTTTTAATGGTAAATGATATAATCTGCCCAATGTTCTGAAAAAACGCTGTTCGTGCTTAAAATTTTAAGCACTTCTCTTTAAAGAGAGATGAGGGTTGAATTAAGTCTTTTCGTTTTGAAGTAACGCTAGTCCATGCTTAATATGTCCTGTGAGCGCTGGAACAACTCTGATGAGAAAACCCAGTAGGTTCTGATCTACTCCTGGATATGCCTAGAGACAGAACGCGGTGCTAATTTAGTGCGTCATGCTGAAAACCAGCACTGAGTTCTAGTCTGTGCCATTTTGGAAGAGAATTTAATCAATACTGAATGTTAGAATTATTTAATTCAGCATTACGGCAAGCTTGTATTATAGTACCTACATAGTTTAGAATACCATATATCGCATTCATACAAACGAATAATGAGGAAATGAAAGAAGCTAAGTGAGATAAATTGTAATACTTAAAATACTGAAAATGACAAACTTACCGTTATGTGAAGAATGACCTTGAGTACCGCAAGTGTTAAAAGATTGTACTTCCAGTATCCAATATCCTTCCACGATCAGATGTTAACTGCATTTATTTCTTTCAGGATATTTTCTGTTGGCAGCATGAAACTTCTTGATCTTGCGTTCGTTCGTCAACTGTAGCTTTGGTAGATCCTTCAGTGAGTGGTGTTGGTGTTTGTGATTTGGTTTAAGTATTTTGTTAAGCCTGTGACTGTGTTCTCACTGTAGTTAGTACTTCCACCTGTTAGTCATCCAGTGAGGTCAAAAATTGATGTGATAACAATAAAAACCGTATGACTTATGCCTGATATCTGAACTTCAGAGGGGGAAAACTATCAATTTTATTATTTAAAACAATTACTGAATAGTAAAGTACTGAATAGGCAGATAAGCCATGAGAGTGGGTCGGGAGGGACTGAGTTGATGTTAATAAACAGTCCAGTATGGACCCATCAACAGAGTACTGTTGATGTGGGTCGCTTATCAACTTCCACTGAACAGTCCATATGGACAGCGTCCCCCTGTCACGGTATGACTAACTAACCCCCATGTAAAGCTTTGTACTGGAGCTGCAGTAGCTTCGGTCGCTCAAAAGTGTTAAAGTCAAAGTAAAGGGAAAAGTGCTAAGGAATTCTGTGACTTCGCATGTGATATCTCCATTATGAAGAAATCCATAATGACATACTGACTGAAAAAATTTGTCTGCGAGAATTCGGCAACTTGTTGTAAGAACGGATCAAGCCATCTCCACGGTTATTCCTTCTTCGAACTCTTACTAAGTGTTCGGCATCACTTTGAAGTAACGAGTGAACGATGATATTATGCAGGTCAATGGATGGTGTTATATACATCCTGAGATATGCACAGTTTTGGGAGCACCTAACTGCCGTTCAGTGAACTATAAAACCACACAAATTTGAGCCAGTTTATCCGAGAAATTCACGCTTGTTTATGCCCTTTTGTAAAGTATGACCAGCTATCCATTAACTCCCAGTCTAGAAAACTCAGAAGTGGGACGTCATTTCCTCTACGAGTAGGCTCTGATACATAATGATTGTGTGTAAGGGAGGATTACTCTTGTCTTTGTAACTCCTGTAAGATGTCTTTTGAGGAGGAGAATATAGGTCGATAGCATAATCACCTCCTGAAATTTTTGAAATCGTAATGAGATCACTTCTCAGAGTGCTAAATTATAAATAGAAGACATATTTTCCTTTCCGGTATGCTGAATCGGAGATTAAAAATGTGGCAGTCATTTTGGCTTTCCCAATAAGTGATGATGAACATTACCATATGACACACCACATTATTTAATTTCCTGGGGGTAGGATAATATATTCTGCTAGAGAAAAATTCTTTGAAGCAGTTGAGTATAACTTCAAAGATTCCAACATTTATCTGTAACAGTGTGAAGGGGAGCTACCTGAACTCTGTGTAAGCAATAAAAACAGTCTTCTTGTTGTCACTAGACTGGAACCAGATTTCTTTAGCGACGAGAAGTTTTGTTAAACATCAGAGGAAAACTATTCTGCGCCCTGGATCATAATATTTTTTCCTTGCAATCCATGATAGCTTTCATGATAATTATTTTTAATGTCTTAATTCGGATGGTGGCAAAAGTGGCAGTTCTCTGGTCTGATAGATCAAGCTTTGCACACCCTTTTGTGAATAAGAGTTATTGTTGCAATCTTCCATTCAAATGAACATCTGTCCTAGTTAACTAGCTTGCTAATTTTCTGCCCGGTGGCGAGCTCGGGTAAAGACGGAGGGTTGAGCGTGAGGCTAGCGACCCTACACCACTAAACCTATCAAACCGCTAAAGAAACTTCGATGCACAGGCAATATATTAAAGATACAAAAATTCAAATAAAAATCTTATTTTTTGTATGACTGCAGAGGCAAAATGATACAGATGGCTGGTAAAAGACCTCGAGAAGCCTCTCGACCAGCCAATGTGTCTTCTCTCAGTGAAAGCAAGAATAGGAAAGAGGATATAGGATGTCCGCACAATGCACAAAACTGGTTGGGAAGACTAACCAGAGGTCAAAGAGATGACGAAACATGGCATAGAAGTAACGGGTACTTGCCAGAGCAGATGGAATGGTTGTGGACTGTCGAAACTATCAACTGGGGAATCTGTAATCTACGTCAGTCTGGTCACCAAGACGCGATCAACCACGATCACACTGAGGCAGTGAGTGGCTATCATAATTTCACCATTGGCAGCCAAGACTCTAACGCAGTGGAAATCAATATCATCCAAGATTATGAAGGCAAGATTCAACTTCAAAGGAAGGAAGGTTACAGTTACATTTACGAACAATCCTACAAACATCGCTGGACGAGAGAAGAAGGAAGATTTTTATAGACAACCACAAACAGTAATGAACAATATCCCAAATGGATAGAAAAATTCCCATGGGTGATATGGATGCAAACCAAACTGGGAGCAGATAATAAAGGAAGAGAACTCATCATATGTCAACAGGCTCTCGGAGAAATGAGTGAGAACGGAGAATACTTCGCAAACTCTGCCCTTTCAACGATCTAGTCATTGAGGACAGCGTTTAGAAGTTTAGAAGTTGACGGAATCTCCTATACATCAACTTCTAACTTATTAATTCTCGCGTAAAATTTTTGTCAGTAATGTTTAATAAAATTTTTGCTATATGTTTTTTGGATTGTTGGAGTTCTCATTCCCTGGCTAGTTATCTTGGTGTCCGCGTCGTGTGATCTGACTGCGATACACTCTTACCATACCGGTTGCAATGGTTAGTGTTTCAGGTGGCATGTGTAATAATATCGCTATAAAGAGGAAGATGGGATGGTTATAGGGTCATCTAACGCAAATAGTTTACTTCATGTAAAAGCTGCACCAGCCTCGCCTAGATTAGTAGCTCGACAGTTTTCGTGTCGGTCCCAAGCCCGGATAAAGAGGGAGGGTTGGGGCTTGGTGCTAGTAACTCCACCCCCGTCAAACAACCAGATCGCTACAGAAACTTCAACGCGCATATATATTAAAAATTCTAAAGATATAAACAATAGCCTTATTTTTCGCTGGAATCGGGAAGTGAAATGACACAGACTGATGAAAGCCCTCGGGAAGCCAGTCAGCCGATGTGCCTTCTTCCGATAAAAGCAAAAGTAAGGACGGGTACCTGGATTGTTCGTACAATGTACGAAACTGGAAGGGCTGCCCAGAAAGCCGCTGCATAAAGCAGTCTTTGCTTTCTCAGTTTGTCAATTCTTGTATTCTACCCATCCCCCTCTACTGCTCCCATTAATCTTCCCTGGACTACTTAAGAAAGACTTTTTCTTGCCAGAAGGGCACTAAAAGCCGTTAGTAGTGTTTAGAGGTTGACCGAATCTCTTGTTCAGCAACTTCTAACTTATCTATTCTCGCGTACCAAAAACAAAGCCAAAGCCAATATTTGATCTTCCAGACTACGTGATATATTTCGGGACAAAAACAAGCCATCAGACGAACGCTTAGCTGGCTAGTGATCGTGCACGTGACACGACGGGGTACCAAATGGCGGGGATGCTTGACCAGAAGCCTTCAGCTAAACAAGTCGACTTAAACAGTGGTGATCGGCATCCAATGATGAGTGATTGCTGTGGTCAATAGTTTTGGGGAATTATTTACCGCTACAGCTCACTGCCCCCCTAGTGGGGTGGTGAGGACCCTAAGACAGAACCAGCCGGAAGTAAATAAAACTCGATGGTTCCCTTTCGGGTGAAAAAAATCTTCCGAGCGGCTTGGTCGTATGCCTACTGGTTTGTCTGCCTATGCTAATAGGGTGTTTGTACATGGCTTCCTTGAAGTTGTTCGTTGGATCCCGTGCTTCGTTTGTTTCCTGTCCAGTGCACGTCGCACCTGGGAAAGAAAACAAGAACGCTAAGAACCATGTCGAGAAAAATGTACCAAGTCAGCTTTTTTTGTTTAAAAAAATGATGTACATTTACTATATATTAGAATAATGCCAAGTTCAGAACATCGAAAAAAATACATCTAATTAATTTTTTGTGCATATTACATGTACTGTTGAAGAAAAAATTTTACTTGTGTTTAGTGATACTGTATATAAAAAAATTGATACGTCTAAAAAAATAGTTAGTACCACAAACGAATGAGTTGGGTGAATCACACGACTTCGTTATGTTAAATAAGTGTGAAGATATTCTGGGAACCTTACGGTACGTCCAGAACGGGTTTTCTTAGGAGGCTCGACAGAAGATTCGGTAGCTGTCGCTGTGCTAGTGACTTCATCGATGTCTAAACGATCTTCTGTTACTTGTGGATTTTGGGGTACGTTGAGCTCTATGCTAATAGGATTACCCTCCAAGTAAGCCGGTTTCAGACGGTCAATGCTGACGGTGTCCTCGCGGCCTTTTCTATCCAAGACAAAGAATTTATCCTAACGTTTAATTACTTTATAAGGTCCGTCGTATGGGGGTTCCAGAGGTCTGCGCACAGAGTCGCGACGAACAAATATATGTGAAGAATTTTTCAAACATGGATGAACAAAAACATCAATGGACTGTGGACGAAGGGGAGCAGGTTTAACTGAACGCATTGCGTTTGTAAGCCTGCTGACGTATGAAGCGTGATCTACCACTGGTGGGAAGCTCGAGGGAGAAACAATTCACCAGGCAGTCGTAGTGTCGTGCCATATACTAGCTCGGCGCTAGTACAACCAGCATCGGTTTTCAAGGCGTTTCGTATCCCTAGGAGAACTAACGGAAGGGATTCAGTCCAATGGGTGTTGTTTGCAGCTGACAGACCAGCTTTCAGCTGTCTGTGTAGACGTTCTACCATACCATTAGCTTGAGGATGGTAGGCTGTTGTTCGAAAACGCATGCAACCTATGATTTTAGTCAGGGCGAAGAATAAGCCACTTTCGAATTGCCGCCCGCGATCAGTTGTTATGGAAGATGGGCATCCAAAGTTAGCGATCCATCTTTCTACAAAGACGCGTGCGACTGTTTCAGCAGATACGTCCTTGATGGGTACTGCTTCCGGCCATCGTGTGAATCGATCGATGCAAGTTAAAATATAGGTACATCCATGGGATTCAGGAAGGGGTCCAACCAAATCTATATGGACGTGTTCAAAACGAGCGTCAGGGAGAAGAAAGGTGCCAAGTGGGCTTTTGGTGTGTCTTATCACCTTGCACTTTTGACAAGCTAAGCACATGTGTGCCCATTCCCTTACTTCTTTATTAATGCCAGGCCAACAAAACCGACTAGTTACGAGCTTGACAGTAGTTCGAATACCTGGGTGAGATAAGCCATGCAACGTATTGAAGACGTTACGGCGATAACTTTTAGGCACGATGGGGCGAGGAGTACTCGTGGAAATGTCGCATAGAATAGTATCTCTTCCCATACCTAAGGGTTTCTCAGCTAATTGTAGGGTTGTTTTCGACAACTCATGTTGAAGCTCGGTATCTTCTTTTTGAAGACGAGCCAGTTTTACAAGGTCTATGCCGTCGATTTGGGTGAGGGAACAAACGCGCGACAAGGCATCTGCCACAGTGTTGTTTACTCCGGATACATGGCGAATATCTGATGTAAACTGTGAGACGTAATCCAGTTGTCGTGATTCCCTGGGTGAATACTTATCTGAAGGTGAGTTCAGAGAGTACGTCAGAGGTTTGTGATCAGTAAAAATTATGAATTCACGACCCTCTACCGAATGTCGAAAATGTCGTATAGCACAGTACATAGCCAGAAGTTCTCTGCCGAATGTGCTGTACTTCGTTTCAGCTAATTGAAGGCGTCTCGAGAAAAAGGCGAGTGGTTGCCACTCTTTGTCAACTAGCTGTTGTAGAACTGCGCCGATTGCAGTGTTTGATGCATCAACCGAGATACTTAACGGTGCCGTTGGATCCTGATACATCAGAAGTGTGGCATTCGCAATGGCTTTTTTAATCTGGGTAAAAGCATTTCGAGCAGACGCGTCAAGTTCTATGGACTTGTTATTCCCTCGAAGAAGGTCTGTCAATGGCTGAATCAAAGAGGCACAGTTGGGAATAAAGCGTCGATAATAACTTACTAAGCCGTTAAAAGTGCGGAGACTTTTCACCGTCTGTGGCTCTGGAAAGTTCAGTATAGCCTCGACCTTAGTAGCCAGTGGGCGAATGCCCTTGCAGTCAATAGTGTGACCCAGAAAGTCGAGTGAGTCAACACCGATTTGACACTTTTGAATATTAATGGTAACACAATGTTGGCGTAACCTTTCAAATGCCAAGTCCAAGTGTCTAAGGTGAGTTTCCTTGTCTGGACTGGCAATGAGGCAGTCGTCTAAGTATGCGTATACAAAGTCGAGACCGCGAAATACTTCATGAATGAAGCGTTGGAATGTTTGGGCTGCATTCCGGAGACCGAATGGCATACGTAGAAATTCAAAAAGTCCGAAAGGCGTAATGATAGCCGTTTTCGGGATATCTTCTGTTGCCATCGGGATTTGGTTATACGCTTTAACCAAGTCGATTTTGGAGAATATAGTTGCGCCAGATAAGGTTGCCGTCAAGTCGTGTATATGAGGCAACGGGTAGCAATCAGGGGTTGTTTTGGCATTCACTCGCCGGTAATCACCGGTGGGTCGCCAATCATTGCTATCCTTTTTCGGAACCATATAAAGTGGGGATGCCCATGGGCTATTCGAAGGTCGAATGATGCCAAGGCTAAGCATATGGTCAAATTCATTCCTAGCGATTCTCAGTTTGTCAGGAGCCAGTCGTCGTGCTTTAGATGTCACAGGTTGTCCTGTGGTAATGATGTGGTGCATAACATTGCTGGTTATGCACGGTAGGTCGTTCGACGGGCAGTTAAGTTCCGGATATTTGTCAACAATAGGTTGAAAAGTTGGATCAAGGATTGCCTTTATCTTAACGGGTGACAAACTGGGGCCTATGTATGTGATGCCTTTGATGGACAGACTAGTAATATTGTCAATCAGTCGTTTTCGGCGGACGTCTACGAGTAAATCATGATGATTAAGTAGGTCCGTGTCAATGATGGGCATTGTGACGTCAGCGAGAAGGAAAATTCACCGAATAGGTTTGCGTAAACCTACGTTCAGATAGACGTGTTTCCTACCAAAGGTTGCGATTGGTTTTCCATTTGCAGCCTGTAAGTTGAAGGTAGGTTCCTTCTGTCAATCTGCTGCTGTAGCAGGAAGGACGCTGACTTCGGCGCCTGTGTCGACTAAATATCGAGTCCGGCTAATCACATCATGGATGTAAAGCAGGCGGCTAGTGCCACCGGTGACGGTTGCCGCTAACGCGTGCCGGTGGGATAGTTTTCCACAGACTTTGGGACATTTCCGAAGTTACAAGGCTTACGGCAACACTTCGCTTCTTCGCCATAGGTGTTGTGGTACCAACACCAGTCAGGGTTGTTTAGTGAACGTTGCTTGGACTTAGATCGACCCGCGTGAGTTTCGGTGTTGAGGAGATTTAGGACGACGATCGGAGTTAGAAGGATGGAGTTGCATAACTCTATCATTGCAGTATCCTTGCTCGAAGTCTGCTTAGTCATTGAGCATATTTCGGGAAATGACCGTTTAGTTATTTCTAGAATCTTATCTGCAGAAATAGCTGAGTCATCCATAAGAACACCCTGAAGTGTCACAAGTACAATCTGAACGGACTCTGGCAGCTTGGATAAGAAGAGTTCTCTAAAAAGTCCTTCATCGAACTGACTTTGGCTAATAACCTCTCTCATTCTTGTCAGCATGCTCACGGCTGACTGATCCCCTAACTCGATGTTACGAAATAATTCGTCCAGACGTTGTCGATCCGTGAGAACGTTTCTCCTGAGGAGGGATGCTTTGAGCAACTCGTACGAGTTACTTACCTCGGAACTCAACATCTGTGAAGTTACGCACTTGCTGAATTCCCGCGGTAGGGCGTGTGTCAGCCACGTCTCGTAAACCGTCAATGCCGTTCTTTGCCCTATCCTATCCCTCTTATTCATTATTTACAGTCTCTGTGATGAAGTATGGAAAGCGATACCTATTTGCAGATGATCTCAAGATAGTATACGATTATGGATACAATGAAATGAGCGTCAAAAACAAGATCCAACATGGCTTAAACAATCTAGGCGATTAGAGAGAAAAGTGACAACTGACTTTCAATCCAGACAAGTGAGGTATAGCCCACCTTGAACACTGGAAACCGAGAATGTGCCTATATATGTACGGTAAACCCTTCTCACCCGTTGTGTGCGTCTGCGGCATAGCAATTAGGACGCTCGCCTACCAAGCCACTAGCTTGAAGCCCTATGTTCCACTGGAGAAAGTGAAGGAAAAAAAGCCCTTCTCAAAACCGAACATAGTCACAGATCTTGGGATAACACACTCAGATTTAACCTAATCCGATCAAGACTGCAACGACTTACTGGCTTTGTACTGCATAACGTATACGCCCAAGGACATGTATCCGTCCCAAACTTGAATATTGTGCTCTCTTATTTAGCAATCTTAGGTCTGTAGACAGAAAAAATCGAAAGTATCCACAAATTCCTCACGAACCGCATAATAGGGTTCGACCAACAAGTGGAGTATGTTCACAGGTGTATACGTCTGAAATTAGAACCTCTGTGGTTAAGGAGAGTGAAGTGCAACTTATTTCTGCTCTTCAAAGTCATTAGGAAACATTGTTATAGTAACTCATCCATAACGTGGGCAAATATCAAATCATATCAGTCGCGAAACCACGACTACATTGTCAAGGTGGCTACCCACAGGAAATCCATTAGGGCAAACGTTTTCACCATAAAATATTGCACTCTTTGGAACCAACTACGATCTGAATTTAGACGTCTTGAAGACCCCAATTTGTTCAAACGGAGCCTAGAAAGACACATTAACAGATCCGCCATAGCTCGTCTAAAAGACCACAACTGTTAGTAGAACGAAAATCGAAAGCCAGTCTAGCCTTCAGTAAAGTCACATACGACTCTAATACTTACGCAGCGAACGTTTAACTAATTTACTTATTTTCTGTATAATCTTCAATAAGTTGTCTTTGTACTAGAAACTCTAGATACAATTATATTAGCAAACACACCTTTTAATATTTTACACATATTTACAGTTAATAATACATTGCCATATTTTGTGTCGAAATGACATTACTCAGTCAATAACTACCTTTTCTCATTTACTTTTCTAAAATGTATAATTTTATAACAGTTCGCAGTTTTTTACATAACATAAATTGAAGGGTTACTTTGCAATGTCTGACGCATACCATATGGAAATTGGTCATGGAAATTTAGCATAACTAGTTGTGTTAACCAGCTGTTTACCTCAGGATCTTTTGATTTGACACTAGTAACTAGTTTGATGCGTCTAGTCCTCTGATCGGTGTAGACTGAATTCTATCAGTCAGGTTGTATTGTGACCACCATTCTCGCCAGCTCACCATCACGGTGAACATTGATTTGATGGTATTAGGTGGTTGGAGGCAATCGGCAGGAAGCCTTGGACCTAGGTTTCGTGCTAGTTGGCACTCGTCAGCAAGGCGTATCCACTACAGTCCTACAGGAGGTCAATCGCGGGCCCGAATAGCTCAGTGGTAACGTCTCTGACTGCAGCACTGGGTGACGCGAGTTCGAATCTCAGAAGGGACATGAGTTCCTTCAAGGTTGCAGATACGCCTTGCTGACGAGTGCCAACTAGCACGAAACCTAGGTCCAAGGCTTCCTGCCGATTGCCTCCAACCACCTAATATCTCAGGATCATTCTGCATAATTTTATCACCATTTGTTCCACTGCCCATTTCACCCTTCTAAATAGACTATAACTTAGTTGCTGTAACACTAGCTACTTCTATGCTTTATACTTCTTAAAGTGAACTCAATTTCCTAGGCGTTTGTAACAAATACTCGTACACATGTTTACATGTATGAAGGTGATGCGGCTAAGAATGTACTCAGGTATCGCTATATCTTGTGACATAATGGGAAGCACTTGTCATGAAAGCTATTTATGTACAGCATACTGTAAGATTGGGACGGGCTCAAAGCAACGCAGCGCTCCAACTACAGTTGTTGCAAAAAAGACCTCAGAGCTTAACATCAAAAAGGAGGGAGGGTGGCGCATGCTGATCAGCAGATATGGCAGTAGTCACAAATGTGAATCGCTCCGACCTGTAGGACAGCAACATGCATTATTTGGCAGCTCGAGAATTAAACATGTAGCGGTAAATAATTCCCCAAAATTATTGACCACAGCAATCACTCATTGGATGCTGACCACCACTGTTTAAGTCGACTTGTTTAGCTGAAGGCTTCCGGTCAAGCATCCCCGCCATTTGGTACCTCGTCGTGTCACGTGCACGATCACTAGCTAGCTAAGCGTTCGTCTAACGGCTGGTTTTGGTTCGTAAATACATCTCTTCGTTTGGACGATCAATTATTGGCTTTTGCTTTGTCTTTGGTACGCGAGAATAAATTAATTAGAAGTTGTTGAACGAGATATCACGTCAAACCTTTAATATCTCTCAACCCCTAAACTGGTGAGCCCAACCGCGAACTTCATCCACGAAAAATCCGCAGATAACCCCGGTGAGTTCGTTCCATTTTGTATTTGTTCTTGTACCATATATTATTCGACATAATTTTCGTCATGAGTGATCTTAGTCCCAAGGTCATCCGTATCCGCTCAACTCCTAAAACCATTCAGCTCGTACCATACTGGCCAGATAATGCTGAAACGTGGTTTCTGCTAGCTGAAGCAGATTTTTGTGAGCATGGGATAACTGATCAACGTTCACAGTTACTTGCAGTTATTCACGCCCTACCGCGGGAATTCAGCAAGTACGTAACATCACAGATGTTGAGTCCCGAGGTAAGTAACTCGTACGAGTTGCTGAAAGCATCCCTCCTCAGGAGAAACGCTCTCACGGACAGACAACGTCTAGATGAATTATTTCGCAACATCGAGTTAGGAGATCAGTCAGCCGTGAGCATGCTGACAAGAATGAAACAAGTCGTCGGCCAAAGTCAGTTCGACGAAGGACTGTTTAGAGAACTCTTCTTAACCAAGTTGCCACAATCTGTACAGACCGTACTTGTGACACTTGAGGGTACTGTAATAGAGAACTTAGCTATTACTGCAGATAAGATTCTAGAAATAACTAAACGGTCTGTCCCCGAAATATGCTCAATGACTAAGCAGACTTCGAGTGAGGATCCTGCAATGACAGAGTTATGCAACTCCCTTCAGCAGATGTTTAGGTCAAACACACATTCTAAATCCTCCAACCGTCGTCCTAAATCTCCTCAACGCAGGAACTCGCGTGGTCGATCTAAGTCCAAACCACGTTCACTGAAAAACCCTGACTGGTGCTGGTACCACAACACCTATGGCCAAGAAGCGAAGTGTTGCCGTAAGCCTTGTAACTTCGGAAATGTCTCAAAGTCTGCGGGAAACTATCCCGCCGGCACGCGTTAGCGGCAACCGTCGCCGGTGGCACTAGCCGCCTACTTTACATCCATGATGTGATAAGCCAGACTCGATACTTAGTCGACACAGGCGCCGAAGTCAGCGTCCTTCCTGCTACAGCAGCAGATCGACAGAAGGAACCTACCTTCAACTTACAGGCTGCAAATGGAAAACCAATCGCAACCTTTGGTAGGAAATACGTCTATCTGAACGTAGGTTTACGCAAACCTATTCGGTGGATTTTCCTTCTCGCTGACGTTACAATGCCCATCATTGGCACGGACCTACTTAATCATCATGATTTACTCGTAGACGTCCGCCGAAAACGACTGATTGACAATACTACTAGTCTGTCTATCAAAGGCATCACCTACATAGGCCCTAGTTTGTCACCCGTTAAGATAAAGGCAATTCTTGATCCAACTTTTCAACCTATCGTTGACAAGTATCCGGAACTTAATTGCCCGTCGAACGACCTACCGTGCATAACCAGCAATGTTATGCACCACATCATTACCACAGGACAACCTGTGACATCTAAAGCACGACGATTAGCTCCTGACAAACTGAGAATCGCCAGGAATGAATTTGACCATATGCTTACCCTTGGCATCATTCGACCTTCGAATAGCCCATGGGCATCCCCACTTCATATGGTTCCGAAAAAGGATAGCAACGATTGGCGACCCACCGGTGATTACCGGCGAGTGAATGCCAAAACAACCCCTGATTGCTACCCGTTGCCTCATATACACGACTTGACGGCAACCTTATCCGGCGCGACTATATTCTCCAAAATCGACTTGGTTAAAGCGTATAACCAAATCCCGATGGCAACAGAAGACATCCCGAAAACGGCTATCATTACGCCTTTCGGACTTTTTGAATTTCTACGTATGCCATTCGGTCTTCGGAATGCAGCCCAAACATTCCAACGCTTCATTGACGAAGTATTTCGCGGTCTCGACTTTGTATACGCATACTTAGACGACTGCCTCATTGCCAGTCCAGACAAGGAAACTCACCTTAGGCACTTGGACTTGGCATTTGACAGGTTACGCCAACATGGTGTTACCATTAATATTCAAAAATGTCAAATCGGTGTTGACTCACTCGACTTTCTGGGTCACACTATTGACTGCAAGGGCATTCGCCCACTGGCTACTAAGGTCGAGGCTATACTGAACTTTCCAGAGCCACAGACGGTGAAAAGTCTCCGCACTTTTAACGGCTTAGTAAGTTATTATCGACGCTTTATTCCCAACTGTGCCTCTTTGATTCAGCCATTGACAGACCTCCTTCGAGGGAATAACAAGTCCATAGAACTTGACGCGTCTGCTCGAAATGCTTTTACCCAGATTAAAAAAGCTATTGCGAATGCCACACTTCTGATGTATCAGGATCCAACGGCACCGTTAAGTATCTCGGTTGATGCATCAAACACTGCAATCGGCGCAGTTCTACAACAGCTAGTTGACAATGAGTGGCAACCACTTGCCTTTTTCTCCCGGCGCCTTCAATTAGCTGAAACGAAGTACAGCACATTCGGCAGAGAACTTCTGGCTATGTACTGTGCTATACGACATTTTAGACATTCGGTAGAGGGTCGTGAATTTATAATTTTTACGGATCACAAACCTCTGACGTACTCTCTGAACTCACCTTCAGATAAGTATTCACCCAGGGAATCACGACAACTGGATTACGTCTCACAGTTTACATCAGATATTCGCCATGTATCCGGAGTAAACAACACTGTGGCAGATGCCTTGTCGCGCGTTTGTTCTTTCACCCAAATCGACGGCATAGACCTAGTAAAACTGGCTCGTCTTCAAAAAGAAGATGCCGAACTTCAACATGAGTTGTCGAAAACAACTCTACAATTAGCTGAGAAACCCTTAGGTATGGGAAGAGATACTATTCTGTGCGACATTTCCACGAGTACTCCTCGCCCCATCGTGCCTAAAAGTTATCGCCGTAACGTCTTCAATACGTTGCATGGCTTATCTCACCCAGGTATTCGAACTACTGTCAAGCTCGTAACTAGTCGGTTTTGTTGGCCTGGCATTAATAAAGAAGTAAGGGAATGGGCACAAACGTGCTTAGCTTGTCAAAAGTGCAAGGTGATAAGACACACCAAAAGCCCACTTGGCACCTTTCTTCTCCCTGACGCTCGTTTCGAACACGTCCATATAGATTTGGTTGGTCCCCTTCCTGAATCACATGGATATACTTATATTTTAACTTGCATCGATCGATTCACACGATGGCCGGAAGCAGTACCCATCAAGGACGTATCTGCTGAAACAGTCGCACGCGTCTTCGTAGAAAGATGGATCGCTAACTTTGGATGCCCATCTTCCATAACAACTGATCGCGGGCGGCAATTCGAAAGTGGCTTATTCTTTGCCCTGACTAAAATATTAGGTTGCATGCGATTTCGAACAACAGCCTACCATCCTCAAGCTAATGGTATGGTAGAACGTCTACACAGACAGCTGAAAGCTGGTCTGTCAGCTGCAAACACCACCCATTGGACTGAATCCCTCCGTTAGTTCTCCTAGGGATACGAAACGCCTTGAAAACCGATGCTGGTTGTACTAGCGCCGAGCTAGTATATGGCACGACACTGCGACTGCCTGGTGAATTTGTTTCTCCCTCGAGCTTCCCACCAGTGGTAGATCACGCTTCATACGTCAGCAGGCTTACAAACGCAATGCGTTCAGTTAAACCTGCTCCCCTTCGTCCACAGTCCATTGATGTTTTCGTTCATCCGTGTTTGAAAACTTCTTCACATGTATTTGTTCGTCGCGACTCTGTGCGCAGACCCCTGGAACCCCCATATGACGGACCTTATAAGGTAATTAAACGTTCTGATAAATTCTTTGTCTTGGACAAAAACGGCCGCGAGGACACCGTCAGCATTGACCGTCTGAAACCGGCTTACTTGGAGGGTAATCCTATTAGCATAGAGCTGAACGTACCCCAAAATCCACAAGTAACAGAAGATCGTGTAGACATCGATGAAGTCGCTAGCACAGCGACAGCTACCGAACCTTCTATCGAGCCTCTCAAGAAAACCCGTTCTGGACGCACCGTAAGGTTCCCAGAATATCTGCACACTTATTTGACTTAACGAATTCGTGTGATTCACGCAACTCACTCGTTCGTGGTACTAACTATTTTTTTTGACGTATAAATTTTTTTATATACAGTACCACCGAACACAAAAATTTTTTTTCAACAGTTCATGTAACATACACAAAAAAATTAATTAGATGTATTTTTTTTCGATGTTCTGAACTTAGCATTATTTTACTGTATAGTAAATGCACATAATTTTTTTTAACCAAAAAGGTCATTTCGTACATTTTCCTCGACATGGTTCTTAGCGTTCTTGTTTTCTTTTCCAGGTGCGACGGGCACTGGACGGGAAACAAACGAAGCACGGAATCCAACGAACAACACCAGGAAGCTATGTACAAACACCCTATTAGCATAGGCAGACAAACCAGTAGGCATACGACCAAGCCGCTCGGAAGATTTTTTTCACCCGAAAGGGAACCATCGAGTTTTTTTACTTCCGGCTGGTTCTGTCTTAGGGTCCTCACGACCCCACTAGGGGGGAGTGAGCTGTAGCGGTAAATAATTCCCCAAAATTATTGACCACAGCAATCACTCATTGGATGCTGACCACCACTGTTTAAGTCGACTTGTTTAGCTGAAGGCTTCCGGTCAAGCATCCCCGCCATTTGGTACCTCGTCGTGTCACGTGCACGATCACTAGCTAGCTAAGCGTTCGTCTAACGGCTGGTTTTGGTTCGCAAATACATCTCTTCGTTTGGACGACCAATTATTGGCTTTTGCTTTGTCTTTGGTACGCGAGAATAAATTAATTAGAAGTTGTTGAACGAGATATCACGTCAAACCTTTAATATCTCTCAACCACTAAAAACATTAGTCTGGACCCTCAACAAAAAAAAGTTTTTTACAAATGTAAGTTAAAAAAACAAATATGCTTTTGCTCCTACCATCTACAAGCCTGTTCAGCTTCTTGTCAGGATGCTACGCCATGGGCCCTACAGAAATTCGAGAAACATTTTACAAGTCAGCTTGTCCTACAACTTCTAATCTTCCAGATCTATGAATTCAATTATCGCTGAAATATTACTTATATACCTTACGATAATCCCTTTATTTACGCACTAATATACTCTACTTTATCTTAACTACCTAGGCCTTTAATCACGCTAAAATTTACTCTTTTTTCATACTTGTTGCTTGCTTAAAGTCTGGTTGCTTTGATGAAAAAACTACAATCACAACAATGATTGATCTTCGTCACAGAACAAAACATATAATGGCAGTTAAACCCATCTCTGCCTCAACTTCATCGACTTCGGAAAGGCCTTCACCAAATAGCATTGACTGAGAGGTGATTTGGGAATTGCTTTAGCACCGTGGAGTGAGTTACCTCAAATCCTTATAAACCTTATTCAACCACAGCAATATGACAGTGTCAAGTGTTAGGTGATCCACAACGGGAAACTCAGTGAGGCGTTTGAAGTGAACACAGGAGTTATACATGCTGGCTGCCTACGTATTATCACCAAGGATGATATTCTTAATTGTGGTGGACTAGATTATTCGTCAGAATTGGGGACGTTGGGAGTGAGAAGACAGGAACACGCTGAACCATCAATAATAAAACTAGAATATCTGGATTTTCAAGATGGTGTATGTCTTATGACACACAAACTCCAAGACTTGCAGACGAAAACTGTCAACGAACTGACTGAAAAAGCGGGCAGCAAAGACAGGACTACAAGCAAACACAGAGAAGACGGACGACATCCAACCACCACCAGCAGCAGTAGCAACAACAACAACCAGCATCAATCACCATCAATGTGAGGAATTTGACAGGGTTTACTTTCTTCCCTTATCTGGAAAGGAAGCATTTTTTTAAGCTACAGGCAGAACAGATGAAGGTGTCAAAGTCAGAATCCGAAAGGCAAGGTATGACTTCATCGACCTGAAAGCAGTTTGGAAATCTTCTACATTTCGCCTCAGCATAAAGAACAAGATTCCAGTTTTTCAACACCAATGTCAAGTCGGGCAATCCTTCTATACTGGTCAGAAACTTGGCCAGTGTGTCACGAAATCATTTCCAACAGGTTGCAGACATTCATCAACAGCTACCAACTTTGTTGACTCCATACTGAAGATAAAATGGCTAGCCAGAAAGAATTAGTAACAAGAAACTGTGGGAACAAACCAACCAAGAGCTGATCGCTCAACAAATTTGTAGGAGAAAATGGAAATGAACTGGATATCCTTTAAGTAGGCGGCCGAATGACGTTGCGCGCCAGGTCATTCCTTGAGTGAGATCCAAATAATAAGCGGTGAGTAGGTCGTCAGTTTGAGGATGATATGGAGGATCGAAATACATTTAGGATATTATTGCCGTTTCCTTGTGGTGTGATTTATGATGGTGATTCCAGTGTGAAGACTGGCGAAGTAATCTGTGTTTGTCTGTGCTTCCTCCTGGTCTCTCTTGACTATATATGTATCAGCAAACAGGTCAGAGACTTCAGGAGACTTACCGTTCTTGGGATTCATACTTTAAGATAGTTTTTTGGGATGTTGCGCTGCATTTTAGGCCACACTCACTTCAAATTTCCTCAGTGTTTGCTGGAATACTGTAAATGCTTTATTTTTAGCTCAAATATACAGCTTCTTGACCTCTGCTGACCTAATGGTTGGAAATACGATACAGCACAAACGCTAACATCTGAATTAACCACGAAATTCCTGGCTTATCAGTGGTGGCAGGATTTTTCACCCTGAATGACCCCCCATGTTATATAGGATTAGTTTGCTTGAGCATATAGTTGCTTGAATTGGACTAATCCAGCTTTAACATGGACCTTCAGATTTCTGAGGGATTCCTTCGATGTGGCAGCGAGGATGAATATATTTATGCCAGTTTCCCGGTGGTTTTTGGCAGAGACACTTCAGTGGCAATGAACTTGAAGGTTAGCTAAGTGTGTCACTCCATGATAAATTAGGAATATATTGCAAGAGCTTTACGTCGTCTCTGTAAGAGAAGACCATGTCTTACTCTTGTATTCACTTCAAACGCGTCACTGAGTTTCCCGTTTTGGATCACCTGACACCTGCCACTGTCATATAGCTGATAACGATTTGGCGTATCTCACTCCATGGTGCCAAGGTAGTTCCCAAATCACCTCTCAGTCAACGCTGTTTAGTGAAGATCTTTCCGAAGTTGATGAAGATGAGGTAGGTACGTGTTCGACTGCCATTCTATGTTTTGTTCTGTGATGACGATGCGTAGAGAGGCGATTTGATCGGCACATGATTTGCCTTTCCTGAATCCAGCCTTTTCCCGTGGGTGGCGGAATTCTGCATGCATGCATCTTTGAGTCTCTACAGGATGATGAGACCTAGCATTTTATTTGGTATAGACAAGAGCATTATTGCATGCTAGTTTTTGCTAAGGCCTAAGTCACGCTTCTTCGGCAGTTTGACAGGATAGTCTTTCTTCCAGACTCACTGGAGTAGTGGTGTGAGCATATCCACTGAGGTCTCTGGATTTGCTTTCATTGCTTTCAAAAGAATTCCGTTTATTCCTATCACCTTCCCGGCTTTCACCAATTTAATGGTTTTCAAAGCTTCAGATTTTTCGGAGGATTGTTGTCCACTCAAAGTTTGCCTAAGCTGTCAGAAATTGTTAATAAACAATAAGAATGCGAGAAAAAGTTTTGCGGAATTGGCCCATTCATTTAGGTAGGAGACGAATGAATTTTCAGTCTCCTTAGGTGACGATGTGACTAATTGGGATTGGAAAGAAATCGGCAATGACATTTACCAAGAGATGACGTAACCAATGAGGGTTAGAAGTCGACTGATGAAATCAGGGAAAGAAATCAAGAAAATCAGCTCATGTATACGGTGTTGTATCTTGTTGCAACAATCTTTACACTGTTGGTGTGGGCAAAGGGTTCGTATCGACGATTGCATGCCTCGAGAGTCAGGTTAGCTCACTCTTTATGAAACCACTAGTTGCATTTATCAGATTCCATACTAGCGTTTATAGGGAAACGATATCGCTCACTTACACTGATTTATTTGGTAGTGTTTTGCAGTGGGACTGTAAGAATTCATGACGTCTGTGAGTTAACAAAACCGTAGAAAACACAACACAAAACAAAAGTTTCACCAGTTTATGGGATTGAGCCCTCTCTCTGGTCTCAAATGTAGTTACATGAAAGTGATTTATCAGAAGTTCACGAATCTTGACATATGACAGAGAAATAGGTTTATCTGAAAACGCCAGATTCTTCACTAGGGTATATGCATCTAGCCCAATAGCAGTGATGAAATGTGCTGGTATTTTGTCATCCCGAACATTCTTTGAAATGCACCATTCATCGAAGCATTCAAGGTAATCAGCAATCTCCCGCGGAGAACCATTTATAGGAAACTTTCCAAGGTTATTTAGTTCCATCGCGACGCCAAAATGTTGTAATTTTTTGTAATCGCAGTATTCGTATTTCGAGATGACCGAATTACACGGATCCAACCAAAACACAGAGAGGGCGGAATTCAGGAATTTTTACTTAGTGGAATTGTAATGCAAATCATATAAGAAACATATTAACAATCAACAGTAAGTATTTAAACAATACAGAGATAGAAATTGTCGATCACCACATAAACGAAGTTCTGTATAAGGCAGGAAAGTGATACTCGTGCACACGAGCTGTAGGGAACCATATGTGATGCAAGTGAGTAGCACTCAACTGGTCTTACTAGGCACTAGCACCCACTTAGCCAGTGGCATACCTAACCTGTAAGTGTGAGTAGCAAAACAGAAAATCAGACACACTGAATTTTTTAGGAATATGCTCTTAAGAGCAACATATTTGAACAGAAAGAGGTTAAGTTGATTTTCAGGGAAGAAGATTTCCAAATTACTCTGTTAATACAGCTGAGTTGGGGACTCTGAGGATGTGCGAGTGAACTAGAACAAAAGAAGCAAGAAATGCAGTTGAAGCCTGCTTAGATGCATTCATGTTAAAACAAAAGTCAAAACATCATAGGTAACCGGAGACAGATTAATAGTTGACTCAATTAACAGTTGGCTTAATTAAATATGATTTCTAATAGGATGATTGAGGGTCGAATGAAGGTTTGGGTTGTGGAAAGATTTGAACCAAGGGCATCCGAACTACTGGTCCAGTTCTCGACCAGCTAATCAAGTCATTTGGAAAATCAATCATATATATATATATATATATATATATATATATATATATATATATTACTTTCTAAATGATGGTGAGACTGTGTTAATGTATATTTGTCATTTATCAGCGGTTTGAATTCCTTATGTGAATTGATTTTCATAAATATGATCTTGATAGTGGGACTGTGTAAGGTAACGTTTGCTCGGCTACTTATGTAATGGGCCATATATTGAATATGTTTTGTTTATAAAGAATAAATTTTATCCGAAAAGCCATCCAGTAAATAATAGTGCTCTACTGTGTTCTATATCCAGTAAACAAACTGATATGGAATTATATCTATGCCCTTGACCGGAGATCTAGTTGATTAGCTAGTGCGATGATAGATGGATGTTGACATATCATTTATTCACATGATATATGGTGTTTACAGTGAAATGATGACATGACTAGCAGTTGAGTCTCATAGCTTAGCTAGCAGAAAGCTGGACTAGTGATTCGCCGGTCACTGGTTTGAATCCTGCCACAATTCAGTTTATTTTATTTCACCGACACTATATCAATAATAGTCTGACAACTGAATTCACTGGGTAATCTCTTATTGGATAAGTTTAAGTGATACTTGTTATATGGTGTGATTGTACCATTTGATAATAACCTCTTTCGGAAGAGCAGCTAATTTCGGAATACCCTAGGTTTTTCCTTTGATAGCTATTAGTGATTGAGCAGTGCGAAAAAACTTCTGGCAAACTGGTATACGACTTGGACTTAATGTCTAATTTATGTTTGACAAGAAGGAATTAATTATCAACTGTCTAATACTGTTCAGCAACAGAGAATACTGAAACAGTTCTTTCTTACTGGATAAGTTTATTTTGAATATCATAGAGTGATGCAGTATTAATAACTGGATGACTTTTCGAGCATAAATTATGGTTCATAATCATATCAATGTAGTTATAGCGCTTCTCTATTAACTGTAACAGTACATTTTATCAAACTAATTCACGTACGCATGTTATAAGCCTAAAGAAACTAATTTAATATATTTCGATAAAGAAAGGAAGACGAAATTTGCAGTATAAAATGATATCATCATCCTATTTCACAGGTTCTCATCAGCTAACTGCAGACTACCTGAAATTACAATGGTTATATAGATGATAATAACACACTTTAATGTTTGAGTGGTGGTAGAGGAAGAGATACTATAAAACTGACGCATTCAAAATGAAAGCGTTACAATGTTTTTAGTTTAAGTTGACTCACCATGCCACAAGCTAGCTCGATGGTTAGCTGATTCTATAGAGCCCATTCGAATTAAATTTGCAACCCACAGCCTGAAGGATAGTTATCAATTTTCCAAGGAAGTTGACAATATCGACATATCAGACAAACTCATGGTATCGTATGATGTGATCTCCTTGTTTACAAATGTACCACTGATGGAAACAATTGATATAATTTGTAAACAAACGGATCTACTACCATTACCGGAAACAGAGATGAAGCGACTTCTACTACTCTGCACAAAAGATATACAATTCAAATTCAACAATCAACTTTACCGACAAATCGATGGGGTCGGGATGGGTTCGCCTCTGGGACCTATTCTGGCTGATATCTTCATGGGCTACCTTGAGCAGACACAACTAAGTTCTGCTATCAATGGAACGACCTACTATCGCCGATATGTTGATGACACATTCGTTGTTTGCAGCGATATGGATCACGCATCGGCACTATATGATCGCCTAAATGAGATACATCCAAATATCAAATTCACCATGGAATATGAACACAATAATCAGTTCAGTTTCCTGGATCTAAATGTAAAAAGAACAAACGAAGGCACGGTCGACAAGTCCATCGACAGAAAAGAAAGCTGGACTGGACAATATCTTCACTATAACAGCTTTTGTCCCATAAGCTATAAACGTGGATTAGTGAGGACTTTGTATGACAGACCCAGAAAGCTATGTTCACCAAACAGGGTCGAAGAAGAATTAGTTTTCGTCGAGAAATGCCTAAGGGAAAATGGATACCCTAAGGGATTTATTCAGAAGTACAGCAGAGAAAAAGATGAGAAAGAAACGATCCAACTATAGAAAAGAAAAGTGTTTAAGTGTTGGTTTGTAGAGATTTGATTGGTCTCAGGATTTCATCATGAGCTACTTGGTAGTTACTTGGGTTCCAGTGAGAAGTCATGACCAGAAGGGTGCAGCTGGTCGGGTGTGAGGACAAATACTCTCCGAAGACATTGGCTAGCGGTCGCGCTATGTCGTGAATTGGCAGAAGTTAGAATTCAAGGACCATTGGATCGGGTCCCAGTGGCTTAATGGTATACGAACTCGCCTTGTAACCGGAAGGTCCTGAGTTCGAATCCCGGTGGGTGCGTACTGATGAAGAGTCCCAAACTAGGACGAAACAGCTGTCCAGTACTCCCAGGTTTTCCAATGGTTCTCTAACTACTGTCAGCTCATGATGAAAAAAAGTGTTTATCTGTCTACCATACAAAGGAGATGCAGTGTCACAAAAGACTGACAAAAGATTGAAAGGTGCAATAAATAGAAGCTTCCCGGCAGCAAAACTCATAACAGTATACAGCACCACTCCTTCTTTAATCCACTCAAAACTGGATAAATACCCTGCTAATGTCACCTCCAAGTGCGTTTATGAATTCACGTGCACTTGCGGGAGCAAGTACTTTGGAAGGACAGGAAGAAGGGCTTCTATCCGGTTTTCTGAACATATTCCCGAAAACCTGTGCCTGAAAGGAAGCAGATATTCCCAGAGTGCAATTACCAGACACATTATTGATACCGGACATCTCGTAGAGATTTCTAAGTCCTTCAAAATATTAAATAGACAAAGGACAGCAAATTTACTACGATTTGCCGAAGCAAGCGCAATCAAAAGACTTAAACCAGACTTATGCATACAGAAAGAGAGTGTGATTAACCTCTCACTCCCTTGGTAACAGAATTTTGATTTTGATTAGTCATCTAATTCAGTGATTTCAACTCACTGAACAAATCTTAATCTCATAAACTGTAACCGCTTTTTGTTTCTTGAGTTGCTATGTGAACCTACAAGCTAACAGTATTCTGTTAATCAATTTTCTGTTTTCTCTCTTACCCCTCCCCCTCTTTTCAACTTTAAAAGCGTATAAATTGATGATGAAAACTTAAACTAAAAACATTGTAACGCTTTCATTTTGAATGCGTCAGTTTTATAGTATCTCTTCCTCTACCACCACTCAAACATTAAAGTGTGTTATTATCATCTATATAACCATTGTAATTTCAGGTAGTCTGCAGTTAGCTGATGAGAACCTGTGAAATAGGATGATGATATCATTTTATACTGCAAATTTCGTCTTCCTTTCTTTATCGAAATATATTAAATTAGTTTCTTTAGGCTTATAACATGCGTACGTGAATTAGTTTGATAAAATGTACTGTTACAGTTAATAGAGAAGCGCTATAACTACATTGATATGATTATGAACCATAATTTATGCTCCAAAAGTCATCCAGTTATTAATACTGCATCACTCTGTGATATTCAAAACCAAACAGCGTCGAAGAAGAATTAGTTTTCGTCGAGAAAAACCTGAGTGAAAATGGATACCCTATGGGATTTATTCAGAAGTACAGCATAGAAAAAGATGAGAAAGAAACGATCCAAATATAGAAAAGAAAAGTGTTTAAGTGTTGATGTTTAGGAATTTGATTGGTTTCAGGATTTCATCATGAGCTGACAGTAGCTAGCGGTCGCGATATGTCGTGAATTGGCAGAAGTTAGAATTCAAGGACCATTGGGTCGGGTCCCAGTGGCTTAATGGCATACGAGCTCGCCTTGTAACCGGAAGGTCCTGAGTTCGAATCCCGGTGGGTGCGTACTGATGAAGAGTCCCAAACTAGGACGAAACAGCTGTCCAGTACTCCCAGGTTTTCCAATGGTTCTCTAACTAGTGTCAGCTCATGATGAAATCCTGTAACCAACCAACCAAATCCCTACAAACCAATACTTAAATACAAAGCACATAAATCAGCGAAGAGTCTCTTTCCGCCGGCAAATTCATTTTCTTAGCTGCACAATCGCAAATATATATCTGTTATTTTGTATGTATGTGTACATTAGGTTGGTCAGACGAAATTACAATTAGTTATGGTTATTTTAACTAAACACGTGAATGTTGGCAATTCAAGTCAAGAAAATTAAGTGATAATGAAATTAGGGTAGTAACAAAGGTGATAAGTTGTCATAAACAGTTGTTAACAGAAGTTATGTAATTATAATATGAATATTTTGATGAGTGAGTTTTACTCACGATGCACATAAGAACAAAGTAGATAATAAGAAATTACGTAACAGTTCTAAAGGAATACAAGTCTAGCATGGCCAAACCACCTTGTTCATTTTCTAACTCAGAAGTAAATTGGATTCCATATTTTGTTGAGTTTATATTTGTGAAAAATTGAGGGATATATTCAGATTTCAACACAGTGGACGTGTCATCTAAATCTCTATACCATAACCTAGCAGCAGCATGAAACGTTTTAGAAGCTTTATATTCTCAACTGTCCATAAATATATCCGCTACCATTGGTGATACTGGTGATTCCATTGTCACCCTTTCTATTTTCTATAGTTTATCTTGAAATTTGAATACAGTAGACGTTAGGCATAACTGAACGGCTAATGTGATTTCATCAACCGAGAGCTTACTCCTACTTCTGAGTTCAAGATCAATGATAAGTTCATTCCTAACTGCCTCCAGAGCTGTATGAATGGAAATATTAGCATACAAACTGGCTGTCTCAGAACTAATCATTTCTTTTATCATTTTACAAATGAATTTCCTCCCTAACACGGGAGTTAGTTAGGCTGAAGTTTGACCTATCTCTAATGGGGCATAATATTGGCGCTAAGCATTTGAATAACTGGCATATTGGAGTGTTCCTTAAGTCAACTATTGGCCTAACAGGATATGCCAAACATTCTACTAGGATTATTAGTATTTTTTGATTACAGCTTGATTCCACACCGTATTTTTGGTACAAGTATGGAATTTTCAGCATGGATATCGGTAGCCCAAAGTTTCCAGGCCGACCATAGATATCAGTTGTGCGTCGCCAGCGGATCGAACCTCGGACAATGTGCATAGTCGGTGAGAGTTCTGACCATTGTGCCAACGACGCTTTTTGTTTTTTAGAGCTCTAAAAAGCTTGAATGACATCAAATGTCTGTAGATAGTCACAAATTGTTTATAAATGGAGAGTTTTTCTCGAACTTAAATGAAGATCACAAGGTGTCACTTTACTTTGATTCTAGGCGAAGTGAGTTATTTCTGCCTGCCATATAGCCTTAGCGTTAACAGACTGATCCCCAGACTTGATGAGTGTGAAACAACGGCTGTCTTAACTCAAAGACAGGCTACTTTTCATGAGAGAATCACTTTTTTTGACATGACATACAATCGTACAATATTATTTACTAAATAATGACTCCAGGCCTTCGATAGCGTCGATCGAGCGGTGATTCAGAAACTACTACGAGGTGCCATCGACAACTATACATCTCATACAACGGTTATACAACAATGCTGCATGCCAAGTAATCCACAACGGGAAACTTACCGAAGCCTTCGAAGTGAAGACGGGAGTGAGTCAAGGCTGTCTACTATCGCCAATAATTTTACTGATTGCAGTAGATTGGATAATGCGACAGACAGCGGCTGGCAATGAGGAAACAGGCATAGAATGAACCCACACAAAAAAGAACTCGGAAGATCTGGACTTCGCCGATGTGGTATAAATGTGTGATTTCCCACAAACAAGAAGATATGCAAGTGAAAAGCAAAACGCTGGCAGAAGAAGCATCCTGAGAAAGTAGGAATTCAGATGAACATAGAGAAAACAGATGTGGTAATGAAGATTCCTGGTCAACACCAGCAGCAACAACAACAACAACAGACAACAATCAGCCAGCATAAATGGGAGGAATCTGAAAGAAACAACCGCCTTCACCTACTCACCGACCTGAAAGGCATCGTTTCAACTACAGGCAGACGGAACTGATGGGGATATGAAGGCGAGGATAGAGAAAACGAGACAAGCTTTCATTACTCTCAAGTCTGTGTGGAGGTCAACAGCACTACTCAGCATGAATATAAGAAGATGTGGATTTTCAACTCCAATGTGAAGTCAGTGCAACTCACCATATGGATCAGAGACTGGCATTTCTCATCATAAAGAGCACCTCAAACAAACTACAGACCTTCATGAACAGCTGTCTTCGCTCAATACTCAAGATCAGATGGCCGGCCAGAAGAGATCAGCAACAGGGATCTCTGGCAGTGAGCGAACCAACCAGGAACCGATTGTGAAACAAATAGGCAGGAAGAAATGGAAGTGGATTGTCCATACTCTGAAAAATCAAACCATCAAATGACATCACATGCCAGGCTACCACTCGAATGGAACCAGAATGGGAAGTGGCGAGTTGGTCGTCAGTGCGATGGTGACTTGGAGGGTATGAAAGCACGTGGGCACACTTGGAGAGGGGTTAAAAAGTCGGCAGAAAACAGAAGGCAATGGAGACGCGCAGCTGAAGCCCTATGTTCCTCTAGGAATTAAAGGATATAATAGTAATAACAATAAATAATGACTCTGAGAGTACAGTTTGTAGATTATAGTCATCCAGAGCGCCTGCTCCCATAACATCCAGATTTCGTATAGATAGTCTCATCATTTATTATCCTTTTATTCTGTTGTTAATAATATTTTTGTATCCATCGTACTGATGTTCAGTCCCTTCTATTTTTTGTGTTTAGTGCAGATTAGTTGGGGCAAGAATGTAATAATCAACATTTCTGTCCACCTAATTATATCACGTGTTACAGCTAGAGCTCAAACCCACCCTATTATTGTCACTGCGTGCATTTTTTATTGATCATTCGGTCATTTTTAAAAATCAATAGTTCTACACTGAGGTAAATAACTACGTTTTGATAAAGTGTTAAATGACGTTGACATTTAAGAAGTATTCATTTCTATTTATTCGTTTTGGTAATAACCTTGTGTCAATACTAATAAAGATAGCTTATTCGTTATTAGTAACCAATCAAATTGTTTTGATCCTAACTATAAGATGGTTTGCACCAACAGCACTCAAAGAACTGCCATTCGACACTAATCCCCAAACCAAAGCAGAAGTCTTGCCTGCAGTTGAGCTACTGAAGTCTGAGAAAGCAACAGGACGAGATGGCATTCCCCTGAAGTACTGAAAACGGACCTAGAAACTGCAGCAGATATCCTGACGCGATTATTGCAAAAGGCTTAGAAGGAAGGCTACCTTGTCAAGCTTCCAAAGAAGAGCTACTTTCGCCTCTGCAAGAACTGGTGTGGAATAATGCTCTCTTCCACGCCAAGTAAACTACTAAGTCTCATTGTCCTCGAGTGAATGAAGTATGCACTGGATGCAGAACTTGGCTACTCCAGAAAAACCTGGATTCAGGAAAGGCCAACCATGTGCTCATCGAATTGTAAATTTACGCATGATTGTCTGACAGAGCATAGAATAGCAGTCAAACCCGTTTCTACCTCAACTTCCGAAACTACTTCGACACTACGGTGTGCAGCGTTCGAGTCTATATCAACCTTATTCAACCACAGCAATATGACGATGACACGTGTCAGGTAATCCACAATGGGAAACTCAGTGAGGCGTTGGAAGTGAATACAGGATTAAGACACGCTGTTTGTCTGCCTCTTATCACCAAGGATGATATTCTTAGTTGTGGTGGACTGGATTATGCAACAGACTATGAGGAATGAGGAGGCAGGAATGCTACGGATCACCGATAAGAAGACCTTTAGAATATCTGGATTTCGCTTGTGGATAATTTGTGTTTAATGTCACACAAACTGGAAGACTTGCAGTCGAAAACAAAAAAACTGACTCAAGAGGCTGGTTGGCAGCGAAAACAGGATTCCAGATGAACGTAGTGGAGACAGAAGTGATAAATGTAACCAAGCCAGAGCAACAACAGCCATCTCCAGTCACCATTAAAGGGAGAGATTTGACAGAGGTTGCTTCCTTCACTTATCTGGCTAGGAAGCATCGTTTCAACTACAGGCAGGTGGTACAGATATGTAGGTCAAAACCATAGTCAGGAATGCAAGACACACCTTCATCCCTGTGAAATCAGTTAGTAAATCTTCTGCACTCTGTGTAAACAACAAAATTCGGATTATCGACACAACTGTTAAGTCACTTCTTCTATACGGGACAATTTATTAATCAGCCTTGTGCGTTTATTATTATTATTATCACGCACTCTTTGCGTTTCAAGTAGAGTATAGGGCCACAAATCAGCTGTTAAATCATTCTAATAAATCTTCAAAAACTGCATAAGATAGTGAGAATGGTTTTCAATAGTTCAAGTTTTCTAAAGACACACACACATACTTATCCTGTGATATTCACCTAACTTTAAGAATTCACAAACTGATATCTCAACACACAGATTTGCCATGGCACTTAATTTGACCTAAAAATATTATCCGTACATACAATTTGTAAGCAGTTTGAATTATTTCAGCCTAAACTTTTACTCATCACATTTTCATCTTTGATAGTGCATATATATATATATATATGAGACAGTGGCACAGTGGTTAGGACTCTCACCGACCATGCACATGTTCCGGGGTTCGACCCCTGCCGACGCACAACTGATATCTATGGTCGGCCTGAGAAATTTGGGCTACCGATAACCATGCTGAAAATTCCATACTTGTACCAAAAGTACTGTCTGGTTTCAAGCTATAATCAAAATATAAAAAATTATATATATATATATATCACGAAAACATTCTCATTTAACTGACCGACAGAACTTAGTCTGCAGCGAAACCAATAACTAGAGGTATGGCGTTGGTTACTCCCAAGTGGCCAATCAGTCTATCCATTATAGTCCTAATATGAGGTTACTCGTGAACGTCTATGACTGTAGCCCTGATTGACACATATTCGAATCTCAGAGGGAATATGAGTTCCTGAGAGATAGCAGATATATCTTGCTGACTAGTGCCGATCAGCCAAGAAACCTCAGTCCACGGTGTTCCCAACTCACTGCCTCCAACCATCTCATTTGTCTATGTGATTCCGATAGCACTGTAGTCATCAGAAGCCAACAATGACTCTACAATTATAAGCTTAGAAGTCACTTCTTAAAAAAAAAATCTGTTTAATTTCAAATCATAGGTGAAAAGGTAGGTCTATGTGAAAAAAGATTACATAATCAATCAAAAAAAGTATCGCTTCACTTTTGATTCCTAAGTTTAGATTATGTAATAAATTTAGACGAAGAAGGCAGAGAGTGGAAGAGACAGAGAGACTGGGATCTGTCTTTAAGAGAATTTTCAGGGGAATTTGTTTATCTTGAAGGTGATGATTACTTCTATAAAAAAAGAGAAAGGAATCACCATCGACTACATAAAGCGTATTACAAACAAAGTTTAGGAAACACATTCCGACTTTATACAAATCACTATCAACTGAATGAACGCATCAATTTAGACAAAATTCACGTTGGATTTATTAGGATTGTTTGACATTGGTGCGGTAGGAGCCATCATTGAATTGTCATCTTGTAAATCAGAAAAACCATAGTGTTTTTCAGTTATTTCTTTGCCACTCCTAAATAATTCCAGTCTATTCTCTCGTTCCAATCGAGCGTTTTGATAATTAATAAACATATGCCACCATTGGTTTAAAATTTCCGCTGTCACTACATCACCAGCATTGTTTCGTATCATGCGCAGTAAAAAGAAACCATCACTTTTAACAAATTCTGTGATGAAGTGTTCAATACGTGGATCATCAATGTCAATATTACAACCATCACAGGTTAAACTATGATTTTGATATGCATCTAATATCTGTGAGTGTATTGATATAATTAGATAATTACGAATGTAGGCATTTTGACGATTTTGCAGTGATAAACGTATTAACCATAGAAGTAAGCTAATACTGGTTATAATGCTAACAACAGCAATCCATAACCATAGAAATATGTAAATTTTTTCATTGAACATATTTACAGGCAGTGCACATATTGCAGTGAATACATTATTCTTTGAACCAAGATGACGAACATGCACTGGACAATAGGTTTGACGTGGAAAGAATTCACTTTCAGTCCATTCATGTCTTGATGTCAGTGTACCGATTAATCGTTGACCAAAGGAAAATAAATTTCCATGATAGCCTAAAAATGTACGTATTATATACAACTGTCCGAATAGATTAGTTAAATACAATAGTTTTACAAAGATATACGCCAATGATATGCAATTTCCCATACGTTTTCCAGCAATGAGTAATGATCCACCAGATATATGTGACATTTTGTGTTGAAGTTGTGCCCACCGGCTTGATCGATAATCAAAATGCTGACGTCCTAATCGAAACAGGTGGTAGGCAGCTGATTCTACGAATTTTTGACGTTTGGCATTGTCATCAGCTGTGTTGGCTTTATACGCCATATCTAAAATAGCCTCTAGATTTCCACCCATGAGATGTGTGGCAAATGTCTGCCAAGCGAAATGAGGCAGAAAGAATAATATTCCCTGGATGGATAAACAAAATGGAACCCATTGGTAGAAGGCTGTAACAAAACAAAAAAGGTTAAAAAAACACTCTGATGTCATGCAAAGTAGAAAATAGTTCAAAAATTGAGCATTACAGTGGAAAAAAAAGTTGAGATAAAGATACAGTTACGATTGATGTGAGGATAAAACTTGGCCACTGTGGTAGAGTATGATTCCACTGTGCAATAGAAGTGACTCAACGCAAATACCGGAGATATGGAAGATATTATTACCTGTCGAATCAGAGGAGGATAATAAGTAATGTTAAAATATATTTCAATTCATAATACGAGCTCGCCTTTTAACAATAAAGTCCTGGATTCGAATCCCGGTGGTGCGTATTGATGACGAGTCCCAAACTAGGATGAAACAGCTGTTTAGTACCCCAAGTTGGTTCTCCAATGGTTCTCTAACTATTGTCAGCTCATGATGAAATCCTGTAACCAATTAAATCCCTACAAGCCAACACTTGAATATCGATGAGATGCCCACTAGCGACTGACCCCATTCGGGTAGGTAGTTACCTAGGGTTCTAGTGAAAACCTGTGACCAGTAGGGCACAGCAGGTCGGGTGTGAGGACAAATACTCGCCGAAGACACTGGCTGGCGGTTCCGCTGTCTTAATCAAGTTTATTCTTTATTTAAGCTGTTTTGTAATTCCCGCTGGTTGATTTTACTAGATAGAAATGCTCAGTCTGTGTTGGCATGTCAGCTGCAGATACGGCAGCTCTGATAGCGCTTTCAGATTAACATAGTTCTATTCAGTTTGCGATGGCTGACAGTGGAGTACAAGACACACATCTCATCCTATCTGAAACCTATCACCTGGACTTGCTTGCATTTCGAATGAGTGGTGGTATTCGCACTGAAATTCGAACCCAGCACTCATTGTTTCAAACATTAAAGCACTACTCTCCAATACAATGAATTAACTACATGAATAACTTGAAAAAATAACGGTTGATGTCCACCACACATGAGTTAGCTTTTGTGGCTCAGCAGATTAATGCATAATGATTTGGAGTTTGAAATGATGGATGGTGGCGTTCAGCACTCAGTAAAAACACCATTCGCTGCGAATGCAGGTAAATATGTAACAACAGAAGACAAGGGCCAGGCAACAGATCGTTTTATTATGAAAATCAACACGTATTTATACATATTTCACATACATTATTATAGACAAGCGCAGTCATCTGATTGGTTGTTTATCAGAAGTTAGGCAGACAAACGCAGGCTTCTGATTGGTTGTTTCGGGAGTCCTCGACAAATAGAGTTCTCTATCTGCGAATCATATTTTGCCACGTTAACTTTGCTGTGATTGGTTGTCAAATCAGCCTTGCTCATATTTTCTCACGGCCTGCTCTCACCACAAATATCCAGATGATGAGTCCTAAGTAGAGTTCAGAGCGTCTTCTGGATTCACTTATTAGCTATTATTGATGAAAGCAGCGGTTGGATTTGATGACTGTTTGTTTGAATATTATTGTAATTACATCCTTTAATTCCTAGAGGAACATAGGGCTTCAGCTGCGCGTCTCCATTGCCTTCTGTTTTCTGCCGACTTTTTAACCCCCTTCCAAGTGTGCCCACGTGCTTTCATACCCTCCAAGTCACCATCGCACTGACGACCAACTCGCCACTTCCCATTCTGGTTCCATTCGAGTGGTAGCCTGGCATGTGATGTCATTTGATGGTTTGATTTTTCAGAGTATGGACAATCCACTTCCATTTCTTCCTGCCTATTTGTTGCACAATCGGTTCCTGGTTGGTTCGCTCACTGCCAGAGATCCCTGTTGCTGATCTCTTCTGGCCGGTCATCTGATCTTGAGTATTGAGCGAAGACAGCTGTTCATGAAGGTCTGTAGTTTGTTTGAGGTGCTCTTTATGATGAGAAATGCCAGTCTCTGATCCGTATGGTGAGTAGCACTGACTTCACATTGGAGTTGAAAATCCACATCTTCTTATATTCATGCTGAGTAGTGCTGTTGACCTCCACACAGACTTGAGAGTAATGAAAGCTTGTCTCGCTTTCTCTATCCTCGCCTTCATATCCCCATCAGTTCCGTCTGCCTGTAGTTGAAACGATGCCTCTCAGGTCGGTGAGTAGGTGAAGGCGGTTGTTTCTTTCAGATTCCTCCCATTTATGCTGGCTGATTGTTGTCTGTTGTTGTTGTTGCTGCTGGTGTTGACCAGAAATCTTCATTACCACATCTGTTTTCTCTATGTTCATCTGAATTCCTACTTTCTCAGGATGCTTCTTCTGCCAGCGTTTTGCTTTTCACTTGCATATCTTCTTGTTTGTGGGAAATCACACATATATACCACATCGGCGAAGTCCAGATCTTCCGAGTTCTTTTTTGTGTGGGTTCATTTTATGCCTGTTTCCTCATTGCCAGCCGCTGTCTGTCGCATTATCCAATCTACTGCAATCAGTAAAATCATTGGCGATAGTAGACAGCCTTGACTCACTCCCGTCTTCACTTCGAAGGCTTCGGTAAGTTTCCCGTTGTGGATTACTTGGCATGCAGCATTGTTGTATGACCGTTGTATGAGATGTATAGTTGTCGATGGCACCTCGTAGTAGTTTCCGAATCACCGCTCGATCGACGCTATCGAAGGCCTGGAGTCATTATTTAGTAAATAATATTGTACGATTGTATGTCATGTCAAAGAAAGTGATTCTCTCATGAAAAGTAGTCTGTCTTTGAGTTAAGACAGCCGTTGTTTCACACTCATCAAGTCTGGGGATCAGTCTGTTAACGCTAAGGCTATATGGCAGGCAGAAATAACTCACTTCGCCTAGAATCAAAGTAAAGTGACACCTTGTGATCTTCATTTAAGTTCGAGAAAAACTCTCCATTTATAAACAATTTGTGACTATCTACAGACATTTGACGTCATTCAAGCTTTTTAGAGCTCTAAAAAACAAAAAGCGTCGTTGGCACAATGGTCAGAACTCTCACCGACTATGCACATTGTCCGAGGTTCGATCCGCTGGCGACGCACAACTGATATCTATGGTCGGCCTGGAAACTTTGGGCTACCGATAACCATGCTGAAAATTCCATACTTGTACCAAAAATACGGTGTGGAATCAAGCTGTAATCAAAAAATACTAATAATCCTAGTAGAATGTTTGGCATATCCTGTTAGGCCAATAGTTGACTTAAGGAACACTCCAATATGCCAGTTATTCAAATGCTTAGCGCCAATATTATGCCCCATTAGAGATAGGTCAAACTTCAGCCTAACTAACTCCCGTGTTAGGGAGGAAATTCATTTGTAAAATGATAAAAGAAATGATTAGTTCTGAGACAGCCAGTTTGTATGCTAATATTTACATTCATACAGCTCTGGAGGCAGTTAGGAATGAACTTATCATTGATCTTGAACTCAGAAGTAGGAGTAAGCTCTCGGTTGATGAAATCACATTAGCCGTTCAGTTATGCCTAACGTCTACTGTATTCAAATTTCAAGATAAACTATAGAAAATAGAAAGGGTGACAATGGGATCACCAGTATCACCAATGGTAGCGGATATATTTATGGACAGTTGAGAATATAAAGCTTCTAGAGCGTTTAATCCTGCTGCTAGGTTATGGTAGAGAGATTGAGATGACACATCCACTGTGTTGAAATCTGAATATATCCCTCAATTTTTCACAAATATAAACTCAACAAAATATGGAATCCAATTTACTTCTGAGTTAGAAAATGAACAAGGTGATTTGGACACGCTAGACTTGTATTCCTTTAGAACTGTTACGTAATTTCTTATTATCTACTTTGTTCTTATGTGCATCGTGAGTAAAACTCACTCATCGAAATATTCATGTTATAATTACATAACTTCTGTTAACAACTGATTATGACAACTTATCACCTTTGTTACTACCCTAATTTCATTAACACTTTATTTTCTTGACTTGAATTGCCAACATTCACGTGTTTAGTTAAAATAACCATAACTAATTGTAATTTCGTCTGACCAACCTAATGTACACATACATACAAAATAACAGATATATATTTGCGATTGTGCAGCTAAGAAAATGAATTTGACGGCGGAAAGAGACTCTTCGCTGATTAATGTGCTTTCTATTTAAGTATTGGTTTGTAGGGATTTGGTTGGTTGGTTACAGGATTTCATCATGAGCTGACATTGGTTAGAGAACCATTGGAAAACCTGGGAGTACTGGACAGCTGTTTCGTCCTAGTTTGGGACTCTTCATCAGTACACACCACCGGGGTTCGAACCCATGTTTTGTTTTCATTGATGCCTGGATGGGGATTATCCATGAATTAAGAGTATCTCGTAAAGGTTTTGTTAAATCCATAGAAATTGACTCGTGGTGAGTGTTTTAGAATAACAAAGAAGATTTACGGCTTATGAAAGTGATCCTAGTAGTGTTGCGTTCTCTGAACTGAATTAACTAATTAGTTGACCATCTTGATTTTAATAGTGGTTAGGACTCTCGCCGACCATGCATATGGTCCGGGGTTCGAGCCTACGCCGACGCACACCTGATATCTATGGTCGGCCTGCAAAATTTGGGCGACCGATATCCACGCTGAGAATTCTATTCTTGTACCAAAAATACGGTGTGGAATCAAGCTGTAATCAAAAATAAAATAAAATAAATAAAAATAAATTACGCCGTCCAGAAGGACATTAAAATCATCATGAATTAATTGTTCATCATAAGAAGTGAAAAAGTATGTGTGTATGTTGATTTCCAAAGTATATGAGTCAAACACTACTCATGGTTTTTGGAAGTTAGTTACAGTGTCAATGTAATGGAAGTCAACATTTACAAGATTTATTCTTACGACTGTCAGTAAGACAGTGAATCTCCTGAAATACCGCTCTTTTCGAATGTTTGAGTTTAAATCCAATGGAGGTATTTTCAAGTGTTGATTTAAAGGGATTTCATTGATTCCAGATTAGGTCACGAACTAAAAACTAGGGAGTACTGGACTGCTTTACATCGTCCTAGATAGGGACACTTCATCAATACTCACCGACGACCCCAGGCTTCAGATTACGAGATGGGTCCGTTTACCATTCAATCAGTGTGAGGGAATTCTATGGCCTATGAACTCCAGCTTCTACCATTTGGCGATGAATGGGGCCACTATCAGCTAATGTCGTCGGCGATTACCTAACGTCACACCCTGCTTGGTGAACATCACTGACTTTAGTAAATGGGCATCAGGTTGAGAAAATAATGATATTAACACAAACTTCCTATTTCAGGTTATGTTGTTCATTTATCTACTGTTTAGTAGCATGAAAGGAAATAAAAATAACTGCTAGATTGTCAACCCCTAACAGTCCCTTTATATGTAATGTGAAGATATTGTTCCTTTTAGATAACCGACAACTCTAATGCTTATAATTAGAATCCAGAATGAGTCTTACTGAGTGGGAAACTGTTATTCATTTATGTAATATTAATACATTTAATCCCCGAGTGCTTTCATTCAAACCATCAGTGAGTACTATTGATTACTTTAATACCTGTTTTCTTTATTTAATTTTGCGAAACTAGAGTAATTAACGATCTTTATACAAGAGTAAAACTTCATAAAATTGTGTATGAATTCATTTTCATTTGATACAACACCCCTGTGATGAGGTTGTACTGATTGAGTCACATTTTGAATGTAATTCACTGCACACTATCATATCAAATTAGATATTAATCATTCAGAATTATTTTCCATAGCTTTAGAAGTTTACATTCTCTTACTTCCATCTATCATCCTCCATTTGATAAGCATGATGTAGAAATATGTTCAAATGTAGCACCTGAAGGTCAATATAGATCTGATGAGAAAATGTATGGTTCCCAGTGGCTTAATGATATACAAGCTCGCCTTGTAACCAGAAGGTCCTGGGTTCGAATTCCGGTGGGTGCGTACTGTGAAGAGTACCAAACTAGGACGAAACAGCTGTCCTGTGCTCCCAGGTTTTGTGCGTCGGGGGAATAGCGGTTAGGACGCTCGCCAACCATGCAATTGATCCGAGGTTCGATCCCCGGCCGACGTACTCCTTTACCTCACTAAGTCAGAAATAATGCTGGTAAAGGGGAAAGGTTGGGCATGAGACTAGCAACACCATCCTGTAAAATAAACGCCACTACTACAGAAACTTCAAGCCGCTAGCTTAAAGCCCTATGTTCCACTGGGGGACGTGAAGGAAAAAAATGTACTCTCCAGGAGTACGCACCTACTGCCAAGTTTCGAATCTAGGACCTCCTAGCAGTGACCTTGGTTTCTCCTGGGAAGTCGTGACCAGTAGGGTACAGCAGGTTGAGGGTGAGACAGTAACTCATCGAAGAAGACAATGTGAAGTGGTCGCGCTATGTCGTGAATTGACAGAAGTTAGAATTCATGGACTGGTCATTGGATGGAGTCCCGAAGGCTTAATGGTCTACGAGCTCGCCTTCGTAGTGGGTGCGTACTGATGAAGAGTGCTAGACACTATGATGAAACATCTGCTCAGCACTCCCAGTTGGTTTTCCAATGGTTCTCTAACTGATGTCAGCTCATAATGAAATCCTCCATCCAATCAAACTAAATCCCTACAAAAAGAACCACTACTTGAAAATGCACTCTCCTCAGTAGTTTGTTCAGTTACTTTGAAGTGGTTAAATGTACAATGCTGATGATATTTAACAGGGAATATCTACTGATCTCTAACTCAAACGTTAAGTAGAGATACGGTCAGCATGAAGTTTAATTACCTAAATTAATATTATTTCAAAGGGTGTAGGAAAATACAATTACTTTTTTCCCGTTCTTTGTTTCTCTGTATAAAATAGGATATTAATAGAACAAAGATGTTCACATACATCTCGAAGGGGAATAAATAAAGGCAAATTATATTGAATAGAGAGAAAGAGAGTGTGTGTGTGTAAATAAAACGGCTTAGCATTACTTAATTTTATTGTGAATTATCCATAAACTATGTCAAGGTGTGTGTTCATTTCCTTTCCTCAGTGATGTAGAAATGAAACAAAATCCCATGTCTCTTCCAATCGAGGTTTTGTCCCCAGCGGTGAATAATTTTATTGCAGCCGACTTGTTTTTTAGTTATCTGAGCATGTGATTTTTTTAAAGACTCTTTATAAAAATAAATCATATACACGCAGACAATGTTATCCCTGAATAGTTTTCACCTGAGAATTGATCATCTATCAGAGTTCATATATATTAATAAATATTTAGCTAATGGTATATTTATGTAAATTAAATGGGAATGAGTGCGATGGTGGCGTCGCACAGGCGTGTAATACTCGCCAACCAGAATTCATGTGGTCTGGGTTTCCATCCCCGGCCGATGCATTCACTCATTTACCTCGCTAAGCCAGTATAATTAGACCGGTAAAAAGGGAACCGGAACTTCAAAGCTGTAGCCTGAAACCCTATGCTTCATAGGGAATGTAAAGAAATAAAAAAAGAAATGAGAGTGATGAGGTTAAAGGAATAATTTCCATTGTAAATTAGCATTAGTTGAAGTGGCAGTGTTCACTAGAATGCTTTGAACAGTTATTTAGTCTAAGTTTAGAATATTCACGCAAAGTGGAGAAAAGATCATAGTCAACAAATTGAAGGCTTAACAACTTTACTTTCTCATATAGTAATTAGGTAATTAGAGTTAAATGGACTCAGTGTTTTCCACCTTCATCAGTTTGCATCCAAGATCATCATCACCGCTGCTACAGAAACTTCAGGCCTCTAGGTTGAAGCCCTACGTTCCACTGGGAACGTAAAGGAACAAAAGAACATTTTTTTTGAACTTTTTTAAATGTATGTTCAACATCACTTCTACGGTTTTCCTTCAGGAATTACAACTTTCAATTAAAAATTATATTTTGTAGTGACCTCAGAGATATTATTAAAAAATATGTTTATATTTAGGAATTACTCTAGTATTTTTTACAAAATAACTTTAACATTCCATATTTTAAAAAATTAAATAATTCCTTAACGTGTTCTGGTTGAGACAAACGACGTGTAAAAAGGGCAAAGCAGAGTCTATTTAGGGGAATAATTTCACAGAATTATCATCATGTGAGACTAAGCAACTAAAATTCAAACTTAAGAATGTATTTAGCAACAAGGACTGTGAAATCATGCTGCTTTCAAAAATTCCAGAAATATCCCAATCAAAAGGATCAACAAGTCAATGGGAGGAAGATATTCTGTTAAAAAAAGGAGTGAAGTCTTCAAGAAAACACCATCAATCACTAGTTGACAGAACAGATTGAGTGAGCGATCCCAACCATATTCGAATAATGCGGTGAGAACACCTTTTTTTGCCGGACAATTTGAATTCATTTTATTTGATAGGATTATCATCAGGTGTATACAACGTGAATAATAAACTCTATAAGCAACTAACCATATTAAAATAAATACTGACTCTAACAATTCATTCAATAAACTGTTCCGAAATTCTTCATGGAAATGATTAAATATTACGAAAATATCAGACGTACATACACCAAGGAGAGGTTACATAATGTATCACTGAAACATCTACTAACGATGTTTTTGGATATACATCTACATTTCACTCAGCGCCCAATTTTTCATAAGAACTGTTAGATTGAATCTCAAGCTAGTGGCTTGAGGTTTAGGTAGCGATGGTGTCTATTTTTACAGGATAGGGTTGCCAGCCTCATGCTCAACCTCCCCTCATCACTGGTCTTGTTACTGGCTTAGCGAGGTAAATGAGTGAATACATCGGCCGGGTATCGAACCCCAGATCACATGAGGCGTGATTGGAGAGCATTCCACGGCTGTGCCACCGACGCACAATGATAACTCATGCAAATCTTTAACCAATGTTCACACACTTGGTTCCTTTGATAAATTTCAGTAAAGAAAGAAAGAAAGGAAGAAAGACGAAGTGATACCAACGTCTGATGTCTCCGAAATAAAGTTTAAAACTTCCACTATAAAAAGACCAACTGATGCATCAATCTGAAGTCCAGCTGACTATCGAATATTATGACTTTGAAGGTGTTCAGATTTGTTACTGTTAAATATAATCCACAGCCTAAATATTTAGACTAAGAATAAGCATACCTCAGCATGGATTGTTATGACTAGATAGATAATACTTATTGCACGACAGTAATTTCACCAAAGTTAACATGTTTTTAAACTTCATAAAGTTATCATTGATGATGGCATCAAGGCTGATTGTGTAAAGTCTTAAGCCTGCAGAAAATAAAACAGTATTAGATGGTTGGAGGCACTCGGCCACAGGAAGCTTCACCTGACCTAGGTTTCGAGGTAATTGGCACTCATCAGCAAGGCGTATCTGCACCCCTGAAGGAACATATGTCCCTTCTGAGATTCGAACCCGCGTCACCCAGTGGGGCTGCAGTCAGAGAAGTTACCACTGAGCTATTCGAGCTCCCGACTGACCTCCTGTAGGACTTTAGTGGGTATTCTGATTGGACACGAGTAACTAGTGTGACGTGTCTAGTCCTTTCTTTGGTGCAGACTGAATTCTATCAGTCAGGTTTCACAATGTGGCCACCATTCTAGGTAGCTTGCCATCACGGTGCACATTGATTTGATGATATTAGATAGTTGGAGGCAATCGGCACGAAGCCTTGATAAATATATACGCTATATTCTCTTGTTAGTGACTGGTTACAGGCCGAAATTGCCTCGATAAGTGGTAACCAGTGGGAGTGAGGACAAATACTCGTCAACAACAGTGGCTGGCGGTGGCGCTAAAATCAGGAATCGGAAGATGTTAGAATTCATCGGCTGACCAGTGAGTTAGATCCTGGCGGTTGAATAACCTACAAGCTTGCCTCGTGACTTGCAGGTCCTGGTTTCGAACGCCTATGCTGGATGCATACTGCCGATGAGTTCCAGACTAGGAGAA